>CP092879.1:70527515-70945050 GCA_030710605.1 Cordylochernes scorpioides | reverse complement strand
TAGTTGAAAACGGAACAATAAAAGTCAGGTAATGAGTTTCTTTTAATTTTGGTTTTTGCAAGCTTTCGAAAATTTTTCAAGTTCCAAATGACTTTATTAGGTACCGCATTTAAAGAGCAACCTAGATCATCATATTTACAAAATACTGTGGGGGATGTACAGAGTTTGTTCATTTATAATTATAATTTATATTGATGTCGTTGGGTCCGGATTCTCAGGTCCTTGGAGATATTGTTCTTGAGAAGGTTTTTTCTGGCTTGTTTGATATTCAAGGTGGGTTTATTTTTCCTTTTTTTCCACTTTTCGTCTTTCTGGCTTAATTGATGGAGAATTTGTCTCTAGGTTTTAAATTTCTTATTTTCCTTTTTCCGCATTTGTAGTTTGTGGCTTCCTTGAAGGTGGGGCTTTATATTTTTTCGGATTTTTCGTAGAATTTAAATGATTGTCTAATAATGTAGTCATTGATGTTTTCGATATTTAGATCGTTCCTAAGGATTGTGTTTCAAACGAACCAGGGTGGAGACATGATTTTTATGATCATTTAATTTTCAAAGACTTCTAACTTTTTAAGGAGGGTCTTATGTGCTGTCATAAAAATGGAGTGGCCATATATGAGTATTGGTCTTATTATTGACGTGTAAATGGTTCTTTTGCAGTGAAGGGATAATTTGCTTTTCGGTCCTAGAAGCCGGGATAGTCGGTGTTGGGCAGCTTTCGCCAAATTGATTCTGTTTTCGATGTGTTTTTTGAAGGTTAGGTGCTCGTCTAGGGTCACCCCTAAGTATCGCTATCGGATGTTCTCTTTCAATTTAATATTGTCTTTGAATACGAAGAGTTCATCCAAAGGTTTCTTGATTTTGTCTTTTTTTCTGGAGAAAATTATTGCTTCACTTGTGACTCGCCATTCTTTACACCAGAGCATGGAAAAGATGCAGGCCTCTTGGAGTTTCATGTGGAGTCTGTCGAAGGTGTATGTCAAGGCCAAAATGGCGGTATCATCGGCAAATAGGTGTAAAGACGATGTCTTCAAAACAGGGGAAGTCGTCTATATATATGTCGAATAAGGTTGGTCCTGTGACTGATTCTTGAGGGACCCAAGCAAGGATATTCCTAGCTGTTGGCAGTTCGTCTTTGACTCATACCTTGAATGTTCTATTCGTTAAGAAGTTTTGCGTTATTTTTATGATGCCTCCAGGAAGGTGCTTTTTGCACATTTTGTATAGAAGGTCCTCATGCCAGACTTTATCGAATGCTTTGGCGATATCGAAGAACACGGCTCCTGTTATTAGGCCTAGGTCCATGGCTTTTCTTATTTTTCAGTGACAACAACTAGCTGGTGCAATGTTGAGTGCTTGGTTTAGTAGCCAAATTGTTCAGGTCTGAGTGGATTCTTTTCTTCTAGGGATTTTCTGAGTCTTCTTAAAACAATTCTTTCGAATAGTTTTGAGATGGCAGGTAGCAGTGAGATGGGGCAGCTCCGTAATAAAGATATTTCCAGCTTCACATTTATGACTCAAATTTACTTTAACTATTTTTTATTTTAATAAAATTTAAACTTACCTTATGAGCTTGTTTTATATAAAAAATATAAAAAAGTAATTGAAAGGTATTCAATCAATATCAAAATATCAAACATCGCGAAAGTAAAAACAATGTTTAATTATTTTTTTAAATTTTTGATCTATTCTTTGTGTCAATATATTACTTTTAATGAAAATATAATTTAAAATATTTTTTTAGTTTAAATTGAAATATTTGCATATAAATAAATTCGAACCTATTATATACGCGTATGATTCTTCGGTTCAAAATCACTTTATTAGGTACCGCTCAACAAGAGCAACCTAGTTTATGATAATTGAAACAGTGAATAATATATGAAGGTTATTCACATACTACACGGAATGTTAACGCGGGATTCAATCCCGGTTCATGACTGTCGGGAACCGAGGGTGTTACCAACTGGTCCACCGACTTGTTCGTATGATTCTTTAAATGCATCATGCATTTATATGCAAATGCATATAAATTAATGTTAGAAGTAGAGTAAGAATAAAACTAAGTAAACTAAGGAATAACTAGAAGAGAAAAAAACTATTTTTTTTTTAAATGAAGATAAGTGTTTTATAATAATAATAAAATTAATAAATAATATTTGACTGTTATTATAACTTGGATGTGTATGTTTATAATTTATCTTTTTTATATATGAGCGGTGGACGGGTGGGTAACACCTTCGATTCCCGACAGTCATGAACCGGGATTGAATCCCTTGTTAACATTTTCTTTAATATGCAAATAACCATCACATATTATTCATTGTTGTAAATATCATAAATTAGGTTGCTCTTTTTGAGCGGTACCTAATAAAGTGATTTTGGAACAAGATTTTTATATATGGTTATAGAGAATGGGGTAACGTAGAAAATTAGGAAAAACAAACTTCAGAATGACACAACCATTTATTTAAGGCAAACACAAAATCAACATTTATAAGATAAAAGAGAGAGAAATACAGTTAAACCTGTCTATAGCGCCCCTTCTTGGGACTCACCAAAATAGGGTGCTATAGAGAGGGAGTGCTATAGACAGGTCACTTTTAATGTAAATCGCATCGTACTACGTATTTAAAATCGGGCGCTATAGAGAGGGAGGCGCTATTTAGAAGTGGCGTATTTATAACCTAGGTTCCTGGAGCGCAGAACGCCAACTATACCCGGATAAGATACAATATAAGCAATAAAGGAAGTTTCCAGAATATCAAAATATAAATAATATAACTATCAAAATTAAAAATCTATACATAAAATATTTTTAAAAAATACTTTGCTAAAATATTATAATTAAATTTTGGATTATAATGAAAAAACGTCGGTGGACGAGTGTGTAACACTCTCGATTCCCCACAGCCATGAACCGGGATTGAATCCCGCGTTAACCTTTTGTTTAATATGTGAATAACATTCACATATTTTATCATTGTTTCCATTATCAAAAACTAGATTGCTCTTGTTGAGCGGTACCTAATGAAGTAATTTTAGACCCGAAGGTTGGATTTATGATTAATTCAAGATTATTTTTTGTTGCACGTTTGGGTATCAGTGTGACTCAAATATATCAAATATTGAAAAAACCATTAAGGATAATGTACCATTATATATACTGTACTGAATTAGGCAGTGAAAATTATTTGTGAGAATATAAAAAAGAAGAAAATATTCATATTAAAATAAGGTAATTCTCTTCAGTTTTCTTATGCAAATTCTTTCTTCTTGAAGAAGAATATTACACGTCTCCCTCTCTCTCCTCAAAATTCTTGAACCCAATGCTGTTATTATTTGAGATAGAGAGAGATTCAGATTGAAACTGATTTATTACAACGTCCATATAATATTGTCGCGTGTTGACCCTACCGGTTCTTTGCGACGATTCGCTTCTTCCCTTCGTGGTTCACCTACTTAGGCTCCCGTTGCTCTTCCCTGCGGCTTTTCCCCGCAGGCCACCCAAAGACGTCCTGAGTTCCACCTCTGCAATGGAAACTCCCTTCCTCTGGCAGTATCTCTCGGCCTTACCACTGGTGGGGGGACACGAGAGACTTACCAGAAGAGTAGTAGCAGCAGCAGTAGTAGCCTGGCGATGATGGCAGTGGCGATAGTAACGACAGGAGGCGGCACGGAGCCTTGAAGCACTTTTTTTATTGTCATCTATTACTAACATTACATCTAAATAAAATAACAGACAATGTGTATTTACATGACCCTACATCCTGGGGCCAACACAAAAGCGTATTTACAGCCAACCTTCCCAAGAAACGGGACCACAGCAGTCGGCGACTCCCACATCAGCCAGCAAGGGAATCCGGCGAAAGCGCCATCTATTGGCGGAGGTTGCAACTGTTTAGAGGCCTTACACGTAACACTGCCTCCCCCTCAAGGCGGATCGTCCCGATCCGGCCTCATCGCCTCCGTCGCCCCGATGTCACGCTCCTCGCTGGTGCCGCTTCTCTTGCCGGAACTGCCCATCTCTCTGAAATCGCCTTTCTAGCAGGAGCCAATCTTTCTCGCCGGAGCCAATCTTTCTCGCTGGAGCCGCCCCTCTCGCCGGAGCCGTCCTTCTCGCCGGAGCCGTCCTTCTCGCCGGGATCGCCTCTCCCGCCGGAGCCGCCCCTTTCTCCGGAGCCGTCCCTCTCGCCGGAGCCGCCCCTCTCGCCGGTACCGCTTCTCACGCCGGAACCGCTTCTCACGCCGGAGGCACCTCTCATGCTGATTCAGCCTCTTATGCCGACTCCGCTTCTTATATCGGTACCGCCTTTCGTGCCGGAGGCGCTTCTCATGCCGGCACCGCCTCTTATGCTGGTACCACCTTTCACGCCGAGACCACCTCTCTCGCCAGGACCATTCATCTTGCCGGGACCATTCCTCTCGCCGGGACCACTCCTTTCGCCGGTACTGCTTCTCTCGCCGGGACCATTCCTCTCGCCGGGACCACTCCTCTCGCCGGGACCACTTCTCTCGCCAGGACCATTCATCTTTCCGGGACCTCTTCTCTCGCCGGTACTGCTTCTCTCGCCGGGACCATTCCTCTCGCCGGGACCACTCCTCTCGCCGGGACCGCTTCTCTCGCCGGTGCCGCCTCTCCCGAGGGCACCGCTTCTCTCGCCGTAGCCTCTTTTCTCGCTTGGGTCGCTTCATTCGCGGGTCCGCGTGACGCAGATTCAAGGTCTGTCCAGGAGGCTCCTCAATCAGGCCCTAACTCCACGCAATTCCCCCATGTTTCCCGGCTCGACTTCCAGTCCTCGGGACTCTGCCCGGCCCTCGCCAACATCATCCAAAGCTGTCTCGGCCGTACCTGTCCCATTCTGCCAGTGGGCCTTCATTTGAGACAGCAGCCTCTCCATCTCTAAGTTTCTGAGAAGCCTTTTCTCTTCTGTTCGGCGCTTTAATCTGTCCCACTCCTCCCGGTGTTCCTGCAGCCTCCGGTCGATCTCGGCCAGCGAGTCCTGCTCAGAAGCCATTCTTTGGCCTCTCACGTCAATGGGCCTTTGTCAGCAACCCCCCCCCCCCCAAAAAAAAAACTTTTTAATAAAAAGCCTCCTGGTGACCTCCACGAGGAAGAATCCCACTTCTGACACCAGTTGTCGCGTGTTGACCCTACCGGTTCTTTGCGACGATTCGCTTCTTCCCTTCGTGGTTCACCTACTTAGGCTCCCGTTGCTCTTCCCTGCGGCTTTTCCCCGCAGGCCACCCAGAGACGTCCTGAGTTCCACCTCTGCAGTGGAAACTCCCTTCCTCTGGCAGTATCTCTCGGCCTTACCACTGGTGGGGGGACACGAGAGACTTACCAGAAGAGTAGTAGCAGCAGCAGTAGCCTGGCGATGATGGCAGTGGCGATAGTAACGACAGGAGGCGGCACGGAGACTTGAAGCACTTTTTTATTGTCATCTATTACTAACATTACATCTAAATAAAATAACAGACAATGTGTATTTACATGACCCTACATCCTGGGGCCAACACAAAAGCGTATTAACAGCCAACCTTCCCAAGAAACGGGACCACAGCAGTCGGCGACTCCCACATCAGCCAGCAAGGGAATCCGGCGAAAGCACCATCTATTGGCGGAGGTTGCAACCGTTTAGAGGCCTTACACGTTACAATATTATATAAGGTTAAATACATAATAAATATGAATAATAATAAATATGATTATATAATAATAAATATATGAATAAATAGATATATCAACATATATAGTCACGACCGTCCTTCCTCAATTCCTCATGTCACGGATGCGCGCGCATCATCATTATGATCATTATTATTTAATGATAATAATAATAATAATTATTATTATATTATTATTATTATTTTATTATTATTTTATTATTAATATATATAGTCACGACCGTCTTTCCACCGTCAATCAATTCCTCAATTCCTCATGTCACGGATGCGCGCGCATCATCATTAGTATAATATAAAAAGCCAACAATGAAGAATGAATGTAAGATAAAAAGCCAAGAATGAAGAGTAAATATGATATAAAAAGCCAACAATGAAGAATGAATGTAAGATAAAAAGCCAACAATAAAGAGTAAATGTAATATAAAAAGCCAACAATGAAGAATAAATGTAAGATAAAAAGCCAACAATGAAGAGTAAATATAATATAAAAAGCCAACAATGAAGAATAAATGTAAGATAAAAAGCCAACAATGAAGAGTAAATATAATATAAAAAGCCAACAATGAAGAATGAATGTAAGATAAAAAGCCAACAATGAAGAGTAAATATGATATAAAAAGCCAACAATGAAGAATGAATGTAAGATAAAAAGCCAACAATGAAGAGTAAATGTAATATAAAAGCCAACAATGAAGAATAAATGTAAGATAAAAAGCCAACAATGAAGAGTAAATATAATATAAAAAGCCAACAATGAAGAGTGAATGTAAGATAAAAAGCCAACAATGAAGATTAAATGTAATATAAAAAGCCAACAATGAAGAATGAATGTAAGATAAAAAGCCAACAATGAAGAGTGAATGCAATATAAAAAGCCAACAATGAAGAATGAATGTAAGATATAAAGCCAACAAGAAGAGTGAATGTAAGATAAAAAGCCAACAATGAATAGTAAATGTAATATAAAAAGCCAACAATGAAGAATGAATGTAAGATAAAAAGCCAACAATGAAGAGTGAATGTAATATAAAAAGCCAACCTTGAAGAATAATGTAAGATAAAAGGCCAACAATGAAGAGTAAATATAATATAAAAAGCCAACAATGAAGAGTGAATGTAAGATAAAAAGCCAACAATGAAGAGTAAATGTAATATAAAAAGCCAACAGAGTGAATGTAAAAAAAAGCCAACAATGAAGAGTAAATATAATATAAAAAGCCAACAATGAAGAGTAAATATAATATAAAAAGCCAACAATGAAGAGTAAATTCTATATATATAAAAATGAATGTTTGTCTGTTTGTATGTTTGTTTGTATGTCCGGTATACAAATTCGCAGTAGTTCACTAATTCAAACCAAAATTTCCATACATAGGTAAAAAATACGGGGAAGACGATAGGCTATTTAAAAATATATATAATTCAATTATTAAAACTATATATTTTTAGTCAGAAAATGATGATGACGATATTGCTGTATCATGTTTGATTATCAGATACAAAATTATATCGGGAAAAATTCCAAAAAGCAGAGACCAGGGGTGAAACCAGTTCATTATTTTGTACGCAGGAACAAAATTCTAACAGAAAAACATTCATTCGAGCAGAAAACAAAAGCCAGATCATCTTTCTATAAAAATATCGCTTCTCAGACACAAAGTTTGCAGCGGGACGTTTCACAAGTGTGACATCCACGGCGCCAATTTATAATTGTAACAAATAGTATTTGAATAAAAACATTTAATCGGGTAAAACCCGGGCGTTGCCCGGGTCATTCGTCATTAATATATAGTCACGACCGTCTTTCCTCAATTCCTCATCGCTGTCACGGATGCGCGCGCATCATCATTATGATCATTATCTTCTATAGAAGCTTCTATCTTTATAATTATGTATATTTACAAAAAGTCAATTCGCTCGCGCCTCTAGCGGTGAAAATGAGGGGTAATACCAGCTGACCTAATGTACATGTAAAGTTTGGAGCGGGACGTTTCACAAGAGTGACATCCACGGCTTCAATTTCTAATTGTAACAAATAGTATTTGAATAAAAACATTCAATCGGGTAAAACACGGGCGTTGCCCGGGTCATTCGTCTAGTCAACATATATAGTCACGACCGTCCTTCCTCAATTCCTCATGTCACGGATGCGCGCGCATCATCATTATGAATATTATTACCTAATGATAATAATTATTATTATTATTATCATATTATTATTATTATTTTATTATTAATATATATAGTCACGACCGTCTTTCCTCATCGCTGTCCTCAATTCCTCATGTCACGGATGCGCGCGCATCATCATTATGATCATTATCATTATCTAATGATATTATTAATAATAATTATTATTATATTATTATTATTATTATTATCAACATATATAGTCACGACCGTCTTTCCTCAATTCCTCATGTCACGGATGCGCGCGCATCATCATTATGATCATTATCTTCTATAGAAGCTTCTTTCTTTATAATTATGTATATTTACAAAAAGTCAATTCGCTCGCGCCTCTAGCGGTGAAAATGAGGGGTAATACCAGCTGACCTAATGTACATGTAAAGTTTGGAGCGGGACGTTTCACAAGAGTGACATCCACGGCTCCAATTTATAATTGTAACAAATAGTATTGGAATAAAAACATTCAATTGGGTAAAACACGGGCGTTGCCCTGGTCATTCGTCTAGTCAACATATATAGTCACGACCGTCTTTCCTCATCGTTGTCACGGATGCGCGCGCATCATCATTATGATCATTATCATTATCTAATGATAATAATAATAATAATTATTATATTATTATTATTAATATATATAGTCACGACCGTCTTTCCTCAATTCCTCATCGCTGTCACGGATGCGCGCGCACAGGGAGGTCAAGTTCTCGCCGGCAGCCAACGGGCGCGCGCCGCCGGCATTACGTCATAGATTATAAACACAAGGTAATAAGGCCAAATAAAAAAAATAGTGTGTGATAAGGCACAATTTGGATTATCTACTTATATAATTGCCATATACAATTTATTAAATACCATGAGTTAATATGTCCAGGGTAGCCTAGTGGACATGGCATCTGCCAGTTAAGCGGAAAACTGTGGGTTCGATTCCCATCCCTGTACACTTTAATTTTTCCATTCATACTTACTCTTCACAATTCATCCTTTCATGAGTTAGTAACTCGCTCTTTCCATCGAGCTAGGAGGATAGAAGTCCGTCTACACCATTGTTCCCTGGATCCTTGGAATATTTGACCAAATTCTGATCCAAGGTAAATAACGTGGCAACGGCACCCATTTTCCTATGAAGATAAACAAGATGTAGCTTTAATCTATAATCCAAATTGTGCCTTATCATTCATGAATAATGTTTAAATCAATAAGCTTGAGGGATAAGTTTCTTTTAAATACATTTATTTCAAGCTTTCGGGCTCAACCGCCCTTCGACAGGAAAAATTCTATTAGCTACTAAAGTTTTCGGATCTAAACTATAAATACATTTGTGAGACGCCTGAGTTTCGAGTGAATGCGAGGCTTTCCGCGGGAGGGGATGAGATCTTTGAAAGATTTCAAAGATTTCATCCCCTCCCGCGGCAAGCCTCGCATTCACTCGAGACTCAGGCGTCTCACAAATGTATTTATAGTTTAGATCCGAAAACTTTAGTAGCTAATAGAATTTTTCCTGTCGAAGGGCGGTTGAGCCCGAAAGCTTGAAATAAATGTATTTAAAAGAAACTTATAATTTTACACAAATAAATTTACTGGCAATGCGTTTCTTTTTTTTAAAATCTCTACAGACCTTACTGCAATGATATGCAGTAAGGTCTGTAGAGATTTAAAAAAAAAGAAACGCATTGCCAGTAAATTTATTTGTGTAAAATTTTAACGATAGAGGGCAATAAAAGAAACTTATCCCTCAAGCTTATTGATTTAAACATAATATTATGGGATTACCTATTAATTGTTAGCCAAAATTCATGAATAATATCAGGATAAATGTGACTAAAAATATTTCGTGAAAAGGTGCCACAATTTTTTTAACATCACTTTGTCGTGAAAACATTGTAATGGGAGAAATATCTCTATAAATATATATTTTTAAAAACATATAATCAAAGCCAGGTTTCCAGGATTAGAAACTTTCGACCTCAAATATTCTTTCTCATCTCCACTCAATCATATCAAGCTTGTAGATGGTGTCGCTATCAGGATATCAAGCTTGTAGAGCTTGTTGATGATGTCTGCTGGGGATGTGTCTTCTTTCTTTTCTCCACTCAATCATATCACGGTATCAAGCTTGTAGAGCTTGTTGATGATGTCTGCTGGGGATGTGTCTTCTTTCTTATCTCCACTCAATCATATCAGGGTATCAAGCTTGTAGAGCTTGTTGATAGTGTCTGCTGGGGATGTGTCTTCTTCTTTCTTATCTCCACTCAATCATATCAGGGTATCAAGCTTGTAGAGCTTGTTGATGGTGTCTACTGGGGATGTGTCTTCTTCTTTCTTATCTCCACTCAATCACATCAGGGTATCAAGCTTGTAGAGCTTGTTGATGGTGTCTGCTGGAAATGAGTAGAGCTCATCAATGGATGATCAAATACAGTCAATGATGAGTTTGGGGTTGTTGCAGGTTGAGAACTTTTAATTATCAGATGTAATTAGCTCTTCCAACACATAAACTCGACAAGATGTGAAAAAAAAAAAAACTAATGTCTAACTTCTTTATTTCAATACCCCGAAGGATGAGAATTTTCAGTTGAATTCCAGTTAAAGTCACGGTTAGAGAATAGAGAAAAAAATAGCCTTTTTGGGATTTTTGACAATAAAAACTGTTATATTAAAAGGTTATACAGCCTCTCTGTAAAGGATATCTGAATGAAGAGCTGAAAGTCCTTTAAAGGTGTCCTCTTCACCGGAGAGTTACTGAATAGTAAAAATGGTAATTTTGACGATGAAAACTGTCCTTTGTAGAGAGGTATTCTCTAGCAAGACTGTCCTCTCATGGAGGTTGTTCTACTGTACCGTATATAGAATGATATTTTTTTTAAACTTGACTATGAGCCATACCTTTTGATAATTTAAAAATTAAATCTTCTATCTGAAAATGATATCAACGCGCTGTTAACCAAAATAACACATGTAATTAAAAAAAATAATTGTGGCTTTATTTTATAATTCTTATCTATAATCAAAGTTGTACCACATTACCCAATATAGTTATCATGACTCACGTGTTCTTGGAGGGAGAGATAAGCAAAATATATATATACAATGAATTGCATATGTTTCTTTGTCGCATATGCAATTTAGCGAGAAGAAAATGTGTAAATAAGGAGACATAAATTTAAAGAAAATAATAACACTTTGTATCTGTTTCTTGATTATCTCTGCTCAAGTCTTTAATTAACTTCTTGCAGCATTTTTGAAATGCCTTATAAAAGGTGATAGCCAATTTTTTTCTTACTTTAACAATTTTTATCCCTTATCTTAACTAATCATTACTAACAGAAATTTAACATGCAAATATGTAAATAGAGTTTTAAAATATGTATGGCCAATAGAGAACCAATCCAAAAAGAGAAAAAAAAAATACACAACCTAGGGTGATGATAGTTATTTTTTTTAAAGCGCTGCATAATGCAAATCACTCGTAATTTAAGATTATTTCTGTTGATCATGATGTCTTATCAATTTTTACTTTGAATATTTTTGTAGACATGATCACGTTATATCAGAATATAAAGTAGAACCTCTACGAGAGGACAAAACCTCTCTACAAACAAAGGACAGTTTTCATTTGCCAAAGATACTATTTTTTCTATTTAGCAACTCTCCGGTAAGAGGACACCTTACCCTAAATGAAACTTTGGCTCTGCAATTAGGTATATGTCCTTTACAGGGAGGTTTCATTGTATTAAAATTTTACTACTGTTTGATAAAAACAAATTAAAAGAGCGGATATATAATTTAAAAGTCTTTTATTTAAGAGTTTATATTATATATGTACAAGATTTACAAAAAAAGAACCCCATGTAGTTATTTAATCCTCATCAGTTTCTACATTTGCCGGTGATTCTATGCTCAGAACAGTGTCAGCATATCTATTTAAGAGCTCGGTAGTCTTGGTCCAGTTAGGCAAGACCTTCAAGTAAACATCGTCGTCTCCATTTTCCAAAACGGCGGGGAGTTGTTCCTTCAGGATGAGGTCGTAGCAGATTGGCAGTGAATCGATTTCAAATTTTCTGGAAAGGAAGTTCACAGAATTCGGACGGAAGCCGTAGACATATTGGTGTATATAGCATCTAAGACAGCTTTCTTTGATTTTAGCAGTTACCATATCCAGGAGCTTCTCTTGTTCAGGGAAGTGTTTCCAAACTTTGGTATTCATCTCTTCATTTATAATAAAATCCCTGGCCTTCTTCCACTTGCCGCAACGAATTTCTACGGCGGCAGCAACTACGTGTTCACGCATAGTCTCTGGGGGTATGAAGGCCACCATTCTTTCCAGGGTGCGGAGATGGTGATACAGACCTCTGCTGATGGCAGGCTCGTGTCCTATTCTGTTTTCTACTCTGGCGACATTAGGGATCTCAATGAGCATAGCTGACACCAGGTAGGCACATTCAAGGACTTCCAGGTTGATGCGCTTGTAGAAAGGAAGCAAATGCTTCTTCACTTGTTTCTCTTTCTCGGAGTCATTACGTTGATAGCCTTGAGCCAAGAGTTCCTTAACGTGACCTGATGCATGAAGCTCATTTAAGAAATCGTGGGCTTCTTGATATTTTCCGAGCCTGAAACTGCATAAACCAAGTTGGCTGAGAGCACGGTTGTAAAGGATTTGGCTGGTTTCAGGTTTTGGAATAGTTATCCAGCGGAGCTGGCTCCATGCTTCAACCAACTTATCGTGAAGTGCCAGGTTATAGATGTGCATAAGCATCGAGTCGATGCGAACATCAATTTTGGTTTCATGTTTATTGATGCATTTCACCAGACGATCAACAACTGCCTCTTCATCTTTTTTATAATAAATATGATCAAGATGGAGGAAGTAAATGCGACAGATTTCCTCAGGAGTGCCTGACTTCTCAAGGTACTACTCAAGACGAATTATAAATTCAAAGATGTTCTGATTATTCTTCAAAACCTCTTGCTCATAGAGATCGTCATTTTCACGAAGGATCTTAAGGAATTCTTTATCAATCTTTTCAACTGATGAGAGGAGGCAATAGTCGACCTTGTATGGCGGCACTTCTAGAGATTCCTCTTCTTCTATTTGCTGTCCAATCGTTAGATCAGGATTGGCTTCCATGATGTCTAGACAGGAACCCACAGCTTCCATGCTCTGTCCCAGATGGATGTAATGATAGAATTAATAGGAGAGCACATGGCTCATCAGTGGCAAACCCTCCCAGCGGTTTCGTTATAAGATTTTTTCTTTGTAGTAATGACAGTAGTAAAATTGCTTTATTTTAAAAAGAAACATGCGTTATAAATAGTTTACATTTTAAATAGCAGATGACGTACTATTGCATCAAGTTTAGATATTTTATTTGAAGTAATTTTCTACTGTAAAATATTACTATATATCTAATCACAAAAATTACTTAAACCTAAAATATATATGTATAATTTTATTATACAAAATAAGCCTTATCATCTATGCAATGTAAATAAATATTTTAAACGAAAAAAATGAGGTAATTTGAACTAGAACCATCTATTGGAATATATTTCACGAAATTCTATAGTTAAATTATTATTGTGTGTGCAACATGCATATTATTATTTTTTCTATAAATTATCAATTAGCCAAATGTAATATAATGGGGAAAATTAATGCATTTAATGCGCGCGCTCTTAGAATAGTATATTTACTTTAAAATTATTTTGAAAATAAATATATTTATTGTAATAAAAAAAAAACAGATTTAAAAAAAATGAATATATAAATATATCCTTTTTGAATCTATTCATTATTATAAATATATTCACTATTTAATTATCATTATTTGTTTCTCTTTCTATATCTTCTTCTCTCGTTTGATATTTTAAAATATAATTATTTAAGAAAATAACTAAAAAATATATCTAAACTTATAAAAAATGGAAATGCAAAAACCTATGAAGAAAATTCAAATGAGAGAAAGCGTTGTTACAAGTATTCAATTTTCTCTGCTAAGCCCAGAACAAATAAAAGCCATATCTGTGGTTGCCATTACAAATCCAGGTTTCATTGAAAATGGAAAACCAATTCCTGGTGGATTAATGGATCCCAGACAAGGTTCAATATCTGTTGGAGAGCTTTGTTCGACCTGCCGTCAGAAGCATAGAGAATGTGCTGGACATTTCGGCCATATTGAACTTTCTGTGCCTATTTTCCACCCTGGATGTATCGGCACAGTTCACAAAATCCTCCAATGCATCTGCTTCTACTGCTCCACTTTACTTATTAAACCAGAGAATGCAAAAATTCAAACCATCATGGAGAGATTCAAAGGCCAAAACCGTCTTCAACAACTTCATGAACTCTGTTCTAAAGTCAAGAAATGCGAATTGAGCATAGATGATAAGGGGAATCTGATTGAGAATTCCCTCGGATGCGGAAAGAATCAACCAAGCATCAAGACAAAGCAAATGGAGTTCATCGCTGAATGGAAGAAACCTAACTGTGAAGATGAAACGAACAAAATGTATATTTCAGCATCAATGGTACTGGAAATCTTTAGCAAAATGTCAGATACAGCAATCGAAGCTGTTGGCATGAACACCACATTTTCTCGACCAGAATGGATGATTCTGAAGGTAATTCCAGTTGCCCCTCATTCAGTTAGGCCAGCAGTTAAATGTGGAAATAAGTTAGGCCATGATGATATTACCTTGAAATTACGTGATATCATAAAGGCTAACAAAGAAGTTGAACGAGTAATTAATCAACAAATTCCTAACTTTATTGTTAGAGAAAAGATAAATGCCCTTCAATACCACGTAGCTACCATGATGCAAAGTAATGTTCCTGGACTACCAGAAGCGATAACGAAAAATGGACGTAAAATTAAATCCATTGCAGATCGTATTAAAGGAAAAGAAGGAAGGATTAGAACCAATCTCATGGGTAAACGTGTTAATCACTCTGCACGTACAGTCATCTCTCCAGACCCCAATTTGAGAATTGATGAAGTTGGTGTTCCCATTTCAATTGCAAAAACCCTCACCATTCCAGAAACTGTTCACAAGTACAACATTGAATGGTTGCAACGTCTTGTAGAAAACGGACCCTTCCAACTTCCAGGAGCAAGCGCCATTATAAGAGAAAATGGACAACGGATAAATCTTCACATGAATAAGAATTCTTCCGATCTTGTCCTGATGACAGGTGACATCGTGGAAAGATGTTTGATAAACGGTGACGTGGTGGTGTTCAATCGACAGCCATCTTTGCACAAGATGTCCATGATGGCTCATAAAGTCCGAATTCTTCCCTTTTCAACCTTCCGGATGAATCTTAGTTGCACCACGCCCTACAACGCCGATTTTGATGGAGATGAGATGAATCTTCATGTTCCCCAAGACCCAGCCACTCGGGTTGAAGTGGAGCAGCTTTCCCTAGTTCCCACTCAAATCGTTGCCCCTCAGGCTAACAAACCTTGCATGGGAATCGTCCAGGACACACTCACTGCTGTTTTCATGATGACCAGAAGAGACGTCTTCATCGAGAAAGGAGAATTGATGAGAATCTTATTTCAAAGTAATGATTGGGATGGCGTAATTCCTCCGCCAACCATTATCAAACCTAAACCTCTATGGACTGGAAAACAACTTTTCAGTATACTCCTCAACGAAAATATTAACTTGGATCGTAAACATAGTGCTCATGATAGTGCTGAAGATACTGGCCCATATAAATGGATCACTCCAGGTGATACAAGAGTAATCATCCAAAATGGAGTACTAATCTCAGGCATCATTTGCAAGAAAATTGTTGGAACATCAGAAGGTTCATTAATGCATCTATTATTCATGGAAGTTGGTCCTAGTAGAACAGCAGCCTTTTATAACAACCTCCAAGTAATTGTAAATAACTGGTTTGTTGAAGTTAGCCTTACTCTAAGCTATTCAGACATAGTCGCCGAAAAAGATACCGCAATCAAGATAAAAAATGAGATCGAGGAAGCCAAAGTAGAAGTTATGGAATTTTGGGATAAATCTCTCAAAGGGACCCTTGAACTTCTCCCTGGAAATAGCATGTTTAATACATTCGAATCGCAGGTCAGCAAAACTTTGAATACCGTTCGAGATAAGACGGGCTCCTTAGCTGAAAAATCTCTAACGCATTTCAACAATTTTAAGAAAATGGTTGACTCAGGATCGAAAGGATCCAAGATCAATATTTCACAAATTATGGCTTGCGTAGGACAGCAAGGTATTGGGGGGAAACGGGTCCCAGATGGATACCATAAAAGAACTTTACCATGCTTCACTAAATGTGATTATAGTTATTTGAGCAGGGGTTTTGTTGAAGATTCCTACCACGGCGGATTAAATGTTATCGAATTTTACTTTCATACCATGGCAGGCCGTGAGGGTATCATAGACACGGCAGTGAAGACCGCTGAAACTGGCTACATCCAAAGACGCCTGGTCAAAGCCATGGAAGATCTAATGGTACAGTACGATGGGACAGTACGTAATAGCAGTGATGAAGTTTTACAATTTGCTTATGGTGAAGATGGAATGGATGGAGCATTTATGGAATCCCAAACCATTCCTATTATTACTCCTTCTGATAAAGCTTTTGAAAATAAGTTCAAGTTTGATATCAAAAATGAAGATAAAATTAAGAACATCTTCTCCTATGAGGCACTGGAAGAGATGAAAAGCGAGGAGACTGTCACAGCTGTGATGAATGAATGGGAAAGGCTGGAGAAAGATCGTGAAACCTTAAGATCCATTTTCCCTTCAGGAGAAAGCAAGGTCTTTCTTCCATGCAACCTACAGAAATTGATCAAACAAGCTCAGCACACATACAAAATCGATCCCAGAACGGACACCACAGACTTGACTCCTAGAATAGTGACAAAAGAAGTAGAAGATCTAATAAGTGTTCTAAAT
This sequence comes from Cordylochernes scorpioides, assembly GCA_030710605.1. Taxonomy (NCBI): domain Eukaryota; kingdom Metazoa; phylum Arthropoda; class Arachnida; order Pseudoscorpiones; family Chernetidae; genus Cordylochernes; species Cordylochernes scorpioides. The sequence continues at coordinate 70,928,251 of CP092879.1, read as the reverse complement.
ATGGAAGAAGATAATGGTATCGAAACCAAACCAAATATTCTTCTCCATGGATTAATCCGCTCGACCTTTTGCTCCAAGAAGGTTACCGAAGAATATCGTCTCAATAGAGAATCATTTAATTGGGTTCTTGAAGAAATTCAGGAACGGTACCAAAGAAGTTTGGTTAATCCAGGAGAGATGGTCGGGATGATAGCTGCTCAGTCATTGGGTGAACCAGCTACCCAGATGACTCTAAACACTTTCCACTATGCCGGAGTTTCAGCTAAGAATGTAACTCTTGGTGTACCCCGTCTCAACGAGATTCTCAACCTTTCCAAGAATCCAAAGACTCCTTCATTGACCATCTACCTGACTGGAGAAGCAGCTACGAATGCTGAGATTGCCAAGGAAATAGCTTGCCGCATGGAACACGTCACAATGGAAAAATTTGTTCAGTGTTCTAATGTCTGGTATGATCCTGATACGACAAAGACTGTCATTCCAGAAGATCAGTAACTTGTAGATCTCTACAACGAATTACCTGACGACAATTCTAGGCCTCTTTCACCTTGGATTTTGCGTTTTGTGATGAATCGCAAAAATATGGTCGCCTATAAGGTTTCAATGGAAATGATAGCAGAAGCAATTAACAAAGAATTTGGAGATGACCTGAATTGCGTCTTCTCAGATGATAATAGTGAACAACTGGTTTTACGTCTAAGATCTGTAGCTGAAGACGAAAATTATGAAGTGGAAGATCAAATCTTTCTGAAACATATTGAAAATTCAATGCTCAACGATATGACCATTCAAGGAATTCCATCAATTTCAAGGGTCTACATGCAACTACCTAACGATGATAGCAAGAAGAGGACCATTATCGCTGAGAATGGGGAGATGAAGAAAGTCCAAGAATGGGTACTGGAAACCGATGGAAATGGACTTCAGCAAGTCCTGGCCCTCCGAGATGTCGATTCTGTCAGAACATACTCCAATGACATCCACGAAACCTTTGAGGTTCTTGGCATTGAAGCTGTACGGAAGAATATTGAGAAGGAAATTAACAACTTGATTTCCTTCGATGGATCCTACGTCAACTCACGTCATCTTGCTCTTCTCTGTGATGTCATGACAGCTAAAGGACATCTGATGGCGATCACACGTCATGGCATCAACCGACGTGACAATGGACCACTTATGCGATGCTCTTTCGAAGAATCTGTGGATGTCCTTACGAAAGCTGCCTGCCACGCAGAAGTAGATTACCTTAAGGGAGTGTCCGAATGCATCATGGTAGGCAAACAATGCCGTATTGGAACTGGTTTATCCCAATGCCTCCTCAGCAATAACGTCGAGAAGATATTCAAAGATGTACCTAATGCAAACTTCGAAGATTCATCTTCCAATCTGAAATGGCTCAACAAGAACCAGTCCAACTTTGGAACAGAATACCTCAGCCCCGTCTATTCCCCGGAAGGTGCCTTTTCACCTGATTACTCAAGTGGATATTCCTTTGGCAGCCCACAATTCAGTCCGGATAGCCCAAGCCGTTTCTCAGATAGCTCATGCTTTTCGCCTAGAAGTCCAAATAGCCCGAACTATGCGCCTGAAAGTCCTAGATATTCAATGACAAGCCCTATATATTCCGCCAAAAGTCCAAGCTATTCGCCCACAAGCCCTTCATACTCACCCACAAGCCCCTCATACTCACCCACAAGCCCCTCATACTCACCCACAAGCCCCTCATACTCACCCACAAGCCCCTCATACTCCCCCACAAGCCCCTCATACTTACCCACAAGCCCCTCATACTCACCCACAAGCCCCTCATACTCACCCACAAGCCCCTCATACTCCCCCACAAGCCCTTCATACTCACCCACAAGCCCTTCATACTCACCCACAAGCCCCTCATACTCACCCACAAGCCCCTCATACTCCCCCACAAGCCCCTCATACTCCCCCACAAGCCCCTCATACTCACCCACAAGCCCCTCATACTCCCCCACAAGCCCCTCATACTTACCCACAAGCCCCTCATACTCACCCACAAGCCCCTCATACTCACCCACAAGCCCCTCATACTCCCCCACAAGCCCCTCATACTTACCCACAAGCCCCTCATACTCACCCACAAGCCCCTCATACTCACCCACAAGCCCCTCATACTCACCCACAAGCCCCTCATACTCACCCACAAGCCCTTCATACTCACCCACAAGCCCCTCATACTCCCCCACAAGCCCCTCATACTTACCCACAAGCCCCTCATACTCACCCACAAGCCCCTCATACTCACCCACAAGCCCCTCATACTCACCCACAAGCCCCTCGTACTCGGCTACAAGCCCCCGATATTCTCCCACTAGCCCCTCCTATTCGGCTACAAGCCCCTCGTACTCGCCGACCTTCAACCAAAGCGAAGATTTTAAATAATGTAAATAATATTATGTAATTTATGTGATTATATAATAATAAATTAGTTTTTTCATGAAATATATTGGTATATTTTAATATTTGTTATAATTATTAAATGATCGCGAAAAAAAAGAGGTGTTTTCGCCAGGGCTCGAACCTGGGACCTTCCGCGTGTCATAGTAATTTTTAAAATTAAGATTAAATAACACACAATTTAATACTTTAAAACTTCAGTTATTATCGATATAGTAAAAATCTTTATTTAAAACATTAATCCAAAACATAACGCCATGCATATCAATATAATAATTTTGATATTTAAAAAAAAAACACGATATAAAATGTATAATTTACTTTATATTAGTTTATCGTATAAAGCTTTGTTTTTAAAACACTAAAATATGCCATAATTACTGTTTTGTGCTTATATTAGAACCAGATGAACGTATTCCCGAAAATTATGTGGAGGCGATTAACTGCGAGAATAAATATGAATGGCTCGAAGCAATGAAAGAAGAACTTTACTCTATTGACAAGCATAAGGTATGGACTCTCGTTCAAAGAGAAAAGAATATAAAGATCATAAACAGCAAATGGATCTTTAGCATAAAGAGTACGCCTGGTGAGGGTGTTTATAGAAGAAAAGCTAGATTAGTTGCTATTGGTTGTAATCAAAAATATGGCGTAGAATATGAGGAATCTTTTTCACCAGTGATCAGAAAAGAAAGTCTTCGTGCAATTGTAGCCCTAGCAGCTCAATTGAATTTGGTTATAACATCATATGATGTGAAGACCGCCTACCTTTACGGAGAATTGAAGGAAACTATTTTTATGAAACAGCCGAAAGGATTTGTTGAAAAAGGTGAAGAAGACAAAGTTTGCAAATTGTTAAAAAGTATATATGGACTTCCACAATCGGGACATTGTTGAAATAAAAAAATCAACGAGATACTGATACAACTGGGAATGGAAAGATCGCAATATGATCCATGTGTGTGTACACTTTTAGAAAAGGAAAGGAATATGGAATATTGGGTTTATACGTGGATGATCTAATAATAGCCGGAACGGATAAAACCTTTAATGAAAAACTAGCATCAGAGATAGGAAGAGTTGTTGCTTTTAAAGAGAGTTGTAATTATTTAAAATACTACAACTCTGATTTATTATCTCTGTATTATCTTTATATATATAAAATCAAAATTTGTCTGTCTGTTTATCGATAAACTCAGAAACTACTTAACCAAATGTCACCAAATTTTCCACATAACTACCAATGACCCTGAAGATGAAGAATTTACAATGCATTAAAATTAAGTAAAAAAATATATTTTAAAATCTATATTTTATCTTTGTGTATAACTTTATTTATATAGCCACTTGCTATATATTTGACCATTCAAAACTTTGGGAAAAGTTATAAAGCTATTTTTTGTCAGATTTCTTTTTTTCGTTTCGTTTTATTTCCCAAATTCCATTAAATTTTTATTAAAAATTATCATCATTATTAAGAAGGTTTTCAATGTGTCTGTATTCAAATTATCAATGATATTTTTGAAAGTAAAACAGTGTATACGGTATTAAATATGTATAATGGAACAATGGCTTAAAATATAATAGAAAGTAAGCTGAATGAAGACAAAAAAATGTTGAAAATTCCCTATGAATTGAAATGAAGTGATTTTGCCTATAAAATATTAAAAAATAGACTGGATTGATAAACATTCAAAATGGTTAAAATGGCATTTTTTAAGCCAAACAGTGTGAAAAAGTAGATAAAGTAGAGCTTACATTGAGAGGATGCCTAAAATCGTAGCTTAACCCGTCTCTCCAAGAGGCAGTCTCTTATTAAAGGTCAATTAGAGATTCTTTAATATCAATTAGAATCTCCAATGAGAGACCACCTACAAGAGAAACAGGTTGAGTCATGTTTTTAGGTGGTCTCTCTTAAGAGACTCTATTTATATATATTAAAATCAACATTTTCTTACTGTTATGTTTAATTACTGCTAATCTCTATATATTAAAATGAATGTATGTCTGTCTATTTGTCAATTATTAATTGGACTGAGCGAGTATTGTGAGTTTCATTATTCTATGTGGTCTGGAAGCATATTAAATATACAAAATTTGAAAGGAAATTTGTCCGTTCTTGGCCAACCTGACAACCCAGAAGTCTGGAAATTGGTCAGCTAGCATTGTCATCAGGTTTGAACATGTGTGCCAAATTTCATATTTTTAGGTGCCCTATAAGTATATTAAAAATTGATTACAAGATTTGGCGACAGACATCCAGACAAAGAGACAGGCAAGTTAAATAAAAGCTTTTAATAACTAAATGGAATCCTCTCTTTCTTTTTCCCAGTAAGAGACGCCTACGGAAGCCAACAGTACATAGACAGATAAAGCACATAGGCTATAAGTTATTAACTAATATATGCATATATTTAAGGCGCCAATTTATAATTGTAACAAATAGTATTTGAATAAAAACATTCAATCGGGTAAAACACGGGCGTTAATGATCCAACACGTCCACGTGTCTAAATTAAAACACAGGCGTTGTCCGGGTCATTCGGCTAGTCTATTTACAACTATTAGCCCCTGAAAACAGAACCACAGCAGTAAGCGACTCCCACACTTGTCTCAGACTAGAGATAGACCAAAGCGCCATCTATTGGAGAAGGTTGTAGCTGTTTTCAGGCTGATATATGCGACAATATTATATGATGAACACCCTGTATATAGCTATTGAATGTATGTTTATGATATAGGTTGCTCTTGATGAACGGCACTTAATAAAGTTAACTGGAACTGGATATATATATATATATATATGTAAAACGACATTTGAAATTATCCCGCATGTGTTTCTTTTGAACGAAAAATCGAAATTTATTTTAAGAAGAAATAATGATTATTTTTAGCCTCAGGGATGAAGTATGAAAGCATTAATTGTGAAGAGTAATGATAAACGGAAAAATAAAGGATCCAGGGATGGGAATCGAACCCATAGTGTTCCGCTTACCGGGCAGATGCCATGTCCACTAGGCTACCCTGGACATAATTTTCCGTTCGTAAATATTATATAAAGTAATTTATAATACGGCTTATGATTGAAGAACGACATTTGAAAATTATCCCGTAAGTGTTTATTTTGAACGAAAAATCGAAATTTAATATATATATAATTATTAATATATTTATTCATTTAACAGCTGTTAATTTCTCGTATTTTTTCTATAGTTTACATTCAAATAATCAACTTTAAAATATTCTAGCTACTCGTTTAACTGGGCAGAATTTAAACACAATTTAAAAATGTTAAAGTAAGCAATAATATGTACATGATTAAATTCTTAAAATATTATTATAAAAGCCATTATCAAGGTGTTATAGGTGTTTGTTGTTGACACACATTAAATATGTTATAACACCTTGATAAAGGTTGGTGTTCAGCCAACTGAAATATTGGTAAATTAAATGATATTTTGATCTAATATATGCCTTTTTAATTATAGTTGTATATATTTCTTTTTTTAATTATAATAATCATCATCATTGTAAATTGTTCACCTTTACTTAAATAGTGCGGACTGTACACTTTTGTCTATATTTTAACGGGATGTCAATAAACCTGATTATTTGTGTCTCTCTTTATTGAGGTAACCAGGATTCCTGGAGCCACCACGTACACCAACTATCTGTGTTGACATGTCTAATGGTAGACATCCAGGGTATCAGATGTACTGTACTTGGTTCTGTACAGGGGTAAATATACTTATTCCTAGGAGTATAGCCATGGTCTCTTTCTGTCGATGTAACAACCAGGATTCCTGGAGCCACCACGTACACCAACTATCCGGGTTTTCTAATGGTGGACATCCAGTTTATCAGATGTACTGTACTTGGTTCTGTACAGGGGTAAATATACTTATTCCTAGGAGTATAGCTATGGTCTCTCTCTGTCGATGTAACAACCAGGATTCCTGGAGCCACCACGTACACCAACTATCCGGGTTTTCTAATGGTGGACATCCAGTTTATCAGATGTACTGTACTTGGTTCTGTACAGGGCTAATTATACTCAATCCTACGGGGATGGCTGTTTGGAACCTTTGTAGGTGGGACATCTGTGGTGGTCACCAGTTTGGTCTTCATTGTGAAAGAAGCTGACTTTTGAAGTATTTGAGAATACTTCACTAAGTAGTGACTATGTGATTGCAAAAAAAAAAAAAAAAAACATTTTTCTCTATAAAAAGACAAGCGCTTATTTTATTAGAAGTACAGTTAAACCTGTCTATAGCGCCTCCTCTTGGGACTCACCAAAATAGGGTGTTATAGAGAGGGGGTGCTATAGATAGGTCACTTTTAATGTAAATCGCATCGTACTACGTATTTAAAATCGAGCGGTATAGAGAGGAAGGCGCTATTTAGAGGGGGCGCTATAGATTAGTTTAACTGTATATAAAAATTAAAAATCTATTGACTTCAAATAGGTGATTTGGTTTATTTAAATAACAATCTATGGACAGCCTTCCAGACTCAACCGCACGCATGGAACTTCCTGGTCAACTGGTTGAACTCAGCAATTAAAACAGGACGCGAGTAAAAGCGCTCAACACTAGTCCATACTGGTGAGCTGGACTCCCCGGGTAGTTGGTGTTCTGCGCTCCCTGGGTTATAAATATCTCTCTCTTAAATAACAACAGTATGTTTGTTTCTTAGTCATGCACGATTTTTAGCTCGGATCCAATTGGGAGGTTAATTTTTTTTTTGTAAGGATTGTTTAGAGAGAGAGAGAGGACTCAAATTAATAGTAACAAATGATAAATTCTAAATTTTCATCTTGAATCTCCTTGGGAATTTAGGGAAAAAAATTCAGAACTGACCTAAATTTTTTTAAATATCACTTTATATTTTCAATATATTTTTTTACAAGTCTATAATTATATTTTTATTGTTTTAAAATAAGCCCTCATCCACATTGAGTCACTATGCATAATTGAAATAAATAGGTCATAGTTTTATTATTTAAAATACGAACCAATTAAAAATGTTCCAAATAATTGCATTGTCATCGCGAGTCAGCAAGTTGGAAAAATGCTGAAATAGCTTTGTTTATATGAAAGATTTTATATGTTTGAATAAAAATTAGGGTGTAGGGTTAATATGTCATCATATATCAATCATATTGAGAGATAAAAGAATCATGAGAAACTTTATACACAAAATTCTGGACCTAAATACACTGAGCAGACAACACTTGATTCCAGCCCGGATAAGAATATCTGAGAAATAATTGTTGCCCTTACTGACAAGATGGAAGATTGGCATGGGAAACTAGAGACAAAGTTATCTTCTGTTGAACAAGGAATAGAGAAATTGGATCGTCGCATACAACAGTTAGAAACTATGATGGATAACACTGCGCAATCTGTCTCGATGAACTAGGAGAAAATACGAGAAATGGATGCTCGAATAGAATTCTTAGAAATGAAAATGAGAGAAAATTACATAATTTTACATGGAGTAGAAGGAAATGAGGGTGAGGATCCCGAAGAATCCTACTCCACTATAAAACAGATAATTGCCGACAAGATGCAGATACCGGAGAAAATTAATATCTTACAATGCCGTCGGCTGTCCAAAAGGGCTAGGGCTCCACTCCTTGTTAGCATTCCTGACCACAATGAAAGAATAAAACTATTTAAGAATGCATTTAAGCTTAGAAAAACTTTAAAATATACATAAGACTACACTCTTGGGATCAGAGAACAACGTAGAATTTTGATCGCCAAAAGAAAAGAACTTTCAACAAGTAAAACTTTTGCGAAATTGAGAGACAACAAGTTGATTGTCGCAGGCACAAAGTACCAAGTCGTAAATGGTAAAATTGTCAGTCCAAATGGGGCTGAATTATAGCAAATAAAAAAATAATCTAGAGAAAAAAAAATAATTATTTGAAAATAAATAAATCTAACCAACATATACCTTTTGATGGAAATCAAAATAAAGCCTTTCCACCCAATAAAACACTTAAATCTAATATAAACTTTACAATTACACAGCAACGAATCGATGTTGACAGCTCAGAAACTTTACAGCCATTACATAATAAAATACATACAAATAAATGTTCACAAAAAAGTTCTGAAAACAAAAATATATCACTATAAAATCTAAAAAACCTTATACATGTAATTCTAAGTATGTAAATCCAAAAATAAGGATAGCAAATCCTAAAATGAATAACATTGAAATAATGTGTTGGAATATAAATGGTTTAAATAGAATTTGTTCCTAGTTTCCGGTTGTTAATTATCTAAAAAACTTCAAAATTTTTGTTTTGTTGGAAACCTGGTGTGACCATCCGATTGACTTTCCACTGGGAACATTTTGTATTTATGAATTATTGGCTTCGAGGTCTGCAAACCGTGGAAGATGTTCGGGTGGAATTATTGTTGGTTTAGGAAACGAGGTTCAAGCTTTGATCCATAAGGTGGAAGTTGAAAGATTTTGGATCGCAATATTCCTGAAACAGAATTCAATTCCAGAATTTACATCTGCTTGTTTGATTTTCGTATATATTCCATCAGACAATTCGCAAATGGAAAATCTTAACAAACTATTCAGATATATAGAAACCCAAATATACGTCCGTCCGTACCGGTAGCCTGGGAGGGTTCCACAACCCAATGGAAAATCTGACAGTACTTTTAACCGGGCGTCTGTCTAAAGACACGCTAATACACCCTCTTGCTGAGACTCTAACTAACCTTTTAGACAATAATCTATTAATCATAGTTAACGGCAGATCGAAAAGTGATAATTGCGGAAACTATACATTTATTTCTGATCGAGGATCCTCGGTTATTGATCTAATGATAGTTTCGTCGGCCAGGCTTGAATTCATTGTCGATTTTTACGTCGACGACAAGCCTTATTCTGACCATCTCCCAATTATAACGAAGATAGGCCTAATGACTAAAATTGACCAAGATAAGAGAAGGAGATTGAATAATATTTAAAAATATTACTGGTCCCCAGACAAAGCTACAACTTTTAGACGCAGTATGGACGAGCTGGATACTACTCAGATTACCCCGAGTGATACTATAGACTCTCAGATAAACTGTCTCTCCAACATTTTCAAGACACACACAGTTTGGGGCGGGACGTTTCACAAGAGAAACATCCACGGCGCCAATTTATAATTGCAACGAATAGTATTTTAATTGAACCATTCAAAAACACACAGTTTGGAACGGGACGTTTCACAAGAGTGACATCCATGGCGCCAATTTATAATTGTAACGAATAGTATTTGAATTAAAACGTTTTTAAAGTATATGCGCACTCGGGTAAAACCCGGGCGTTGCCCGGGCCATTCGTCTAGTTAATTATATATTTGCCTTATTCTGTCTGTCTGAAGCTCACGGATGGGATTTTTCATAACCATCGGTGGTTCAGTGGTAGAATGCTCGCCTGCCACGCGGGCGGCCCGGGTTCGATTCCCGGCCGATGCATTTTTATTTTTATTTTTTTACAATTTTTAAAACTCATTTATATTGTAGCGTAGAAATCAAGCCTTGAATTATCCTAAGATGTAAAAGTATTTATTGATGACGTCACGGCGACTAGTCGACAATTATTAACAACTCAACCCCACTCTCTACAGCTAGAGAATCTTAAGCAAGCAAGCAAAGAAATATTTTAAAGATGATTTCACAAATACAGATTAATATATATTTTTATAATCTGTTGAATATATTTTCATTGAATAATATTAAATTAAATAATAAAATATTTCTTTGTCACATAGCCTCCTCCTATAGAGAGCATCGACCCGATGCTCAGCAGGAGACTTACGTCGTCAGTCTTAAGAACTAGTACTATGGCCAGGGATATTTTCCGGTGTCTGCGGTGGATGTCTTCTTTCAGTTGAGATATCTTCTTCATGAGGGCTTGGTAGGTCTATGTTTACGTCAAGGTAGCTTTTTCTCATTTCTACTGTGGTCGGTAAGGAGGGATTTTATAACTTTGCGGCCTCACCTCCAATGTGGTCTATCATCTAGTTTTAATGGCGGGGCGTCCAGCTAGATCTTCTAGCAGGTGAGAAATGTTGTCTGTTTCGACCGCGATATGAAGTAGGGCTTCGCTAGCGAGTGAAGGTTTCCCTCGATGATTCGTCATTGGGGTCCTGAGATTCAGCTCGAGAGTTGTAGGATACCATTGCGTCTTGCTTTCTTTGGAAATAGTCATTTCTCCTTTCCTCATTGTGTCTCTTCCTGTCACGGCAATAGCGGACGACGTGACCTGGGCGTCCGCAGTAGAAACAGATTGGCCTTCCCTCAGTTGTACGCCAATCATTGGTGTCGCGTCTTCCTCCTTTTTTTGGGTATCGAGGTTCAGGGTGCGGTCTTATCGTTTCGGCCTCATATCTAGTATTTAAAAACTGTCGGGGTCTTTCCTTATGAGGGGGACTTCTCCTAGACTTTGAGATTGGCGCCAGGGTTCTTCCAATCTCCTCCTTTACAATTTCTTCGATTGTAGCATTTTTTGGTTCCTCCAGAGGAGAGCCTAATGCCCGCTGTACCTCCTCACGAACAATTTGCCTAATCATAGATGACAGATCTTCTCCGTCATCCTGGTCACAAAGAGAGGCTACATTTGGTAGGCGCTCGTACCTGGTTGGGGTAACTCGCCTACAACGGAGCGCTTCGACACGGCGACATTCTGTAATGAATTGCTCGGTGCTCTGTACATCCCTCGGTAGGAGTGCTTGATAAAGCTCCTCAGCTATCCCCTTCATGAGGTGGGAGATTTTATCTTCCTCGCTCATTTGAGGATCAACCTCTTTGCACAAGCACAGGACATCCTGGATGTAACATTCGGTACTTTCACCTTTTAATTGTGCCCGTGTTTTAAGTTTCTTCTCCGCTTGCAATTTTGAATTTTCTTTTTTTCCGAACACATTCTCTAATTGAGATGTGAATTCCTTCCAAGTCTGTATGCTTTCTTCGTTGTTCTCAAACCATTTGAGAGCAGTTCCAGACAGATAAAAATAAACTTTAGTAAGACAAAGGGTTTCGTCCCAATGGTTGTACCTTGCCACACGTGCATACCCTTTTAACCATTTTTGGAGATCTTCACCATCCTCCCCGGAGAAAATGGAAGGGTTCCTTGGTAGATGTTGAACAACGTAGTTGCTTACCTGAGTACCTTCCTTCTTTACATTCATAGAAGTTTCTTCTGGTTCAACAGAATCAATTTTTCTTTTATTTCTTAATGGGTATCGGTCCAGTCTCTCCACCAGTTGTAGCGTAGAAATCAAGCCTTGAAATATCCTAAGATGTAAAAGTATTTATTGATGACGTCACGGCGACTAGTCGACAATTATTAACAACTCAACCCCACTCTCTACAGCTAGAGAATCTTAAGCAAGCAAGCAAAGAAATATTTTAAAGATGATTTCACAAATACAGATTAATATATATTTTATAATCTGTTGAATATATTTTCATTGAATAATATTAAATTAAATAATAAAATATTTCTTTGTCACAATATATTATACAAGAATGACATCCACGGCGCCAATTTATAATTGTAACGAATAGTATTTGAATAAAAGCATTTAATCGGGTAAAACCCGGGCGTTGCCCGGGTCATTCGTATATAATATATATATATAAAAATGAATGTATGTGTGTGTGTCTGTTTGTTTGTTTGTTTGTCCTTTATGCCTGACCAAACCACTCATTGGATCGCCATGAAACTTTGGGAAGTTATTTAGTATAGTACTGGGAAGGTTTCTAGCAAATAAAATTTTTGAAATAACTTTTCGCCTAGAAATAATCAAGATAAATATTCTAATTTATCTGTTATAATTCAACAATCTGCTCTAAATATTATCATGATGATACGATGATTTTGTAATGTAGAAAATTAGGAAAGACAAAATTCAGGATGACACGGCAATTTATTTGAGACAAGAATAATGATATAATTCAAAGGCAAGATACTATTCCTTTAACTTCCAATTACCGAGGGAACCAATTAATATTGATTTTATTCAACTTATCGAGTATTTTTCAAGGGACCGGGAAAAAATGTTCACTTTATCGAGAGATTCGTTAAACAAACCTTTACTCGGGTAAAAGCCGGGCGAAGCCGGGTACATCCATACAAGAATAATGATACAATTCCAAGGCAAGATACTATTCCTTTAACACAAATTACCGAGGGAACCAATTAATATTGATTTTATTCAACTTATCGAGTATTTTTCAAGGGACCGGGAAAAAATGTTCACTTTATCGAGAGATTCGTTAAACAAACCTTTACTCGGGTAAAACCCGGGCGAAGCCTGGTACATCCATACAAGAATAATGATACAATTCCAAGGCAAGATACTATTCCTTTAACTTCCAATTACCGAGGGAACCAATTAATATTGATTTTATTCAACTTATCGAGTATTTTTCAAGTGACCGGGAAAAAATGTTCACTTTATCGAGAGATTTGTTAGACAAACTTTTACTCGGGTAAAACCCGGGCGAAGCCGGGTACGTCCGCTAGTAATTGTATAAACGAATGCAAGACAAAATCACCGCGAATGTTTCTTTTTTAAGGCAATTTCTTTTTAAGGCAATTATCGTTATTTATCGTTAAATTTTGTTTCGATTTTATTGAAAAAAAAACGATTTGGTGCCTTTAAAAATGATCTTTATTACTATGCAGTTTTCTATTTAGTCAATATACCTAAGTTCATGTTGCAAATGTAATTATCTCTATCGATTTAGTAGGTGAAATGCAAAAAAAAAAAAATCGACATGATGAAATCTTTATGAAAATTCACATTTTTATTTTTATATTCTCAAAACACACACAGTTTGGGGCGGGACGTTTCACAAGAGAGACATCCACGGCGCCAATTTATAATTGTAACGAATAGTATTTTAATTAAAACATTTTAAAAACACACAGTTTGGAACGGGACCTTTCACAAGAGTGACATCCATGGCGCCAATTTATAATTGTAACGAATAGTATTTGAATTAAAACGTTTTTAAAATATATACGCACTCGGGTAAAACCCGGGCGTTGCCCGGGCCATTCATCTAGTATATTAATAATAAAATAATAATAATAATAAAATAATAATAATTATTATTATTATCATTAGATAATGATAATGATCATAATGATGATGCGCGCGCATCCGTGACATGAGGAATTAACGGTGGAAAGACGGTCGTGATTATATATGTTGACTAGACAAATGACCCGGGCAACGCCCGTGTTTTACCCGATTGAATGTTTTTATTCCAATACTATTTGTTACAATTATAAATTGGAGCCGTGGATGTCACTCTTGTGAAACGTACCGCTCCAAACTTTACATGTACATTAGGTCAGCTGGTATTACCCCTCATTTTCACCGCTAGAGGCGCGAGCGAATTGACTTTTTGTAAATATACATAATTATAAAGATAGAAGCTTCTATAGAAGATAATGATCATAATGATGATGCGCGCGCATCCGTGACAAGAGGAATTGAGGAAAGACGGTCGTGACTATATATATCTATATATATAAAAATGAATGTATATGTGTGTGTGTGTGGGGTCTGTTTGTCCTTTATGCCTGACCAAACCACTCATTGGAACGCCATGAAACTTTGGGAAGTTATTTAGTATAGTACTGGGAAGGTTTCTAGCAAATAAAATTTTTGAAATAACTTTTCGCTTTAAAATAATCAAGATAAATATTATAATTTATCTGTTATAATTCAACAATCTGCTCTAAATATTATCATGATGATACGATGATTTTGTAAGGTAGAAAATTAGGAAAGACAAAATTTAGGATGACACGGCAATTTATTTGAGACAAGAATAATGATACAATTCCAAGGCAAGATACTATTCCTTTAACTTCCAATTACCGAGGGAACCAATTAATATTGATTTTATTCAACTTATCGAGTATTTTTCAAGGGACCGGGAAAAAATGTTCACTTTATTGAGAGATTCGTTAGACAAACCTTTACTCGGGTAAAACCCGGGCGAAGCCGGGTACGTCCATACAAGAATAATGATACAATTCCAAGGCAAGATACTATTCCTTTAACTTCCAATTACCGAGGGAACCAATTAATATTGATTTTATTCAACTTATTGAGTATTTTTCAAGGGACCGGGAAAAAATGTTCACTTTATCGAGAGATTCGTTAGACAAACCTTTACTCGGGTAAAACCCGGGCGAAGCCGGGTACGTCCGCTAGTTAATAATAAAATAATAATAATAATATAATAATAATAATTATTATTATTATCTTTAGATAATGATTATGATCATAATGATGATGCGCGCGCATCCGTGACATGAGGAATTGAGGAAAGACGGTCGTGACTATATATGTTGATAATAATAATAATAATATAATAATAATTATTATTATTATCATTAGATAATGATAATGATCATAATGATGATGCGCGCGCATCCGTGACATGAGGAATTGAGGAATTGATTGAGGAGGAAAGACGGTCGTGACTAAATATGTTGATAATAATAATAATAATAATAATATAATAATAATTATTATTATTATTATCATTAGATAATGATAATGATCATAATGATGATGCGCGCGCATCCGTGACAGCGGCCGATGAGGAATTGAGGAATTGAGGAAAGACGGTCGTGACTATATATATTAATTGTTACGAATATCATAAACTAGGTTGTTCTTTTTGAGCGGTACCTAATAAAGTGATTTTAGAACAAGATTTTTATATATGGCTTATAGAGAGAATAGTGTAATGTAGAAAATTAGGAAAAACAAACTTCAGGTTGACACAGTCATTTATTTAAGACAAGCACAAAATCAACATTTATAAGATACAAAAGAGAGATATTTATAACCCATGTTCCTGGAGCGCAGAACGCCAACTATACCCGGATAAGATACAATATAAGCAATAAGGGAAGTTTCCAGAATATCAAAATATAAATAATATAACTATCAAAATTAAAAATCTATTCCCTAAAATATTTTTTTTTTAAATACTTTGCTAAAATATTATAATTAAATTTTGGATTATAATGAAAAAACGTCGGTGGACGAGTGTGTAACACTCTCGATTCCCCACAGCCATGAACCGGGATTGAATCCCGCGTTAACCTTTTGTTTAATATTGGAATAACCTTCACATATTATTCATATTTGCAATTATCATAAACTAGATTGCTCTTGTTGAGCGGTACCTAATGAAGTAATTTTAGACCCGAAGGTTGGATTTATGATTAATTCAAGATTATTTTTTGTTGCACATTTAGGTATCAGTGTGACTCAAATATATCAAATATTGAAAAAAACCATTAAGGATAATGTACCATTATATATACTGTATATTATACTGAATTAGTCAGTAAAAATGATTTGTGAGGATATAAAAAAAGAAGAAAATATTCATATTAAAATAAGGTAATTCTCTTCAGTTTTCTTATGCAAATTCTTTCTTCTTGAAGAAGATTATTACACTTAGTCTCCCTCTCTCTCCTCAAAATTCTTGAACCCAATGCTGTTATTACCAGAGATAGAGAGAGATTCAGATTGGAACTGATTTATTAATATTACAACGTCCATATAATATTATATAAGGTTAAATATGGAATAAATATAAATATGAATAAATATGATTATATAATGATAAATATATGAATAAATAGATATCTATCAACATATATAGTCACGACCGTCTTTCCTCATGTCACGGATGCGCGCGCATCATCATTATGATCATTATCATTATTTAATGATAATAATAATAATTATTATTATTATATTATTATCATTATTTATTATTAATTAATTAATCAACATATATAGTCACGACCGTCTTTCCTCATGTCACGGATGCGCGCGCATCATCATTATGACCATTATCATTATCTAATGATAATAAAAATTATTATTATTATTATATTATTATTATTATTTTATTATCAACATATATAGTCACGACCGTCCTCAATTCCTCATGTCACGGATGCGCGCGCATCATCATTAGATCATTAGCATTATCTAATGATAATAATAATAATTATTATTATTATATTATAATTATTATTTTATTATTTTATTATTATCCCTATATATAGTCACGACTGTCATGGGCGGGCTGGCCGGCCGGCCGGTTCTGTCACGGATGCGCGCGCATCATCATTATGATCATTATCATTATCTAATGATAATAATAATAATAATAATAATAATAATTATTATTATTATATTATTATTATTATCCATCCATCAACTTATATAGTCACGACCGTCATGGGCCGGCCGGCCGGCCGGTTCTGTCACGGATGCGCGCGCATCATCAATATGATCATTATTATTATCTAATGATAATAATAATAATAATAATAATAATAATAATAATAATAATAATTATTATTATTATTATTATATTATTATTATCCAGCCAGTATATATATAGTCACGACCGTCATGGGCCGGCCGGTTCTGTCACGGATGCGCGCGCACAGGGAGGTTACGTGCTCGCCGGCAGCCAACGGGCGCGCGCCGCCGGCATTACGTCATAGATTATAAACACAAGGTAATAAGGCCAAATAAAAAAAAATAGTGTGTGATAAGGCACAATTTGGATTATCTACTTATATAATTGCCTTATTCTCTCTGTGTGAAGTTCACTGTGTGAAGTTCACGGATAGATTTTGGTCAGAATGGATAAAATAAAAAAAGTGTCAAGGGATGGGAATCGAACCCACGACCTTCCGCTTACCGGGCAGATGCCGTGACCACTAGGCTACCCTGGACATATTTTTCCGTTCACATTTTTATTTTTATATTTTCAAGTCACACAGTTTGGGGCGGGACGTTTCACAAGAGAGACATCCACGGCGCCAATTTATAATTGTAACGAATAGTATTTTAATTAAAACATTTTAAAAATATATACGCACTCGGGTAAAACACGGGCGTTGCCCGGGCCATTCGTCTAGTCAACATATATATTCACGACCGTCATGGGCCGGCCGGTTCTGTCACGGATTGGCGCGCATCATCATTATGATCATTATCATTATCTAATGATAATAATAATAATAATAATAATAATTATTATTATTATTATATTATTATTATCCATCAACATATATAGTCACGACCGTCATGGGCGGGCCGGTTCTGTCACGGATGCGCGCGCATCATCATTATGATCATTATCATTATCTAATGATAATAATAATAATAATAATAATAATAATTATTATTATTATTATTATATTATTATTATTATTATCCATCAACATATATAGTCACGACCGTCATGGACGGGCCGGTTCTGTCACGGATGCGCGCGCATCATCATTATGATCATTATCATTATCTAATGATAATAATAATAATAATTATTATTATTATATTATTATTATTATTATCCATATATATATATATATAGTCACGACCGTCATGGGCGGCTGGTTCTGTCACGGATTCGCGCGCACAGGGAGGTCACGTGCTCGCCGGCAGCCAACGGGCGCGCGCCGCCGGCATTACGTCATAGATTATAAACACAAGGTAATAAGGCCAAATAAAAAAATAGTGTGTGATAAGGCACAATTTGGATTATCTACTTATATAATTGCCTTATTCTCTCTGTGTGAAGTTCACTGTGTGAAGTTCACGGATAGATTTTGGTCAGAATGGATAAAATAAAAAAAGTGTCAAGGGATGGGAATCGAACCCACGACCTTCCGCTTACCAGGCAGATGCCATGACCACTAGGCTACCCTGGACATATTTTTCCGTTCACATTTTTATTTTTATATTTTCAAGACACACACAGTTTGGGGCGGGACGTTTCACAAGAGAGACATCCACGGCGCCAATTTATAATTGTAACAAATAGTATTTTAATTAAAACATTTTTAAAATATATACGCACTCGGGTAAAACCCGGGCGTTGCCCGGGCCATTCGTTAAGTCAACATATATAGTCACGACCGTCCTCAATTCCTCATGTCATGGATGCACGCGCATCATCATTAGATCATTATCATAATCTAATGATAATAATAATAATTATTATTATTATATTATTATTATTATTTTATTATTTTATTATCAACATATATAGTCACGACCGTCATGGGCCGGCTGGCCGGCCGGTTGTGTCACGGATGCGCGCGCATCATCATTATGATCATTATCATTATCTAATGATAATAATAATAATAATAATAATAATTATTATTATTATTATTATTATCGCGCATCATTATCTAATGATTTTCTCTCTTGGTTAAAAAAACCTTAATTATTACCTATTTGTATATATATATATTTTTTGGTTTGTTTATTTTGTTGGTTGTGATGTAAAATCAAGAATGATTTTAATGTCCTCTTTCTTATCTTTTCAAATCTTGTAATTATTTATTTTTTATTTTATGTAATATAGTATCTGAATTTAGTGTTGTTATTGACGCAAGCATCCCTTGTAGGGATATCGCGTCTGATTTGATAAATAAATAAATAAATAAATAATAAAAATAATAATAATAATAATAATTATTATTATTATTATCGCGCATCATTATGATCATTATCATTATCTATATATAGTCACGACCGTCATGGGCCGGTTATGTCACGGATGCGCGCGCACAGGGAGGTCACGTGCTCGCCGGCAGCCAATGATAAGGCAAAATTTGGAATATAGATTAGATGCAGAAGGTAATAAGACCAAATCTAATGATGAGGTACAATTTGGATTATAGATTATAAACAGAGGGTAATAAGACCAAATCTAATGATAAGACACAATTTGGAATATAGATTAGAAACAGAAGGTAATAAGACCAAATCTAATGATAAGGCACAATTTGGATTATAGATTAGAAGGTAATAAGACCTAATCTAATGATAAGGTGCAATTTGGATTATCTATATATCTACTTATATATTTGCCTTATTCTGTCTGTTTGTTTGTCTGAAGCTCACGGATGGGAATTTTCATAACCATCGGTGGTTCAGTGGTAGAATGCTCGCCTGCCAGGCGGGCGGCCCGGGTTCGATTCCCGGCCGATGCATTTATTTTTTTTTTACAAATTTTAAAACTCATTTATATATTATACAAGAATGACATCCACGGCGCCAATTTATAATTGTAACGAATAGTATTTGAATAAAAGCATTTAATTGGGTAAAACCCGGGCGTTGCCCGGGTCATTCGTATATCCCTATATATAGTCACGACCGTCATGGGCCGGTTCTGTCACGGATGCGCGCGCATCATCATTATGATCATTATCATTATCTAATGATAATAATAATAATAATAATTATTATTATTATTATTATATTATTATTATTATTATCCATATATAGTCACGACCGTCATAGGCTGGTTCTGTCACGGATGCGCGCGCACAGGGAGGTCACGTGCTCGCCGGCAGCCAACGGGCGCGCGCCGCCGGCATTACGTCATAGATTATAAACACAATGTAATAAGGCCAAATAAAAAAATAGTTTGTGATAAGGCACAATTTGGATTATCTACTTATATAATTGCCTTATTCTCTCTGTGTGAAGTTCACGTATAGATTTTGGTCAGAATGGATAAAATAAAAAAAGTGTCAAGGGATGGGAATCGAACCCACGACCTTCCGCTTACCGGGCAGATGCCATGACCACTAGGCTACCCTGGACATATTTTTCCGTTCACATTTTTATTTTTATATTTTCAAGACACACACAGTTTGGGGCGGGACGTTTCACAAGAGAGACATCCACGGCGCCAATTTATAATTGTGACAAATAGTATTTTAATTAAAACATTTTTAAAATATATACGCACTCGGGTAAAACCCGGGCGTTGCCCGGGCCATTCGTCTAGTCAACATATATAGTCACGACCGTCCTCAATTCCTCATGTTACGGATGCGCGCGCATCATCATTAGATCATTATCATTATCGGATGATAATAATAATAATATTATTATTATTATTATTATTATTTTATTATTTTATTATCAACATATATAGTCACGACCGTCCTCAATTCCTCATGTCACGGATGCGCGCGCATCATCATTAGATCATTATCATTATCTAATAATAATAATTATTATTATTATTATATTATTATTATTATTTTATTATCAACATATATAGTCACGACCGTCCTCAATTCCTCATGTCACGGATGCGCGCGCATCATCATTAGATCATTATCATTTTCTAATGATAATAATAATAATAATTATTATCTCTATCTCTATATCTCTATCTCTATATATATATATATATAAAAGTCAATTTCTGTCTGTCTGTCTGTTTCGCGATAAACTCAAAAACTACTGAACCAATTGGTACCAAATTTTGCATGTCGCTTTTTATAAACCTTAGGAAAATTTTCGGCTGCATTTTGATTAGTATTTTTGGCTATTTCTTTTTTTCATTTGAAGAACTTTTTTTTTACGCGGACTAATCGGGAATGGAATGAATACCTAAATATGGCCATTTTTTAAAGCATCGGTGGTTCAGTGTTAGAATGCTCGCCTGCCACGCGGGCGGCCCGGGTTCGATTCCCGACCGATGCATTTTTTTTTTTTTACAATTTTTAAAACTCATTTATATTATCTTATATGTGAAAAAATAGTACAAATGTGATATTGTACTGGGATAAGGTGTATAACTTAAGAAAAAGGCATCTCCTTATCGTGCAACTGAAAGTTGCTGATGGCAGGCGCCATCTATCGGAATAAATATCAACTATTCTCGTTGATTTTTAATTATTCCAGAATTGGCCAAATACCCATTCTTGATTAATCAAGAAAAGCTAACCACGGACGCGTTTCGGGCTGTTGGCCCTCATCAGCGTGGTGCAAGCTGTACCTCAACGACCAAAAAAATTGGTCATTAAGGCATCCTGAAAAATCATGAAACGGGTAGTTAAGGCCAGAATTGCGAGAGAACGCTACACAATGTGAAAAAATAGTACAAATGTGATATTGTACTGGAATAAGGTGTATAACTTAAGAAAAAGGCATCTCCTTATCGTGCAACTGAAAGTTGCTGATGGCAGGCGCCATCTATCGGAATGAGGTACAGCTTGCACCACGCTGATGAGGGCCAACAGCCCGAAACGCGTCCGTGGTTAGCTTTTCTTGATTAATCAAGAATGGGTATTTGGCCAATTCTGGAATAATTAAAAATCAACGAGAATAGTTGATATTTATTCCGATAGATGGCGCCTGCCATCAGCAACTTTCAGTTGCACGATAAGGAGATGCCTTTTCTTAAATTATCTTATATATATAAAATTGAATGTCTGTCTGTCTGTACTCTATAGATTCAAAAACCATACATCCAATCGCCGTCAAATTTTGGGATATTATTAGGTATATCACATCGGCAAGGTTTTTGAAAAATAATTTCATGAATATCTTGAATATCCTTAGAGTTATTTGCAGATTTGTAGATTTAACTCGCAAGCAGCGCCCCCATTGTGACGATGATAAAAAGTTTTCTTATCACTAAGTTTGTTATTTAAAATATTATTTATCAAAAGTAAGATTATGTCAGGATGACACGGCAATTTATTTGCGACAAGAATAATGATACAATTCCAAGGCGAAGATACTATTCCTTTAACTTCCAATTACCGAGGGAACCAATTAATATTGATTTTATTCAACTTATCGAGTATTTTTCAAGGGACCGGGAAAAAATATTCACTAGATAAAGCTATGATTTTCTAATGTAGAAAATTAGGAAAGACAAAATTCAGGATGACAAGGCACACAGGGACCGGGAAAAAATGTTCACTTTATCGAGATATTCAAATTTACGAGTTTCAAATTATCAAAATATATCTTTTTTATTTTTTAATAAGTTTTTAGAGAATTGTTTTAACAAATGTTCGCTAGACAAACCTTTACTCGGGTAAAACCCCGGGCGAAGCCGAGTACGTTTTATAAGTTTAAAGAGAATTGTTTTAACAAATGTTCGTTAGACAAACATTCACTCGGGTAAAACCCGGGCGAAGCCGGGCACATCCGCTAGTTATATTATAATTATTATTTTATCATTTTATTATCAACATATATAGTCACGACCGTCCTCAATTCCTCATGTCACGGATGCGCGCGCATCATCAATAGATCATTATCATTATCTAATAATAATAATAATAATAATAATAATATTATTATTATTATTATATTATTATTATTATTTTATTATTTTATTATCAACATATATAGTCACGACCGTCTTTCCTCAACAATTCCTCATCTCTGTCACGGATGCGCGCGCATCATCATTATGATCATTATCATTTTCTAATGATAATAATAATAATTATTATTATTATATTATTATTATTATTTTATTATCAACATATATAGTCACGACCGTCTTTCCACAATTCCTCATCGCTGTCACGGATGCGCGCGCATCATCATTATGATCATTATCTTCTATAGAAGCTTCTATCTTTATAATTATGTATATTTGCAAAAAGTCAATTCGCTCGCGCGTCAGCGGTGAAAATGAGGGGTAATACCAGCTGACCTAATGTACATGTAAAGTTTGGAGCGGGACGTTCACAAGAGTGACATCCACGGCTTCAATTTATAATTGTAACAAATAGTATTTGAATAAAAACATTCAATCGGGTAAAACACGGGCGTTGCCCGGGTCATTCGTCTAGTCAACATATTTAGTCACGACCGTCCTCAATTCCTCATGTCACGGATGCGCGCGCATCATCATTAGATCATTATCATTATCTGATGATAATAATAATAATGTCTTGAGACATGGACAACAATGGGTCTTGGCCAGGATTATCTTTCGGCTCAATTAAGTAATTTACGTTAGACAGCTTCTTTAATATTCGATATGGGCCAAAATATTTTCTCAATAATTTTTCACATTTTCCGATTTTCCTGACTGGTGTCCAAACTGCCACTAAATGTCCTGGTTCATAGATTTTCTCATTGTGTTTTTTATCATAGTTTCTTTTCATTCTTTCCTGAGTCTTCTCTGTGTTGTTAATGACTACCTGTCTCGTCCTTGCTATTTTATCTAAGTAGTTTTCTATATATTCGTCGTAATCGTCCATGTTACTGTCCGTTGGGATATTCTCGTCGTCTAAGAGGGACATGGGTTCCCTCCCAAACAACAGGAAAAATGGAGAATAGCCTGTAGTTTCTTGAATCGTGGTATTATACGCGTGGGTGATAAAAGGGAGGATTTCATCCCAGTTCTTTTGGTCTGTGTTCACATACATGCTGATCATATTGATTAAAGTTCTATTTAGCCGTTCCGTTAGTCCGTTAGTCTGGGGGTGGTAGCTCGTTGTGAAGCAGTGTTTCACTTTGCACATTTTCATTACCTCCTTCATCAAATTGCTAGTGAATTGTGAACCTCTATCGCTAATAAGAAATCTTGGGGCCCCGTGACGTAAAATAATATGTTCAATTAAAAATGTAGAGACTTCTTTCACGGTTGCTTCTGATACTGCCTTTGTTTCAGCATACTTGGTATAATAATCAGTCAATACAATTATCCACTTCCTTCTTCTTTTCGTTGATGGCAAGGGGCCAACAAAGTCAATTCCGATTCTTTCAAAAGGGTAGTTAGCTGGGGGAATAGGTTGTAAAAGTCCAGAAGGCAAGTGATTTGAACCTTTCCGACTTTGGCAAAGATGGCACGTCTTTACAAATTCTGAAACATCTTTCAACATGGAAGGCCAATAGTATTTATTCTTCAATCGGTAAGTGGTTCTGGCGACGCCCAGATGGCCATTCAGCATATGGTTGTGGTATTCACTCATGACTTCCTTCCTTCTCTTCTTTGGCACTACCAGCAACCATGCCCTACCTTCAGGATTTGGATTTTTCTTGTAGAGACACCCATTTTCTTCTTTGAAGTTCTGTGTAATTGAACGCTTGTTTGCACTAAGGTTCTCCTTAATATTCTCAATAAAATCATCCTTTTCGTCTATTATTTGATTCAGAAATAGTCTTTCATAATCTTCGTCCCATTCGTTTTCAGGTAAGGGTCCTCTAGATAGACCATCGGCGTCCAGATGTTTTTTACCCGATTTGTGTATAATTTCGAAATTATATTCCTGAATCTTCAGTGCCCATCGTGCTAATCGGCCGGTCGGATCTTTCAGATTCTTAAGCCAGCATAGTGCGTGATGATCAGTTACGATTTTGAAGTGCCTTCCATATAGGTAGGGTCGTAACTTGGACATTGACCACACAACAGCTAGACATTCTTTTTCGGTAGTCGAATAATTTTGCTCAGGTTTGCTCAGTGTTCGACTTAAATATGAGATGACTTTTTCTTTATCGCCGAACTTTTGGACTAATGTTGCACCCAGGCCGATGTTAGATGCGTCAGTATGAATGTAAGTAATTGCATTAGGATCAAAGTGCCCTAAGATTGGAGGATTCATCAATGCTACTTTAAGGGTTTGAAATGCTTTTTCTTGATTTTCTGTCCAGGTAAAAGGTACATTCTTTTTTATAAGACTGGTTAATGGATCGGCAATTTTTGAAAAACCTTTGATAAATTTTCTATAATATGAGCACATTCCTAAAAATGATTGAACTTCTTTTATCTTTTTGGGCCGAGGAAAATCTCTAATAGCCTTGATATTATGCTCCGCTGGTTTTATACCATGTTGATTAGTTATATGGCCAAGAATCTCCAGTTCTTCGAAAGCAAATTGGCATTTTTTGTTGTTCAATTTTAAATTAGCCTCGCGAAAACATTTTAAAACAGCTTCTATTCTTTTGAGATGTGTTGAAAAATCCGAGCTATAAATGATTACGTCATCTAGATAACATAAGCAAATTTGCCATCTAAGATTACCAAGCATATTTTCCATGTTCCTCTCAAATGTAGCAGGGGCATTGCATAGACCAAAGGGCATTACGTTGAACTCATATAGGCCATGTGCTGTAGTGAAGGCTGTCTTTTCTTTATCTTTCTCCTCAACCTCTACTTGCCAATATCCTGATTTAAGGTCAATTGCTGAAAAGTATTTGGATCCTTGAAGTGTATCCAATACTTCATCAATTCTGGGAATTGGGTAAAAATCCTTCACTGTTACATCATTCAATTTTCTGTAGTCAACGCAAAATCTGTACTTACCATCTCGCTTCTTGACCAAGATTACAGGGAAGGACCATGGACTCGAGGATGGTCTAATTATGCCGTCTCTGAGCATTTCATCAATTTGTTCTTTTATGATTTCTCGCTCTTTCGCGCTCACCCTATACGGCTTGTGTTTGATCGGTTTCGCGCCTTCTGTATCGATCCGATGTTTCGCTAAGTTGGATCTTCCTAATCCCGACGAAAACAAATCCGCGTACTTTTCCAAAACTTGTTTCAATTGCTCCTTTTCCTTATATGATAAATTTTCGTTTATATGAAATTGGGGTTCTTCATGCTCTTTTTGTTCACTTTCTTCCATAAGATTCACTTCGGCTGGCTGGCTTCCAAAGCACAATGTTTGGTTTTTTAATATTTTTAATGGTCGAGGGTAAGGGTTTGTTATCCAGATATATGTTTCCTTATTCACAACATTTATTAAGCTTCTCGCTAGTCGAAGTCCATTTGTTTGAAACATTTTATGGTTCTCCTCGATGATGTATTCGCCATCCTCTGCTTCTATTGAGGCCCTAATCAATTTAATAGATAGTTTAGGTATAACGGTATCTGTAGTGCTCTTTATTTTTTTCAGATCATAATTGCTTACGTCATGATTACTCATCAAATTATATTTTATTGTTTCTCGTTTACAATCAATTTTAGCATTCATTTTTTTAAGGAAATCTCGTCCAAGAATAAGAGTTCGTAGATGCGCGTCCATTACTACAAATTCGGGGGATAATTCAGTGTCATCAATTTTCAAATCTAAAATAATGCTACCTACCATATCTAATTTTTTCCCATCGGGTCCTGAACACGTTTTAGTGAGACTATTTATTTCACGGCCAGCAAAAAGTGCTGTTCTTAGGTCGACCACTGAAAGATCGGCGCCTGTATCAATCAAAGCTTCGCATAACCCTATCTTGTCCACATTAATATTAATTTTGTACCTAGGGTCCAACTTTCTAATTCCATTTATGGTCGACTTGCTTTGATTGAAGGAATCAGGCGCGACACTTAGTTTAAATCTTCCAACACGGAATATCTATTCCGTGTAGGAATATTCGTTTGTGTGTCATTACAAACATCCGCATAGAGGCGAGGCCGTGTATAATCTTTCCTTTCGTCCATTTGAAGATTTTCTTGGCTCTTGTCTTGGGAAACTGAGGGGTCCTCTTCTACGATCCTCACAAACTTGACTCTGCAATACCGCGCTACGTGTCCTGGCTTGTTACACTTGAAACATATTGGTCTCCCGTCTTCTGTCCTATTCCTAATTGAATTTGGATTCTTATTGTATGTTTTACTTGGGTAGACCGGTTTTGGCTCAGGATTAGGAGTGTAAGATCGTCTAGGGGCAGATACCTGGGGCAGAGGCTTGTTCTGGTAGTACCTCGGAGTGGGGGCCTGGGGCTTGGAAGTGTTCTGGTAGTACCTCGGAGCGGGGGCCTGGGGCTTGGAGGTGTTCTGATATGGTCTTCTGAACGACGTAGCATTCTTCCATTGCTCTTGATGATGGGGACGAGGAGAGTGTGGTCCATTATATAGAGCTTTCGATTTTTCTGCACGTTCTTGGTAATTCTTTTCGAACAAATCCAGCTTTTTACAAATTTCTAGGAGTTCATTGGTATTTTTAGGAGGGTTTAGGTGAAGGGCAAAAGAGTATTCTTTCTTTAACCCTCCAATAACCCAGTTTATTTTAGTCTTTTCTTCCATTTGGGGGTCGACCTTGTTGCACAGTACAAGGATATCCTCTGCGAACCTGATTGCAGGTTCATTCCACTGTTGAATCCTGTTTAGTTTCATCTTAATTTCTTCTTTGTTGGCGTCTGAGGCAAATTCCTCAATTAGGCGGCTCTTGAAATTTTCCCAGCTGGTGAAACTTATCTTGTGTAGGTTCAGCCAGGTTTTGGCGCTACCAATCATATTCATGGCAGCATAACGAGAGATAATGTAGTCTGCCCAATGGTACAGGAAGCCAATTTCTTCAAGAGATTCAATCCATGGGCGAGGGTCTTCCGTTCCATCATACTTGGGGATGTCGATGTTGGGATTCAGGACAACTGGGTCGGAACTAGCATCTCTACCAATTGTTGCACCAGGTTGCGGCTTGGCAGACTCTTCAGCCTTGATTCTCTCCTGTGCTGGGTCTTGCATCTTACCAGAGCGTGTTTCAACCATCCTACAAATTTATATAAGGGAATAATGAGATAAGTCTACTTTAAGTAGCCTCCAGAATAATTTATTTATTTTCTCACATCAAAGAGAGCAGTGAAGTCACACGTGTACCTAAATACAAATGATGATAATCTAAATAATCTGTTTTAAATAAATATCATAGAATATAAAAATAAATAAATATATAATTTAAATTTCAAATATATTAAAAATAATATAAGAAATACGCCATTAATTATGATGTAACAATATATTTTAAAAACGTTTTAATTCAAATACTATTCGTTACAATTATAAATTGGCGCCATGGATGTCACTCTTGTGAAACGTCCCGTTCCAAACTGTGTGTTTTTAAAATGTTTTAATTAAAATATTATTCGTTACAATTATAAATTGGCGCCGTGGATGTCTCTCTTGTGAAACGTCCCGTTCCAAACTGTGTGTTTTTAAAATGTTTCAATTAAAATACTATTCGTTACAATTATAAATTGGCGCCATGGATGTCTCTCTTGTGAAACGTCCCGTTCCAAACTGTGTGTTTTTAAAATGTTTTAATTAAAATACTATTCGTTACAATTATAAATTGGCGCCGTGGATGTCTCTCTTGTGAAACGTCCCGTTCCAAACTGTGTGTTTTTAAAATGTTTTAATTAAAATACTATTCGTTACAATTATAAATTGGCGCCGTGGATGTCTCTCTTGTGAAACGTCCCGTTCCAAACTGTGTGTTTTTAAAATGTTTTAATTAAAATACTATTCGTTACAATTATAAATTGGCGCCGTGGATGTCTCTCTTGTGAAACGTCCCGTTCCAAACTGTGTGTTTTTAAAATGTTTTAATTAAAATACTATTCGTTACAATTATAAATTGGCGCCGTGGATGTCTCTCTTGTGAAACGTCCCGCTCCAAACTGTGTGTTTTTAAAATGTTTTAATTAAAATACTATTCGTTACAATTATAAATTGGCGCCGTGGATGTCTCTCTTGTGAAACGTCCCGCCCCAAACTGTGTGTGTCTTGTAAATATAAAAATAAAAATGTGAATTTTCATAAAGATTTCATCATGTCGATTTTTTTTTTGCATTTCACCTACTAATTACTAATTAAGTAATTGTGCAAAACGATAATTGCCTTAAAAAGAAATTGCCTTAAAAAAATAAACATTCGCGGTGATTTTGTCTTGCATTCGTTTATACAATTATTATATATATTGGCATCATATATTAACTTTATGAACGGAAAAATATGTCCAGGGTAGCCTAGTGGTCATGGCATCTGCCCGGTAAGCGAAAGGTCGTGGGTTCGATTCCCATCCCTTGATACTTTTTTTATTTTATCCATTCTGACCAAAATCTATCCGTGAACTTCACACAGACAGAATAAGGCAATTATATAAGTAGATTGCATAAATATATGTGAATAAGATTAAATAGAGGTATATAGATGAAAAAATATAAAATTGATAAATATACATATACAGTAGAAATACCTCCCTGTAAAGGACAACACCTAATTGCAGAGCCAAAGTGTCTTTTGGGGAGAGGTGTCCTCTTACTGAAGAGTTGCTTAATTCTAATAAAAATTAATTTTTCAAATGAAAACGGACCTCTGTGGAGAGGTGTCCTGTAGCGGGATGTTCGCTAAAGGGAGGTTCTACTGTAGATAAAAATATATATACTTCATTGGTAGTGCCTACCGCGGGAAAGACTCCGCCACCGATGGATTGCAAGAGAGAAAGAGAGATTCCTTCTTAGAAACTATATAAACTCTTCTGAAATTTATCGTTAGCAGACAGTCTAATTACTGACGCCGTCTCCACGTCATTTCTCGCTCTGCTTAACCTGGGCTTCTCTTTCCCTTGCCACTATTTTGCAGGCTGTGAATTCTGTTTCTTGTATGCGGCTTTGATATTACCCCATTCCGAATGAACTACCAAACACATCACATTTATTATTATTAAAAACTAGGTAACCCCCGCGCTTCTGGAGCATATCCATAGATATCCAACTACCCGGGCTGTCCTGTCAGTTTATGAATCTGTATTAGTAGCCTTAGTGAACCAGTTCACCATGTCTCCAGGCCGGTTTGTTTCTTGGTAGATTCAACAGAGCAGTATTGTTGAAAGAGGACAGTCCAAGAAGTGTAGCTGTCTGGAATAGCTGAAGTTGGAATCCTGGGGTCAGTTGTAGAGGACATGCTCTACGGTTTGATCTTTCTTTTGGCAATGTGGACAAGTTGGATCAGGGACTTGTTTAATTCTGTCTATATCGGTTTGAACATATCCATGTCCTGATGTCGTGGTTGATGTTCTTAGATGTATTTTTTCCGAGGTTCTTTTAGAGATAGCCGGAAGTGGGTGAGAATTTTATTAAGTGTCGAGTTGATTGGTCAGAGGTAAATATATAGGTCCATAATTGGTGGGCAAATTGCTTGCTCCGTTTTTTGGCCAGTTTCTTTCGTATCTCTCTGTAAAATATTAAAGAATTTTAGATTTAGCGGTAAAAAAAATTATGACATCCCGGTATATATTGGGTTTCATATTTTATATATTTTAATTTAGATGCATAGGCTTTTATATATTGTATTATATAACTATAACATATCTAAAGATAGAGAACATTGCGACTGCTGTGACAGAGATGTATGGAGACATCTGAGGCTCTTCATTGGCCACGACAACAACAGAAAATTGACATGGACCCAGAACAGCAGCTTTACACATCCAAGATAGAGGACATTGCGACTGCTGTGATAGAGATGTATAGAAATATCTGAGGCTCTTCATTGGACACGACAACAACAACAGAAATTGACATGAACCCAAAACAGCAGCTTTACACATCCAATATAGAGGACATTGCGACTGCTGTGGTAGAGATGTTGGACACGACAACAATAACAGAAAATTGACATGGACCCAGAACAGCATATTTACAAACCCAATATAGAAGACATTGCGACTGCTGTGATAGAGATTTATGGAGATATCTGAGGCTCTTCATTGGCCACGACAACAACAGAAATTTAACATGGACCCAGAACAGCAGCTTTACACATCCAAGATAGAGGACATTGCGACTGCTGTGATAAAGATGTATAGAGATATCTGAGGCTCTTCATTGGACCCAACAACAACAGAAAATTGACATGGATCCAGAACAGCTGTTTTAAACACCCAAGATTGAGAAATTTGCGACTGCTGTGATGGAGATGTATGGCGACATCTGAGGGTTTCATTGGACACGACAACAAAACTAAAACATATATTAGCGCCCGTTTTGAAAACGGGTATAGAGCGACAACCAGTACAAAGCCATATCAACGTTTCGTCTTAAGCAAATAATAAAGTATAGTACTTTCTAGCACATGACACATGAGAAGGGAAATTGCTAGGATATTTCCCTAAAATTGTGTAAAGATAAAAAAATATAACTACCCTAACGCTGCTAAAAGCTTCCATCACATAATAAGGAGAGATAGCGGCAGATTCTTTCAATAGAACGAAAAATAGAAGTTTAATACAGTAGTACCTCGCTTTAGCGGACACCCCACTAGCGGACACCTCTCTACAAAGGACAGTTTACATTTGCAAAATTACCATTTTTACAATTTAGCAACTCACTGGTAAGAGGACACCTCTCCCTAAAGGACACTTTGGCTCTGCCGTTAGCTCTCCTTTACAGGGAGGTAGTTCTATTGTATCTGTAATGAAGAAAAAACATGTTCATCTCTATTTTTAAATTTATTTTTTAAACATTAGTTTAGATATTAGGGGAAGGGGCAATGGGACTGCTGAAAGGAATTCTCTAACAATAAATAAAACAATGTAAAAATATCAAAGTTACGAATAAATAGAGAGAGAGAGACATTGGAATACTCAAATACAGATCTTTTTATTTCATCTTTGAATGAATTCTCTACTATACTATCTAATGGACCTTTCTTTAATGTGGAAAATTTATGGATACATCCCGTGAAATTCTAAATACATAAGAGGACACTCGCGCTAGAGGACATCTCTCTACAAAGGACAGTTTTCATTTGCAAAATTACCATTTTTACAATTTATTAAATCTCCGGTTAGAGGACACCTCTCCCTAAAGGACACTTAAAACTATAGCGATCATTAGAAAAGAAGAAAAATAAAGTTGGGATAACACAGATAACGGTATAACATTGATATCTTTAAACAATCCTTTTATTAATTTATGTGAAAAAATAGTACAAATGTAATATTGTACTGGGATAAGGTGCATAAATTAAGAAAAAGGCATCTACTTATCGTGCAACTGAAAGTTGCTGATGGCTTGCGCCATCTATCGGAATAAATATCAACTATTCTCGTTGATTTTTAATTATTTCAGAATTGGCCAAATACCCATTCTTGATTAATCAAGAAAAGCTAAACACGGACGCGTTTCGGGCTGTTGGCCCTCATCAATTAATTTATATTAGTGTAAACTATTAAATACCAAGTGTTATAATTTGTTCTTAGTATTTCTTAGTAACTTTTTCAAAATATCCGTAAAACTACATAAAGTAACCTAATCAATCTCTTTTTAATATATATACTTAATATATATACACATATTCAACAAAGATGCATATGTTGGAATTATAATTATTTTATTGTTCCAATATTTGGAGGGCCAACTCGCCTCTATTTATCGAGTATGTTTTTTTTTTTTTACAAAAACATGCGAGCACCCGTACACCACTCTCGTTCTACCTCGAAATATTGGAACAATAAAATAATTATAAATCCTATATATGCATATTTTTTAAATATAATTTTAATTATGGATTGCTCAATCTTCAAAATATTATTACATATAATTTATATAATATTAAGTTTACATATGTAGTGAACTTGCCGCGAAAAAACAGTTGCCAACTTCTACTCATCATGATTATCGTATCCTGTACACCATTATGAATTTAATCAAATAAATGAAGAATCACAAATAATAATGAGAGAAATGAATACAAATCACGTTGGTTTATATAAATATTTTTATTTAATAACAACTATTAAAGCCAGAGAAGGTTTTCCTTTCTGAAACATACATTTCCAGTTAATGATATATAATTATAGTAAAGTGTTAAGTTGTTAATGTCACAATCAAGTTTAAAAATTAAGATATCATTAATAAAATATAATGATGAAATTTCTTTAATCAATACTTTATGTAACAGTTTATACATTCAGTCCTAGTGACCATTCCACAGGCGCAATGAAATCAAATAGTAACAAGGGAAAAATATACTACTATATTAGAATATTTTCTAAAGGCTGATCTTGGGAAAATTATTTAATCTCTCTCCTTTTTTTTTTACTTATCCCTAGTACACGTGGTACAGGCCATGATAATCATGGTGGGTAGTTAGCGACTGCTTTTACTGTAAGCGCACCACATGTCTACACATGTGAAAAGCAGTTCGACTTTGCACTTACAAATGCCAGAGCCCCGTTTGGTTACTTGCACTCGCTGGTGGGGTTGGACTTTTGCAAGAATCGGGGGCCATTAGAGCATTTTTTTTTTTTTACAGAAAAAAGTGCCCAATGCGGGAATCGAACCAGCCTTCCACCGAACCCCCATCTCTCTCCTAAATGTGTAAAGCTTTATAATTAAAGGAACTGATAAAAAGAAACTGCTCTAGTTTGCTTGTGTATAAGTCTATACCAAACCTTTCCTTTCTTTTTTACCCTTACTTAATACATGAAAATTGCAGATTATTGTGTGTTACTATTACTGTTATACCTGTATATAACCTCTTCTACTTGGAGAATCTGAAAAATACTAAAATAAACAAATAAAGCTTTTTATGTGTGTTTTTGAGTTTTTCAAGTAGACCTTTTTTTTTTCGAAATATTAATGTGCCTTTTTGAGAACAAAACTGACCGAAAGCTTGTATTTAATTATATTGATTTGAGATTAAACTAAGATTTAACACAGATTTGTATTCTATAGTTTTACGGTTTGGTGAAAAATACATTCTAAGGACATAACAATAGGCAACTATGATTGATACGATTGATAACCCATGACAACTCTATTTTCTCTCGCAGTGATTATACAAATATAAACAGGAGAGAGAAATAGTGTGATGTATATATATTAATTATTTGAGTGGAAGTTCACAAAAAGACATTGTACTAGTTCTTGATTTAGATCTGTTTACACTGTGGTGAAAATGTTTTATGGAAATACTCGGGTCATTACGCTGAATATTTATCTTGTAATTTTGTAGAAAATAATAACTTACTTGAAAACTTTCAATCATCTCAAATCAATCTCTTCAGAAATGCGAAAATCCCAGGTAAGGATACTAGAATCTGTAAACAGGTAACTTGGGATTATTACAGTTCAATAGTATAGAATTATATATAGAAAAAGAAGAGTGAGTAGAAAATAAAAATAATCTATTGATATAAATTTACTCACCAACATAGATAAGGTGTTTAATTTTCCCAAACCTTTCGAATATTCATTCGCTTTCTGTTTGCGTTTTACTAACAAGTTGCACTCACTTCTCAAATTTTGCGTTTTTTTCAACAGGTCTTCTACCGCTAAACCAACCTCTTCCCTTTCACGACTTTCCTCTTCCAGTCTGCCCTCCAATATCATGTCGAAGTTGTCTACCTGCGAATCTATAATATTAATAATATTTTCCTCTTTGAGAAGATCCTCTTTCAATCTTCGCTCTTCTTTCAATTGGCGCTCTTTCTCTATACGATCCTCTTCCTCCCTACGGAGCTCCTCTTCCAACTTTCGCTCTTTTTCCAATCTGTCTTTAATTATCAGGTCTAACTCCTTGTACGCCATGTCTAGGCTATAATTTTCTTCCTCTTCGAGTCGTTCCTGTTCCAATCTGCGTTCTTCCACTCTACGAGCCTCTTCTTCTATACGACGTCTTTTCTCTTCTTTCAATCTGCGCTCCACTATCAGGTCAATCTCCTTCAACAGCGAGTTAAAGAATATTTCTTTCTCTTCGAGACGCTCCTCTTCCAATCTGCGCTCCTCTTCTATTCTACGCTTTTCTTCCAATCTGCGTTCTTCTTCCAATCTGCGTTCTTCTTCCAATCTTCGCTCCTCCTCCAATCTACGCTCCTCTTCCAATATGCGCTCCTCTTCCAATATGCGCTCCTCTTCCAATCTGCGCTCCTCTTCCAATCTGCGCTCTTCTTCCAATCTGCGCTCTTCTTCCAATCTGCGCTCTTCTTCCAATATGCGCTCCTCTTCCAATATGCGCTCCTCTTCCAATATGCGCTCCTCTTCCAATCTGCGCTCCTCTTCCAATCTGCGCTCCTCTTCCAATCTTCGCTCCTCTTCCAATCTTCGCTCTTCTTCCAATCTTCGCTCCTCCTCCAATCTTCGCTCCTCTTCCAATCTTCGCTCCTCTTCCAATCTTCGCTCCTCTTCCAATCTTCGCTCCTCTTCCAATCTTCGCTCCTCTTCCAATCTTCGCTCCTCCTCCAATCTTCGCTCCTCCTCCAATCCTCGCTCCTCTTCCAATCTTCGCTCCTCCTCCAATCTTCGCTCCTCCTCCAATCCTCGCTCCTCTTCCAATCTTCGCTCCTCTTCCAATCTTCGCTCCTCTTCCAATCTTCGCTCCTCTTCCAATCTTCGCTCCTCTTCCAATCTGCGCTCCTCTTCCAGTCTGCGCTCCTCTTCCAATCTTCGCTCCTCTTCCAATCTTCGCTCCTCTTCCAATCTGCGCTCTTCTTCCAATCTGCGCTCTTCTTCCAATCTTCGCTCCTCTTCCAATCTTCGCTCCTCTTCCAATCTGCGCTCCTCTTCCAAAATGCGCTCTTCTTCTAATCTTCGCGCCTCCTCCAATCTTCGCACCTCCTCCAATCTTCGCACCTCCTCCAATCTTCGCTCCTCCTCCAATCTTCGCTCCTCCTCCAATCTTTGCTCCTCCTCCAATCTTCGCTCCTCTTCCAATCTTCGCTCCTCTTCCAATCTGCGCTCCTCTTCCAATCTGCGCTCCTCTTCCAATCTTTGCTCCTCTTCCAATCTGCGCTCTTCTTCCAATCTGCGCTCCTCTTCCAAAATGCGCTCTTCTTCTAATCTTCGCACCTCTTCCAATCTGCGCTCCTCTTCCAATCTGCGCTCCTCTTCCAATCTTCGCTCCTCTTCCAATCTTCGCTCCTCTTCCAATCTTCGCTCCTCTTCCAATCTTCGCTCCTCTTCCAATCTGCGCTCCTCTTCCAATCTGCGCTCCTCTTCCAATCTTCGCTCCTCTTCTAATCTTCGCTCCTCTTCTAATTTGCGCTCCTCTTCTAATTTGCGCTCCTTTTCTAATTTGCGCTCCTCCTCCAATCTTTGCTCCTCTTCTAATCTGCGCTCCTCTTCCAATCTTCGCTCCTCTTCCAATCTTCGCTTCTCTTCCAATCTTCGCTCCTCTTCTAATTTGCGCTCCTCTTCTAATTTGCGCTCTTCCTCCAATCTTCGCTCCTCTTTCAGTCTGCGTTCCTCTTCTATGCTGCCCTCCTCTTTCAGTATTCTCACTTCTTCCAGTCTTCTCTCCTCTTCCAGTAAACTTTCCTCTTCCATTCTACTCTCCTCTTCCATTCTACTCTCCTCTTCCATTCTACTCTCCTCTTCCAGTCTACGAGCCTCTCCTGCTTGTAGACTCTCTACTTCTGATATTTTTTCTTTATTAAAATTTCCCATTCTGCTTACTTCTGTCTCGTCGTTTTTCTCATCTAAAAATCACAATAATTACTTTTATTAAAATATATATTATATATAAATATATAATTATTATAAATATAATGATTAGATCTAAACATCAAGGAGCACAAACCATGTTATATTTCTTCCAAATATTTATATGTAATCTGATGATAATCACTAGTAAATCCCTCTTCTAAAGAATTATCACACTAGATATTCGACTTTGTCTTAAACTTCTAACAGGACACATCCTCCTTTAAAATTGTCTTAATGAATTTGAAATATTGATATATTTCAATCATATTGAAAGAGCTAATAGAGAGATTGAGATTGAAACTTTATTTCAATGTCCATATAAGATTATATAAGATTGAAAACACAATAAATAAGATTATATAATGATAAATATATGGATAAATAGATAAAAAGAGAGAGATATTGAATTAGAACCTATTTTATAACAATGTCCATATAAGGTTATATAAGGTTAAAGAGAAATCAAGGCACCCATACTATAAAGTTCCCCATGTTATTTAACAGCTTAGTTATTTAGATCAATACTATAAAATCAAGAATTAATCAGTAAGTCTACAATGAATGTAGAATGATTACTTACCATCAAAATGAATAACTTCTATACTTTCACTTGAGGTATCTGAAAATACAACATCTTTATTAATAATTTTATATTACAGATTTTAATGAATATGTAGAATATTGTATATATATTTATATATGTATATATATATAAAACGAAGTATTTATAATTTTACATTAGTATTAACAGAGTCTCATTTTTATGTTTATACATTACTACTCTGTAAACTTCCCTCATTCCTTATCTTTTGTATATCCTTCATAGTTTGTTCTTGCCTCCTTAAAAAAATTGCAATGTCATGCTCGAAGATTTTTTTTTTTCCTAATTTCCCACGTGGCAATATCTAAAAATGCTATATTTGCTTAAAATCTTCGTAACAGAGCATTGCGGTCTGTCTGCTCTCCACGGTCACCCTTGGGCTCAATACTATTGGACTCGTCTCTGCCTTCCCCTGATCTCCGCGGATCACCACTCTGCCCCCCTCCTCTATATCCCGGCTCTCCTGGCCTCAACCGGCGATAATCCCCTGGCCACCCATCCCCAAGCCCCTCCAACAGTGCAATGTACATAGTGCTTTCTATATACCGCTTTATGCGTCCATCGGGGCTAAAAAAAAAAACAACCATTCTTGTTAACAGCTCTGTAAATAAAGATATTTCCGAAGTTTGTCTTCCCTAATTGGAGCAAATAATAGAAATATTAATATTCCTGAAAGTAGTCAGGTTTCCTATTTACTGGAAAGGAACCTTAATAGGCCCAAACCCCTACAGACTTTTGTGCACTCTTATTATCTAGAGATAAAAAAACAATTGATAATTAAAAAAACAATTTTGGAAAACACACACCATTATAAGGCAAAATGGATCAAAAAAGGAAGGTCAGACAATTTCAGAGTACAGTTAAACCTGTCTATAGCGCCCCTCTAAATAGCGCCTCCCTCTCTATAGCGCCTGATTTTAATTATGTAGTACGATGCGATTTACATTAAAAGTAACCTGTCTATAGCACACTATTTTGGTGAGTCCCAAGAGGGGGCGCTATAGACAGGTTTAACTGTGTATTGTTACTATAAGTGAAAAATCTGCATCGTATGAATTTATAATTCTTTCTCTTATCATAAAAGAACCAGGAATAATTAATTGCCTTTGATAAAAAAAAGTTAACCTTTCAAAGAGAGATTGAGTTAGCTTACATATGGAGGTTGTTCTAAATACAAAATTATTTCGTGAATAAGAATATATAGAAATATGACAAAGATAATACACCTATCCCCCGATTTACACGGTAGATACGTTCCTGAGAAAAACGTGTAAATCGGGGGATAGGTGTACACAGAAATAAAAATAAAATGCATTGACAGGTTAAAATGTGTAGTCAGCACATAAAGCTTGAGATTCCTCGTGAGATGTGTACACAACGCATGTGTTCAATCACAGTAGCATTTAGTATAGTGCGATAAAAACAAAAAAAAAAAACTTATTTGGAAAACCGTGTTAAAGCGAAAACGTGTAAAACAAGTACCGTGTAAATCGGGGGATAGGTGTATTTCTATTTGCTATAGAAAAAACAAGTCGGGGGGGGGGAGATTTTTATATTCTTCTGATATGAAATGTCATAATACCTTGATAAAGGTTGGCGTATTGATCCAATATATGCCTTTTTATTTAAATATTTATTTATGGATTTCTCTATTCTCAAAACGATATGAAAATATATTAAAAAGGGAGCATACATATACTTACCATCAAATTCTATGATATTTATACCACTGGGGGGTATGTCTGCAAATACAATATCTTTATTAATAATTTAATTCTGAAAAAGCGTTTAAAATAACAAATATTTCACAATAGGTTTCCTTTTTTTAATTTTTAAACTCGATCTGTTACTGTGAAAAGGAAACCAAGGAATCAAGATACCTAATTTAGAATTCCCACTTTTCTATAGCGTTAGATAACAGGCAGTTACTAATGTTGAAGATCTGTATGAATTGCCAGAAAGAATTGTCAGAGTTTTAATCAATTTTGTAAATATATTTATAAATATCTGTAACCTTAAAATATGAGGTTCCTAATTTATCTTATAGTTTCTTTTTTTCTTGCATAATGATCCTAATAACTCTTTCTTTGTTTAATAATTGTAAATTGACGAAATTATCTCTAACAGATTTCGCGTTTTGTTTTTGAACAACACCTCGATGCTATTTATTTCTCAAAATGAACAAACCTCGAACAGAGATTTTGATGAAAAATGTTCTCGAAATATCCTTTTTTTTGCATAAGCGATGTATATCGCGTGCGCCAAGTTTAACTAATAAATAATAATAATAGTTAAATGATAAAATACATTTCTCCTTCATTCTTATGTTTCCCATTGTATATCGAATGTGTACAAATGTACAAACTTATGCTACTTGGAGGACGCCGTTGTCTATCTTAATTGATTCTCAAGCATTTCTCAAGTTTAACCTCCGTCCTGAACTGCTCAAGAAAAACTCTTCTAATCAAGAAATCTGGATTGCGAATAAATTCCAAAAAGTGTTGTTTCGGATGACACAAAAAAAATTCTGGGATAACAAATAAATCAAGATGCATTAGGCCTAACAACAAAATTAAAACAATTGGCGAATTTTCCACTGGTAAGAATCATTTTAGATTTATAGTCCTGTGTGTGTGTCATCGAAGATTTATCAAACCTATTCCAATTATGTGCGACTCTCACTGAAATTCTATTCATGGAATTCACATTCAAATGGGAAATTTGGAAGTTTCATTTGAAATCTCAAGAAGTACACAACGACATTATGGGATTCAAGTATTGGCTCGTAGTATTTTGTTGGCTATCAAAACCCTAATGTGTAGATTGAGAAGATGACCAGATTGATTCTTTGCCTAAGGGATATTGTATTTAGAATAACCGGAAAATGGGAAAGATACATCAAGTATTTTGACCAACTCTAAAATTTTATCGTTGGAGAAAGATACAATACCCATTTGTCAAATTCGAAATGCTCATAATAGACCTTGGTTTGAGACTATGTCTATGACAATATCTACAAAAGCATTCATAAACATTCAGAATTTACCAACAAAGTTTGTTAGCTTGTAGAGTAGCTAGTTCAATTATAAGGCTAAAATATGGACCTCAAATCATTGGAGAAAGTCACAATAGGCATGTGTCAAATTTGAAATGCTCATCGTAGACCTTGGACTATAATGACAGTCAAAGACAATCTTTGACAATATCTACAAAAGCGATTCATAAACATTCAGAATTTACCAATAAGGTGTTTATCTTGTAGAGTAGCTAGTTCAATTATATGGCTAAAATATGGACCTCAGATCATTGGAGAAAACCACAATAGGCATGTGTCAAATTCGAAATGCTCATCGTAGACCTTGGTTTAAAACAATCTTTGACAATATCTACAAAAGCTATTCATAAACATTCAGAATTTACTAATAAGGTGTTTAGCTTGTAGAGTAGCTAGTTCAATTATATGGCTAAAATATGGACCTCAGATCATTGGAGAAAGCCACAATAGGCATGTGTCAAATTTTAAATGCTCATCGTAGACCTTGGTTTAAGACAATCTTTGAAAATATCTACAAAAGCTATTCATAAACATTCAGAATTTACTAATAAGGTGTTTAGCTTTTAGAGTAGCTAGTTCAATTATATGGCTAAAATATGGACCTCAGATCATTGGAGAAAGCCACAATAGGCATGTGTCAAATTCGAAATGCTCATCATATACCTTGGTTTAAGAAAATGATTATATTGTCAGTCAAAGACAATCTTTGAAAATATCTACAAAAGCGATTCATAAACCTACAGAATTTACCAACAAAGTTTGTTTTGCTTTTAGAGTAGAGATTTCAATTCTATGGCTAAAATATGAACCTCAGATCATTAGAGAAAGCCACAATAGGCATGTGTCAAATTCGAAATGCTCATCATATACCTTGGTTTAAGACTATGAATATATTGTCAGTCAAAGACAATCTTTGAAAATATCTACAAAAGCGATTCATAAACATTCAGAATTTACCAATAATGTGTTTAGATTGGATAGTAGCTATTTCAAAATTCTATGACTAAAATATGTATAGATTTTGGAGTAAAAAAAGGTTTTAATAATTTAGATTACTTACCCTCTCTAGTAACGTGGACGAAATCTGAACATACACAATGTGGATTATAAACAATGATTTACAGATTGTTATTGGATTACTTACCATCAGTATCAGGAAAATATGTCACTTCTTCAATGGATTCTGCAAAGACAAAAATCTGTGTTTAAGAGACACCAATTAAAAACTTTCTTAAATAACAATTTCTTGACAGAATTATATCACATCCATTTTTTTTTTTTTGCTTAATAAACAAGATTTGCAATCTGTAAATTCCTAATTCCCATAGTGAGGGAAGATATGTAAATATTTCATAAATATTAATTTCAATATTTTGTTTCATCATATAAATAATATAATAAATATAAGTTTCTTTTCGTGCATAGCGACCGATTTTAAATACGTAGTACGATGTGATTTTCATTAAAAGTGACCTGTCTATAGCACCCCCTCTCTATAGCACCCTATTTTAGTGAGTCCCAAGAGGGGGCGCTATAGACAGGTTTAACTGTATATAGAATTTAATAAATAGATATAGAACTATAGCCAGTTTTAATGCTAAATTATAGAATAAAAAAAAAACTGTAGCGTATTATTTTTGTAATAAATCCTATCATAATTTGAGATATGATTGATATAAATATACGCTCAGAAAATTATTTTCTAAAAAATTATTAAGCCATAGAATTTTCCGCAAAAAAAAAAGAGAAAATTTGTTTAATTTGAAAATGTCTATGTGTAATGGTAAATTATCTAACAAGTTAAATTCCAGATTCATAATAATATAAAAAAGCTTTATCCAACTTGTATTTTATCCGAATTAAATCAAAATCTAGATTCCACTCTTATCCCAGTTAATAAAATTCTATTTATCACAAATTTTCCATATAGAACCATGTAACCTATATAACCTGGTATCATAAACCTTTGTAAGGCTGGAGTGTATATTTCGCATAAAGG
This sequence comes from Cordylochernes scorpioides, assembly GCA_030710605.1. Lineage (NCBI taxonomy): Eukaryota > Metazoa > Arthropoda > Arachnida > Pseudoscorpiones > Chernetidae > Cordylochernes > Cordylochernes scorpioides. The sequence continues at coordinate 70,886,085 of CP092879.1, read as the reverse complement.
GAATAGTTCATGAGGGAGAAATTATTTGTTGCATAATGGTAAAAATGTGACAAACATCCACGATATATAATAATGATAAAAATCATAATCATGATAATGGAGCTCAGACTCGAAGAATAAGATACAAAAAGCTTTCAACAAGATGTTGTGAGTTCCAATTTATATTTAGAATGATATTTCACTTTTTACAGAAATTTGTGGATTTCGTAAGTAAGCTTTTGGAAAGCTCTTCTTCAACTAAATAAAACGTTAGTTAGCTGAAAAAGGGCTTGGCCTTGTAAGCTTTTAATCAAATAAATATACCAAATCAAATAAATATCATAAACCTTTGTAAGACGTGGCGTGTAGATTTCTCCTAAAGGGAATAGTGCACGCGGAGAGAAATTATTTGTTGCATAATGGTGAAAATGTGACAAATATCCATGATAAAAATCATGTCAAAAAATAATGCTGATACTAATATAATAATGATAAAAATAATTATGATAATGGGGCTCAGACTCAAAGAATAAGGCACAAAAAGCTTTCAACAAGTGGTTGTGAGTTACAATTTATATGTAGAATGACAAAGGAGATCAAGAAACTGCACTTCGATCAACAACAAAATTGGAAAGGCACACTGAATTTATCTCAGATCACCTCAGATCATTGGAGAAACCCTTTTTTTCAAATTCGAAATTCTCATCGTAGACCTTGGCTTAAGACTAAATATATTGTCAGTCAAAGACAATCTTTGACAATATCTATAAAAGCGATTCAAAAACATTCAGAATTTACCAAAAAGTAGAAAAACCTAGGTTGTAAAGTACCTAGTTCAATTCATCATATAAATAATAAGGCGATCTAAAAATTGAATTTTAACTTTTAGAATTGTACTTACCATCGGTGGAAACATGTGTATTTTGTTTTGATTTCGAAAATGAGAAAATCTGTAACACCATAAGGACGTTTTAGGACGCTAAAAGTACTTACTATAAGGTACATATTAAATATTTTTAGCATTTACATAGTTAATTAGAATCCATTCAATTAAACCCATTCTTTAGGATATTGAATAATTCCATCCAGAGGTGGAAATGACGAAAGCAAAATGTATTGAAAACTTATTTTTTGCTTGAAAATCATAAATTTATTGAATTTATTATGAACTCAGAGACATTCATGGATTATCGTTAAGGGATAATTGGTATATATATATTAATTGTATTATGATTAATTTGCTTGCTTAATTTGATAAAAGTAACAAAAGATTGATTGAGAAAGGGGAAATATATTTACAACTATTTTGAAATGTGTAGTCATTATCAATTTAAATAGATATAAATTTATGATGATATTTGTATCAGAATACTGAATTATAACATGTACCTCTTGTTTTTTGTTTGAAAACCCTAAATTTATTGAATTTATTACAAATTCATTCATGGATTATTGTTAAGGGATAATTGATTTATGATCAATTTGCTTGTTTTATTTGTTAAATTTGCTGTGTCATGGAATGTGTGGTCTTATATATTAACATAAATATAAAGGACTAGCGGACGTACCCGGCTTCGCCCGGGTTTTACCCGAGTAAAAGTTTGTCTAACGAATCTCTCGATAAAGTGAACATTTTTTCCCGGTCCCTTGAAAAATACTCGATAAGTTGAATTAAATCAATATTAATTGGTTCCCTCGGTAATTGGAAGTTAAAGGAATAGTATCTTGCCTTGGAATTGTATCATTATTCTTGTATGGATGTACCCGGCTTCGCCCGGGTTTTACCCGAGTAAAGGTTTGTTTAACGAATCTCTCGATAAAGTGAACATTTTTTCCCGGTCCCTTGAAAAATACTCGATAAGTTGAATAAAATCAATATTAATTGGTTCCCTCGTTAATTGGAAGTTAAAGGAATATTATCTTGCCTTTGAATTGTATCATTATTCTTGTCTCAAATAAATTGCCGTGTCATCCTGAATTTTGTCTTTCCTAATTTTCTACATTACAAAATCATCGTATCATCATGATAATATTTAGAGCAGATTGTTGAATTATAACAGATAAATTAGAATATTTATTTTGATTATTTCTAGGCGAAAAGTTATTTCAAAAATTTTATTTGCTAGAAACCTTCCCAGTACTATACTAAATAACTTCCCAAAGTTTCATGGCGATCCAATGAGTGGTTTGGTCAGGCATAAAGGACAAACAAACAAACAGACACACATACATTCATTTTTATATATATAGATATAATTAAGTGTGATGATATTGGAATCAGATTACAGAATTATAACAGATTAATTAATATTTTACTTTTGGCAGTTTTTTTATTATTTTAATTGAAAGAATTTAGATTGGATCCTGAATATTAAGGATTTTCAACTCATTTAGGGTCTTGAATAATAATTCGCAACTCCCAACAGTCCCCGACTCTCAGAATCCCACCACCCCAGAAGTCTGAAATTTGTACATTTGCATTGCTAATTGAACTGAACGAGTGTTCAAAATTTCATACTTCTTTGTGGGGTGGAAGCATTTTACATTACCAATTTTGAAAGGCAAATTGGAAATTCGTCCATTTCCGGCCACCCTGACAATGCAGAAATCTGAACATTTTTACACTTGCATTGCTAATTGGACTGAACGAGTGTTCAAAATTTCATATTTATTTCTAGTCTGGAAGTATATTAAATTATATTACAGATTTTGGAAGGCGAATTGGAAATTCGTCCATTTCTGGCCACCCTGACAATGCATAAGTCTAAAAATTTGTCAGCAGTTTCTCGAAGTATACGTTATAAGTTATAAATTGAGGTATACGCCATAAAATATTATATTACATATTTTATATAATAAACAAAACCCAAATTAATATGTTATAATACCTTGATAAAGGTTGGCGTTTAGCCAACAGAAATATTAGTAAAATAAATATTTTTATTCAATATATGCATTTTTAATTATAAATCAACAATATGTGTAAGAAAATAATATGTCATTATCAAAAGGTTAATAATAACAGGTAAAAATGCAAATTAATGGAGTGAACAAATAAAATATTAATGCGATAAGAAAATGTGATATGTAATCTAATTTAAATGTTTAAAATAGGAGATATGAGATTATATCTTGTATATTGAATAAATTAAATCAATATATCAATAAATTATAGCTAGCCTATAAATGATAAATACTCCACCAGCAATCTCAGGAGATTTGCTGTAAATTCGAGAATTTTATGATCCACGCTACTAAGAACCAAACAGGTACTTTTCATCCTATCATACAATCCTCCTAAATTGTCAAATCTGAGTTCAGGTAGATTATGAACAAATTATGACTCGATTTTACTCCACTGCCAAATGTTCAAACATTTGATAATCTCCAGGTTTTCAGATGCCAAAGATATCAAACAGTTATTTTTTAAACAAACAGGAATCCTCACACAACCTGATTTGTCTGGAAAACTTTAGTATTATCTTATAAGATAATTCAGTTTAGTATTACCTAATTCAGTTTAGTATTACCTAATAACTATAAATTTCACCTCGCCATTATAAATAAACCAAAACGACTTAGGTCTGAGAGACAATTCTGGTAATTGGTGGCTTTTTCAGGAATGCTCCAATTGCCATTCAGATGCCAAAGATATCAAACAAACAGGAATCCTCAAACTGATATGTATGGAAACTATGGAAAATATGTATATTACCTAATAACTTCAATCTCGCAGTTTTAAATAAAACCAGAACAACAATCCTAGTAATTAGCAGTGTTGGGCAAATATTAATTAAAATGATTTATTAAAGATTAACAATTGATTAATTGTTAATTGTAATTTTCACAATTAACAATCAATTGTTAATTTCACTTTTCTAATTAACAATTAATTAATTGTTAATTGCACTTCAATTTAATTGAAAAATAATTTTTTAATGTCCAACACTAGTAATTAGTGACATTTACAGGAATCTGGGTTAATAAAAGTTTGACGAAACTTCTGAGAAGATTCACTACTGATGAAACCATCCCTCTTTTTTTTCAACCCATTGCTTTTTGGAATCTTATTCAGCATCAAGGAGATATTTTAATAGTTATTTCATGAATAAATATATAAATTACTAATATAACAGCTATTTCTATTTCTCCTAGCAATGAATTTAACATATTTACATATACTGTAGACCTCTCTCCCTGTGAGCGGTACTCTATAGAAGCGTTCATCGCCAAATTCATTGTTAAATATTGAAAATCATTGAAAGTGTACAGTACACCTTCAGTAATATAAAAAATAAATAAATTACCTCCATGAAAGATAATAAACCGAATAACGTATTATAAGGTTTGTAGAAAGTAAGGTTTGTAAGGTTTTGAAAGTCACTCCTAAAAATAAGCGCTTCTTTTTGAGCGCTGAACACAATCAAATTTATTTTCAAAATAAAATCCGTTTTTTCCTGCCATATTTGTAAACTTATATAATTTAATTAATAATTAGTAAATAGTAAGGTAATTCCCCTAACATTATATTTAGTGTCTTTTTTTTTTCTTCACTAGGACACGTTTCCACCAATACTATAGTTTTTATCTCTTCACTCAACATTATAAATTCTCACTACCTTCAATATCAGTAAATATTTATTTATATTTAATATTCGACAGGATATATCAATAATAAATAAAAACTAAAATAATATGTTGATATAATAAAAAAAAATCTAAACTCTGCTGAATTTTATCATTGATAAATAAAGGGAGATAAGAATACAATTCAGTACTATATTTGGTTATAAAAGTACACTGAGGGAAAGTCAACAAATAATTGTTTTAATATAAACAAAATCAAGAATTACAATCTTATATATCAAACTTTGTTGTTCGATGTAACCACTGAACTACCCGCTGATGTCTATAATGAACTCAACGCTGATTATCTAATTGAGACCATAAGATAATATAGAATCAATTAGTGAACGAATAAACTAAACATATATAAATTACTTTAATTAAAAAGGCATATATTGGATCAAAATATCATTTATCAAGGTGTTATAACATATTTAATGTGTTTTTATGGATCCCCCTATTTTCAAACCAAAAATTACTGTATACAAATATTTAAAACCCAATTAAGAGGAGTATAAAACAATAGTATATATATTAAACAATGTATTAAAACCGTCTCAAGCTTTGGGGCATCTCTGCCTTTCTACAGGAGAACATGTATAATGAATAAAACGCCGCCCGATGCCAAAATATTACACATAGTATACATTTATGTGTAAATATACCCTCTAGTATACATGCATATATATGTATATATAGATTTGTAATAGTTTGGCATTAAGCGGCGTTTTATTCATTATATATGTTCTCCAGTAGAAAGGCAGAGATGTCCAAAAGCTTGAGACAGTTTTAATAAAATAAAAATAATCTTATCTCCAGAAACTTTTTAATTGTTCAATAAATATCCAGGAGATTTGAATAAATTGATATAACGACTGTATACAAATAATTAAAACATAATTAAGAGGCGTATAGTACAGTTATAGTAACATATCAAAGAAATATATAAATCTTTTTGATAGGACTATAGCTGCTTTAACATATTTTAAAAATAAATTTACTTACCCTTTTCATATTTATCGGTTAATTAATTTGCGAATTAAAACTTGAATTTTAATTTGAAGTGGATACTTGTTGCTGAAATATTTCCCTATAGAGAAATATTTTTAAACCGGTTTTCTTGAGCGATTTCTCTTGGCTACTGAATTCCACTTCAGATATAGCCTTGAATGACTGAAAACTCATGTTACTGTGGAGACTGAAAAAGAGTACTCTGTTTAATAATTATGCAGAATAAATATTTTAAAAAATTATTCAATGATTAGAAAATAAGCCCGTTCTATAAATGAGCCTATATCGATAGCTAGAGTTCTAAGTCTCATTAAAATCTCAGATTAATAAATTTGAAAATGAAGTAATGAGACGATATAGGCTTCTCATTAATAGATTTTTTAACACAAATCAATGTAGATTAATTGTGAAAAACTAATTATAAAGTTATGATATTTCGCATAACGATAATATATACAAGTAACTTATACTTTTTACTGATTAGATACAAGTAACTTGTTTTAAAATTACTAAATATTTCCTCACAATGAGTTTCTTTTTATTTAAAAAACGCTAGCTTTCAAGTGATAATCAAAAGAAACTGATTGTGAGAAATATTTTGTAATTTTAAAACTTTTTTCACAATTTTATCATGAATAGAAACAAGTACGAGTATATCGTAACTTGTATTTTTTACTGATTAGAAACAAGTAACTTGTATTTTTTATTGATTAGCTACAATAAACTTGTACTTTTAACTGATTAGATACGAGTAACTTGTACTTTCTACTGATTAGATACAAGTAACTTGTACTTTTTATTAATTAGATACAAGAAACTTGTACTTTTTATTAATTAGATACAAAAAACTTGTACTTTCTACTGATTAGATACAAGTAAATTGTATTTTTTATTAATTAGATACAAGAAACTTGTACTTTCTACTGATTAGATACAAGTAACTTGTACTTTTACCGATTAGATACAAATACTTGTAACATTATCTAAATATATATGAAGAGGCATCTGTCACTATACCCTTCATTTCTATTCAAGTCCTATAAAATATATTTATATTAATTTGAATAGTTCGCAATTTTTGTTTTCTACTTGCTCCCTCGCGATGAAAATTCTATTTTTTTAAACATATTTTATTTGGTCCCTATTTTATATATAAGAATCTAGGTTATAAATATCTCTCTCTTATATATTATGTGAAACAATGTAATTTGAATTTAAAAAACTAAATTATATAAGAAGATATAGATATATGTGGTGGTATTTTATATATTTAGATTTTTTTAAATCATAGTATTTGCCTCTTTTTCTTGATGTAAACCAGATTCCTGGAGCCATCACTTACTAGAGTCACCAACTTATACAGATTATACAACTTATACAGACCAAAAGGTTTCAATAAAGCTTTTTGTTATAAAAATTCTTTCCGGCTTTCACACTTTGGTTTAATAAAATAAGGAATCAAGAGTTTCGTTTCTTTTCTTTTTCTTTTTTTTTTCAAGCTTTCGGGATAACATGCCCTTCAACCCAAAGATTCTGAAGTACAACTTCTTTACAGAAGTACTTTCTTTCCAGGATAACTATACGGGTTGAGACTTCACGTCTAATGATGGACATCCAGTTTATCAGTTTACTGTACTTTGGAATGCTCTGAAGGTATTCAGGTATAAATATGTTTATGCCTAGGAAGGTGGCTGTTTGCAACCTATGAAAGTGGTAGGCGGGACATTTGAAGAGATAAAATATCATTTTCACATAGAATTCAAGATACGAAAGTGAACTTTGACATTTGTTTCTTCTTTGAAGATCTAAACAAGCATTGCTGATTCAGCAGCATCAGGTATCACCGCTTAAGTCTAAATGGAGTCATTTTAACCATTAGACCTATCTAAAATTGGGATTAACCATTAGATAAATATACTGATGAACATAAAGATGAATAAACTAAGAAATGTATTTGGAACAATTTGCGTCGCCATTTATGGGTTCTAACAATAAGAACTTTTGTAGAACGACATTTGAAAATATCCCGCATGTGTTTCTTTTGAACGAAAAATCGAAATTTATTTTAAGGAGAAATAACGATTATTTCTAACCTTAGGGATGAAGTATGAACGGATGAATTGTGAAGAGTAATGATAAACGGAAAAATAAAAGTGTCACTGTGAAAAGTGTCCTAGACACTTTTATTTTTCCATTTATCATTACTCTTCACAATTCATCTTTTCATACTTCATCCCTAAGGTTAGAAATAATCGTTATTCCTCCTTAAAATAAATTTCGATTTTTCGTTCAATTAAATGTAGCGCAGCCCAAAAATAACAATTTCGGGCAAAAGGGTTACAAAGTTTATTCTCAAATAGGAAAATGAGGGAATACAATATGATAATGATGATAAAGCATTTTTATCATTCCCATATGCAAGGTGTGTCCAATAAATAATGAGACCGGTCAAAAACAAAGAAAAAATGAAATGATAATTTTTTTTTAAAGTCTATTAAAAAGATAGAAAGCTTCAGCTACACTGCGGTATATCACATCACGTGATTGCGCGCGCAGTCGATAAATTGTAAGCTTGTAAAAAGAACGCCTTGCATAACAACTTCTAATTTGTAATGGATAGAAAATTCGAACAACGAATTTGTATTAAATTTTGCTACAAAATTGAGAAATCGGCTTCAGAAACTTTAGATTTGTTGAAATTGGCATTTGGAAATGAAAATGTAAATAAGCCCACCACATTTAGATGGTTTTCACGATTTAAAAATGGAATGGAATCGGTGAAAAATGAGAAGCGTGTTGGACGTCCAATTCTGCACTGGAACCCTGAAAAGGTGAGCCAAATTTCAAATTTGAGAGAAGAAAATCCACGAATAGGATTACGGGACATTGAGGAAGAAACAGGGATATCAAAATCATTAGTTGGATCGATAATTAAAGAAGACTTGCAGTTAAAGAAGACACCTTCAAAATTTGTCCCTAAAGTGCTCACAATCTAACAAAAAGAGAATCGCGTTGAAGTTGCCAAATAAATGCTTGAAATGGTGGAAGAAAACCCTAATTGGAAGGAAAAAGTAATAACTGGAGACGAGACATGGGTTTACGGGTATGACCCGGAAACAAAACGCCAATCCATGGAGTGGAAAGGAAAAGATGAACCAAGAACGAAGAAATCCCGACTTTGCAAGTCAAAAAACAAAGTCTTATTGGTCACACGTTCTTTGACATAAAGGGAATTGTGCATTATTAATATCTAGAGGAAGGTCAAACAATCAATAAGGAGTCTTATTTAAACATTATGAGATGTATACGTGAATCAATTCGTCTGAAAATAAGTGAAATGTGGAGTTCCAAAAATTGGATTATACATCATGATAATGCACCACCACACACCGCTACATCTGTACTGACTTATTTGGCTAAACACGGCATCCAAATACTTCAAAAACCTCCGTATTCCCCAGACATAGCTCCAAATGATTTTTTCCCTTTCCAAAACTCAAAATGGCTCTAAAAGAAAGGAGATTTGACACTAGAGAGTCCATCATAACGGATTCGAAAAAGGTCTTGAAGAACATCCCGAAAGATGCCTTTACTAAATGTTTTAAATCATGAGAGAAGAGATGGAAATTATGTATAGATGCGGGAGGGGATTATTTTGAAAAATAGCAATACCATTTTTTTTTATCATTCTATTTTTTCTTTATTTTTGACCAGTCTCAGTATTTATTGGACACACCTTGTAAGTGACCCATACTCCTGGAGTGTATCCATAAATCGTCAACTACCCGGGTTTGATCATTACATTTATCCACCTTTTACCCACATTCTATGTGAAGATGATATTTTATCTCTTCAAATGTACCGCCTGCCACTTTCAAAGGTTTAAAGCAGCCACCTTTCTAGGAAAAAGTAAATTTATCCCTGAAGACTTACAGAACATTCCCAAGTAAAGTACATCTGAAAAACTGGATGTATACCATTAGATGTTGAGTTTAAAAACCAACCCGGATAGTTGGCGACACTTTAGTACGTAGTTCCAGGAATCTGGGTAACATCAACAGAGAGAGGCAGAGACTGTAATAAAAAATGATCTAAATATATAAAATATCACCATATCTATATCTTCTTATATAATTTAGTTTTTTTTTAAATCAAGTTTTATTGTTACATCTTCTGTATATATATAAATGAATGTTTGTATGTTTGTTTGTTTGTTTGTATGTCCGGTATACAAATTCGCAATAGTTCACTAATTCAAACCAAAATTTCCATACATAGGTAATAAAAAATACGGGGAAGACGATAGGCTATTTTAAAAATATATATAAATCAATTATTAAAACTATATATTCAAATTATTCTACTTAGCTCACGAACAGCGCCCTCTATCAAAGATTAGATTAAATTATGCTGATGCAAAAAATAGATAATGCTAATAACAAACAATTATATAAAAAATCTTATCGAAATATACGAGTATATCACTCGGGTAGATATGCACACGGGTCAATCCCGGGGCGAAGCCCGGGTCACCCGTCTAGTAGTATATATAAGAGAGATATATTTATAACTTAAATTCTTAGAAAATATATAAGTGCTTATTCGTATATCAAATAATAATTACTTTTTAACATGATAAATATTGTGCCACAGTTCTATTATATAAAATAGGGACCAAATAAGATGTGTTAAAAAAATAGAATTTTCATCGCGAGTGAGCAAGTAGAAAACAGAAATGACGAAATATTCAAATTTATAAAAATATCTCTGTTATAGGACTTAAATATAAATGAGAGGGTGAGGTGACGTAAATATCTTTATTTACGGGGCTTCTAACCAAAATAAAATGATTTTTGAGCCCCAATGGCCGAGTAAAGCAGAATATATGCAAAGTACTATGACCAGGCTGGAGAGGCTAGGGACAGGATCTCCGTTAGGGAAGAGGCAGGTTAGGCCGGATTGGGTTCGCGGAGGTCAGGAGGCAAGAAGAAGGCGGTAGGACTAGAACTTTGAAGCTCTAGCTTTGGCAGTAGGGCAAGACATTGATCTTGCCTCGTGGCCGGCAGAGAGGCCCTTGGCTGAGCAGATGGCGCACTTGGCCGTGCGCGGGTTGGCGAGTGTTGGACAGCTTCGGCCTTGGTGGTCACCAGAAGCGCAGTGGAAGCAGGTGACCGTAGCCTTGGTGCACCAATCGGCGTTGTGGCCGTAGCCACAGCAGCGGTAGCAGACGCGAACAGACTCCTCGTAGTTCAGGATCACGAGGTCCACAATGATCCTGCCGCATCTTCCAATGGCCATGTAGGAAGCCAAGTCCAGCTCGATGAAGGCCGTGCAGGTGCCATTTCTTGTCAGAGATCTGTGTGCCACTCGGACAGACTTTTCTCCAGGAAGCTGGCCGAGGGAATCGGTGGAGAGGAAGGCCTTGACAATGTCCTCATCTGTGGTTTCCGCCTCCACGTTGAAGAGGTAGATTCTTGGGAGGAATTGCCTCTGTTCCCGGACTTTCAGGCCTTGAAACTTGTTGTCCAGGGCAGAGCTGACGGCAGGAATGGCCTCTGGAGTTTTGGAGTGCAGTACCAGTTTTCCCCTGGTGTTCAGAGACGCCCAGACGCCTTGGGGCAGAGTGTGGGCAGCGCGGACAGCTTTGAGGATGTCCCGTGGGTCAGCCTGCGGGTTATATGCAATAACCACGATATGGGCCGCAGATTTCTCTCCATTGAGTGTGCCTTTGGCAACGGCAGGCTTGGGAGCGCGGGAAGATGCCAGCTTGGCTGGAACCAGTGATTTGATCCTCTTAGCAGGCGGGTTTGACGCCTCTGGCCGCTTCCTCTTGGTTAGAGCAGGATCTGGCTTCTTGGGAGCAGGTGCAGCCACAGGGACAGCAGCTGGAGCGGGGGTGGCAGGCTTGATGGGCTCGGTCTAAGCGCTAAAGTCCTTGCAGGTGGGAGCAGGGCCAGTTTGAGTGGTTTTCCAGGTGGTCTTGGGCATTTGGGCATTCACGGTGCCCGCGAGCTTCTTCACATCCCTAACTAGGCACTTGATTATTTCCGTCCGCTGCTCAATGAAGCGGACAAGGTCCAGGTGAAGAGCTGCGAGGGAGGGCTGGCCGAGGTATTGCAGGATTTGGTAGTGGCGGGAGATGACCACGTTGTCTTCTTCAACAAGAGCCGCGATGTCAACCGAGGATTGAGAGGGCTTGTTGGCCTTTTTCTTCTTGCAGGAATCCATGGTGGGATTGAGATAATGTTACAGGTATTTGTATCTAACCAGTAAAAAGTACAAGTTACTTGTATCTATTAGTTATGCGAAAAATATCACAAATTTATAATTAGTTTTTCACAATTAAACTACATTGATTTGTGTTAAAAATCTATTAATGAGAATCATATATCTTCCCATAATTACTTCATTTTCAAATTTATTAATCTGAGATTTTAATAAGGCTTAGAACTCTAGCTGTTGATATAGACTCATTTATGGAACTGACTTATTTTCTAATTATTGAATAATAATTAAAAAATATTAATTGTGAATAATATTTAAACAGAATACTATTTTTCGGTCTCCACAGTAACAAGAGTTTTCAGTCATTCAAGGCTATATTTGAAGTAGAATTCAGTAGCCAAGAAAAATCGCTCAAAGAACTCGGTTTACAAATATCTCTCTATAGAGAAACATCTCAGCAAGTATTCATTTTAAGTTAAACGCAAAGTTCAACTAACCGACACATTTTGAAAAAGGTAAGTAAAAGCAATATGTTAAATTAAAAATGTTTTTATAACTATACAATACACCTCTTAATTACATTTTAATTATTTGTATACAGTCGTTATTATTTATTTATTTATAACTTATTTGAAGCAAACGAAAAAATTGCGCTACAAATTTTAAAATAAAACTACAACCTTTCGCAATAAGTTTCTTTTATTCTTATTATTTCATAATTTCCCTGAACTCAGTTTTGACAATTTAGGATGGTTGTTAAAGTGCATGTTTGGTTCTTAGTAGCGTGAAGCATAAAATTCTCGAATTTACAGCAAAACTCCTGAGATTACTCCTGGAGTATTTATTTATTCATAGGCTAGCTATTTACATATAAGAATAAAATAAACTTATTGCGAAAGGTTGTAGTTTTATTTTAAAATATCAACTTATCTAAATATCCTGGATATTAATTGAACAATTACAAAGGTTTCTGGAGATAAGATTCTTTTTATTTTATTAATTCAGTCTCTAGCTTTCGGACATCTCTGCCCTTCTACAGGAGAACAAAAAAACGCCGCCTGATGCCAAACTATTAAAAAAAATATATATATACACATATATACATATATACTAAGGTATATATGTGTGTAATAGTTGTAGGCATCATGCGGCGTTTATTCATTACATATGTTCTCCTCTAGAAAGACAAATATGCCCGAAAGCTAGTCAGTTTTAATACATTATGTTTATAATACACTATAATGCGGCTTATAATTGAAGAAAGACATATAAAATTATACTTCACAATTCATCCTTTCATACTTCATCCCTAAGGTTAGAAATAAACGATATTTCTCCTTAAAATTAATTACGATTTTTCGTTTAAAAGAAACACATACTAATACTAAGGTTTATATATGTATAATAGTTTATCTCTCAGGCTGCGTTTTATTTTCAATATATATGTTATCCAGTAGAAAGGCAGAAATGCCCCAAAGCTTGAGACGGTTTTAATATATTATGTTTAATATACACAATTGTTTTATACGCCTCTTAATTGGGTTTTAAATATTTGTATACAGTAAATTTTGGTTTGAAAATAGGGGGATCCATAAAAACACATTATATGTTATAACACCTTGATAAAGGTTGGCGTTCAGCCAACTGAAATATTGGTAAAATGATATTTTGATCCAATATATGCCTTTTAAAATTAATTTATATATGTTTATTTTATTCGTTCGCTAATTGATTCTATATTATCATATGGTCTCAATCAGATAATCAGCGTTAAGTTCATTATAGCCATCAGCGGGTAGTTCAGTGGTTGGAATGAACAACAAAGTTTGATATATAAGATAGTGGGTTTGTATCTAAGAGAAAGATTTTCTTCAATTTGATAATTTTGAAACATTTGTATTTGTTGGCATTCCCTCTGTGTACTTTTATAACCAAATGTAGTTCTGATTTACAATTAAATGAAATATCTTGATTAAGTCTATTTTTATTTTTATCTCCCCTTATTCATCAATGATAAAATTCAGCACACACTGTGAGATTAGATTTTTTATTACATCAACATATTATTTTAGTTTTTCATTTATTATTTATATCACCTGTCGAATGAGGTTGTAATATTTAAATGTGATAAAACAAGCAATAAATATTTACTAAAATTGAAGGTAGTGAGAATTTATAATGTTGAGTGAAGAGAAAAAAAAAAACTATAATATTGTGGAAAGTTTTGAGTCATTTCAGTTTATATAATTAAAGTTTACAAATATGGCAGAAAAATATCGGATTTTATTTTAAAGTATCTTATTGTGTTTAGGTCAAAAAGAAGAGCTTATATTTAGAAGGGACTTTCAAAACCTTTTGACTGTCCAAACACTATAATACAATTACAGTAAATCTATAATGTTTTTACTAAATTTATACTAAATTTTTCAAAAAGAAATAATTTGTTCATAATGTGCCTAAATCAGCTTTGACAATTTAGGATGCTAAACTAAATTAGGTAATACTAGACTGAATTAGGTAATACTAAACTGAATTAGATAATACTAAACTGAATTAGGTAATACTAAAGTTTTCCAGACATATCTTAAAATCGAGTCATAATTTGCCTGAACTCAGCTTTGACAATTTAGGATGGTTGTTCAAGTGCATGTTTGGTTCTTAGTAACGTGATGCATAAAATTCACGAATTTACAGCAAATCTCCTGAGATTACTGCTGGAGTATTTATTTATAGGCTAGCTATTTACATATTTGATAACAGATTTTGATATAATTTCTGTGATATACAAGATATAATATCATATCACCTATTTTAAAGATAACATTTAATTTAGGTATTATCATTTGTGACATAATTTTCTTATCAAATTTATATGTAATATGCTTACTAAATTAATTTGTATTTTTACCTGTTATTTAGCATATCTTTTGACAATGACATATGGTTTTCTTACACATTTTTTTTTATTATATAAAAGAGTTATCATATAGTTCTGGGTATTTGGCTATCTAAAGATACGCTCCAGGAGTCTGGGTTACCTCATTGTTACTAGATAAAATATTTCACGGCTTCTATATCTCTCAATTTTCAAAAAATGAAAATTTGAACCATTTTTAGAATTGATGACAAATATTTAGACTTCTATATTGTCAGGGTGGCCGTGAACCCACAAATTTACAAAATTACTTTCAAAATTTGTAAAATAATTTAATATCCTTCCAAAAAATCCTTGAAAACTCGCTTAATTCAATTAGCCATACAGTGTACAATTTTTCAGACATCTGGGTGGTTGGAATGGTTGGGAATGAACCAATTTCTTTATTTATATTTTATGTGTTGCACGGAATCAAGAGAGTCGGAAACTGTTGAGGGTTACGAATTGATTTTTTTCAGCGATTGTTTAGGACCCTAAACGAGTTAAAAATTCGAATATTCAGGTTCCTATCTAAAATATTCAAAATATAAGCAAAAAACTGCCTTTTTGTTGATAATATAAAAGTTATCATAGTTCTGGGTAGTTGGTGATCTAAGGATACGCTCTAGGAGAGTCTGGGTTACCTCATTGTTACTACATAAAATATTTCCTGGCTTCTATATCTCTCGATTTTCAGAAGCTTTTAATTAACTTGCTTCCATGTCTGTGTGTCCATAAATATTGTGTAAAACATTTCCAATATACTTCATGAGCATGTAAAATTTGAAAATCCGAACTATTTTTAGAATTGATGACCAATATTCAGACTTCTATATTGTCAGGGTGGCCGTGAACGCACAAATAAAAAAACCTTTAGATAGAGGTTTCAACTGTATAAACAATTTTGAATATACACTCTACCCTCCTTAATATGACACCCCAAGGGATCTGAACTTTCGGTTGAATTACAGTTTGTTAGAGGGTTTCATCACGCCTTTGCAAGTCCCAAGCCCGGATGAAAAATGAGGAGGGGGAGGAGTAACAAGCTCGCTAAAAAACCTGGGCTCAGCTGGCCCGGCTGATAGTACCCTGTAAGGGCTCCTAATCCAGGGATACAGGATAAGCAGCATCTGTACTTCATGTTAAGAGCGGCTGTACATGGCGTCTATTCCTCATGTCAGAGGCGGCCATTTCTTTTGAAGCTAAGTCGGCCTGCTAATGAGTAGTGCTTCCAGTCTTAGTTCAATTAGCAAAACAGTGTACAAATTTTCAGAGGTGAATGGGTGGTTGGAGTGGCTTATAATGAACCAATTTCTTTTTATCTTATGTGTTGCATGAAATCAAGAGAGTCGGTAACTGTTGAGGGTTACAAATTGATTTTTTCAGCGATTGTTTGGGACTGCAAACGAGTTTAAAATTCGAATTATCAGGTTCCTATCTAAAATATTTGGATTATAAGCAAAAAACTGCCAAAAGTAAAATAATTTATTTGTTATAATTCAGTAATCTGATTCCAATATCCCCATACTTAATTATATTCATTATATATATATGATAATATATTAGACCATATAAATATGTACTAAAAATTATCCTTTAACAAAAATCCATGAATGAAAAAATTTGTAATAAATTCAGTAAATTTAGGATTTTCAAACAAAAAACAAAGAGGCACATGTTATATAATTCAGTATTCTGATACAAACATCACACATTTCACGACACAGTTGTAAATATATTTCCCTTTTCTCAATCATTCTTTTGTTACTTTTATCAAATTAAACAAGCTAATCAATCATAATACAAATAATATATATACCAATTATACCTCAACAATATACCAGGTCTCTGAGTTTGTAATAAATTCTATAAATTTAGGATTTTCGAACCAAAAACACAGACTCAAAATAAAGTTTTCAATACATTTTGCTTTTGTCACTTCTCACCTCTGGATGAGATTATTCAATATCCTAAAAGACTGGGTTTAATTGAATGGATTTTTATTAACTATGTAAATACTAAAAACATTTAATACGTGCCTTATTATAAGTACTGTTAAAGTCCTAAAAGGTTCTTTGGTGTTGCAGATTCAATCCAATATGAATTCAAACGAATATAAAGATGTTTCCAGCGATGGTAAGTACAATTCTAAAAGTGAAAAAATCATTATATAATAGAACCTTTTGTTTCTTGATCACCTTTGTCATTCTAAATATAAATTTGAGCTCACATCTTATTGAGAGCTTTTTGTGTCTTATTCGTCGAGTCTGAGCCCCATTATCATAATGAAGATTTTTTTTATCATTATTATATTAGTATCAGCATTATTTTTTGACATGATTTTTATCATGTATATTTGTAGCATTTTTACCATTATGGAACAAATAATTTCTTTCCGCGTGCACTATTACCTTTATGCGAAATCTACACACCAACCTTACCTGATATTTATTTGATATGGTATATTTATTTGATTAAAAGAAGCTTTCAGAGCCAAGTCCTACTTCAGCTAACTAACGTTTTATTCAATTGAAGAATAGCTTGTCTGAAAGCTTACTTCAGTCAAGTAAATAACGAGCTGCTGCGTCTTATGATTTTTTTTTTTGTAACCAGTCAAAATTCACAATTTTCTTTAATGAATATGGCAAAACTATTATTTTCAATTATTCTATAATTTAGCATTAAAACTGGCTATAGTTCTAGATCTATTTATTAATTTCTATATACAGTTAAACCTGTCTATAGCGCCCCCTTCGGGACTCACCAAAATAGGATACTATAGAGAGGGGGTGCTATAGACAGGTCACTTTTAATGTAAATCACATCGTACTACGTATTTAAAATCGGGCGCTATAGAGAGGAAGGCGTTATTTAGAGGGGGCGCTATAGACAGGGGGGGGGGGGGGGGGGTTTAACTGTATATATAATATTAACCCAGTAATCGTTTTACACGAAAAGAAACGTATTATATTATTTATATGATGAAACAAAATAAATGAAATTAATATTTATGAAATAATATTTACATATCTTCCCTCCCTATGGGAATTGAGTTCCACAGATTGCATACCTTGTTTATTAAAAAATATATGGTTGTGATATAATTCTGTCAATAATTTCCTATGTGTCTAGAAAATCATTGTTATATAAGAAAGTATTTTTATTGGTGTCTCTTAAGCATAGATGTTTTTGCAGAATCCTCTGAAGATTTTCCTAATGTTGATGGTAAGTAATCCAATAATAATCTGCAGATCATTGCTTATAATCCACATTGTGTATGTTCAGGCTACGTCAATGTTACTATGATTCCTTCTGGAGATAGTGGTAAGTTATATAAAACTGTTAAAATATCAATTAAATATTTATTCTCTACTTCGAAATCTCACTTCAAACTCAAAAACTCACTTCAAACTCAAAAACTCCCTTTAAACTCAAAAACTCCCTTTAAACTCAAAAACTCCCTTTAAACTCAAAAACTCCCTTTAAACTCAAAAACTCACTTTAAACTCAAAAACTCACTTTAAACTCAAAAACTCACTTCAAACTAACTTCAAAATCTATTCATATTTTAGCCATAGACTAAGCTACTCTACAAGCTGAACATCTTTTTGGTAAATTCTGAATGTTTATGAATAGCTTTTGAAGATATTTTCAAAAATTGTGTTTGACTGACAACATAGTCTTAAACTAAGATCTACGATGAGCCTTTCGAATTTGACAAAGAGGTATTGTGGCTTTCTCCAACATTCTGAGGTCTATTAGATTGTCGAGATGGTCAATAGACCTGGTGTGTCTTTCCCATTTTCAAATTCTTATTCGAAATTCCATATCCCTGGAGCCAAAGAATCTGGTCCATTCAGGTTTTTGTTAGCCAACACAAGGAATAGTGATTAGTCATCATTCCATTTTGTATTTGAACTTAAATGAAAACTATTTTGTATCCTATAACATCGTTGTGTAACTTCAACATTAGTAACTGACTGTTATCTAACGCTATAGAAAAGTGGGAATGGAAAATTAGGTGTCTCGATTTCTTGGTTTCCTTACCACAGTAACAGATGGAATTTCGAAAAAAAAAGGAATTCTTTGCAAATTCTTTGTAATTTTTAAACGCTTTTTTCAAAATAAAATTATGAATAAAGATGTTGCATTTGCAAAATCCTCAAGTGATAGTATAGAAGTTATTGAATATAATGGTAAGTAATCATTCTACAATCATTGTAGATAATTACTGAATTTTTCTTGATTTTATAGTATTCATCTACATAACTGAGATATTCAATAACATGGTGAACTATATAGTATGGGTGTCTTGATTTCTCTTTAACTTTATATAACCTTATATGGACATTGTAATAAAGTAGGTTCTATTTCAATATCTCTCTCTTTTTATTCATATATTTATCATTATATAATCTCATTTATTCTGTATTTAACCTTATATAATCTTATATGGACATTGTAATAAATCAGTTTCAATATCTCTCTCTTTCTATTAGCTCTTTCAATCATTGTAGACTATTACTGAATAATTCTTGATTTTTTAGTCTTTAAAGAAAGTATAGTTGGTGAATATTTTGAAATTGTTTCTTCATTATTTTGATGAACAGAATATAGATATGACATAGTACAGCCACGCTTGATAGATTAATACAAGAAGTAGGTGAATAGCGTGGCAAGTTTCTTAATAAAGAAACTTTCCACGCTATTCACCTACTTCTTGTGTTAGAATATAGATATGTGGATACCTTGTTCTCTTTCTTTAACCTTATATATGGACATTGTGATAAAGTAGTTTGAATAAATCGCTCTCTCTATCTTTCAGATTTTTAAAAATGCATTTATTCTTCCAATCATTAATGTGAATATTCAAACAAGTTATTATATTTCTTTAATAACAATTTAGATTTATCTATTCAATATTAATGGAAGCTTGGATTCTCGTTACTGAGGGCCGCGGAATCTTCGTCTCCACCGATGTAGTTGATTTTCAGCTAGAAGTTGACACTGTTTTACAAAAATGAACGAAGGGGTAAAATATCTCCAACATAAGTGTGGCAAATTGGCACTTGGTAAACGGTAGATTATAAGAGATAATAGATAAGAGATTATATAAATGATAGCTAATATAAATGATAGCTTTATTATATTTCTTTAATAAAAATTTAGATTTAGCTCTTCAATATCAATGAAAGATTGAATTGTCTTTACTGAGTAGTTGATTTTCAGCTAGAAGTTGACACTGTTATAGAAACAAAGGGGTAAAATATATTCAACATAAGTGTGGTAAATTGGCACTTGGAAAACTGTAGATAATAGAATAATAGATTATATAAATGATAGCTAATTTGTTCAAAGAAATTACATGGGGACATTTATTCTGTATAAGGTATCTAAAAAAGGTTGTGTAATTAAGTTATAGCAAACTTATACCAATTGATATCTGCACGATTTGGTAAACTAATATTTAGGTCATATTTAAGTAAAAACAAAGAGGAAAGAGCTATGTAGATAACTTGTTATGGATAGTAATTTTGTCTAGAGGGTATTGATTTAAAAACACCAAGGTCGCCTATCCATCAAAATAGATGTCAAAGCTGGAATCCATCTATTGATTGTCGCCGCAAAGTAGAATCAGTGACAGAGCTACAACACCAGCTTTGGCAAATTGGAAAGCATCCACCTAGAGACCGTGGTTTCGGGCTAATACGATGGGATTTTTTATTATAATCTTATACGAGGTGAAGGAGAAATAGTCGAAGTAAGTGTTCAAAAGGTATCGCGACTTTTGTGTTTTTTTCAAAAATTATTTATTTATTCATGAGAACCTATTTTGTCCCCTTCAAAGTAATCCCCATGAGATATTATACACTTGTGCCAACGGTTTTTCCAATCTTTGAAGCACTTCAAAAAATCATTTTTTAAAATCTTTTCAGCTCCTCCTTCGATGCCGTCTTTATCTCGTCAAGCGTAGCGTAACGTCGTCCTTTCATGGGCCTCTTCAGTTTAAGGAACAAGAAAAAGTCACAGGGGGCCAGATCTGGGGAATACGGTGGTTGCGGCATCATTATTGTGTTGTTTTTGGCCAAAAAGTCGCGCACAAGCAACGATGTGTGAGCAGGGGCGTTATCGTGGTGCAAAAGCCAATTTTTGTTCTTCCAAAAATCCGGGCGTTTCTGGCGGATTGCTTCACGCAAATTGCGCATAACTTGCAGGTAATATTCCTTATTGACCGTTCTACCCTGTGGCAAAAACTCATGATGCACCACGCCCCTGCAATCGAAGAAAACTGTCAGAAAAACTTTCACCTTCGACCGAACTTGGCGCGCTTTTTTCGGTCTTGGTTCGTGCGGCAGCTTCCATTGAGATGATTGAGCTTTGGTTTCCACGTCATAACCATGAACTCACGCTTCGTCACCAGTTATGACCCTCTGGAGCAAATTTGGGTCGTCGCGGACAGAATCCAACATCTCATTAGCAATGTTCATGCGATGCTGTTTTTGGTCGCAATTGAGCAATTTTGGTACGAATTTCGCGGCGACCCGTCTCATGCCCAAATCATTGATAAAATTCGAATGGCACGAGCCAATCGATATGTTTAGGTCCTCAGCAACTTCTCTAACGGTGATTCGACGATTGGCCAATATCATTTTCTCCACTTCATTAAATTTTTCGTCTGTTGTTGAAGTGCTCGGGCGTCCGGCACGCCCTTCGTCGCTCACATCTTCTCGGCCTTCTGAGAACATTTTGTACCACCGATAAACGTTGCTTCGGTCCAAGGTAGCTTCTCCGTATGCCACAGTCAACATTCGGAATGCATCCGCGCACTTAATTTCGTTTTTCACACAAAATTTTATACAGGTTCTTTGATCCATTTTTTTTAATAGGTAAAAATCGAAGACGATCCAAAACACCTGCAAGCAAAGTAGCTGTCAACAATTAAGTGAACATTCAAAATGGCCGAACTTGTCGGCATAAGTGAGAGACATGAGTACCAACATAAAGCCACAAAAAGATCGAAATTGGAATATACGTAACCCGCGAAAATTCAAAAGTCGCGATACTTTTTGAACACACCTCGTAGAAGGAATGCGTGTATGGTTAATCCAGGCTCTTGAAACTTGCATGAAGTAGGGTTCTCTCTTTTAGGCTCTGAAAACATTGTACCCTGAGATAAGAATTTGAAAGGTCGTTGATATTTTTATTTCATTAAGACAATATTAAAAAAGTAAATGTGTCCTGTTAAAATTTTAAGACAAAGTCGAATTTTAACATTAAAATATCTAGTGTTATAATTCTTTAGAAGAGGGATTTACTAGTGGTTATCATCAGATTACATATAAATATTTGGAAGAAATATAACTTGGTTGGTGTTCCTTGATACGATGGCATTTTTCTTATTATAATATTATAAAAGTAATGTGTTTGTGTGTGAGATCCTGAGGGTCTCTCGCTTTACTGTAGTAACCGAGAGGGTCAAACCTGTAGTAACCGAGAGGGGCAGTTAGGATGTGGAGAGTTTTCCAGTACCTCTCTGCACCTTGGAAGACCTTTTACAGTTCTCAGAGTACAGACAGTCGTGGTCGAAGCTGAGTGAAAGACTTGGGAATTTTCACATTAAAAACGAAGGGACACAGTTGTACTAGGAAAGTATCGAGTAAGTCGAGTTAGGAGCGAAAGGATGGAGATTTGAGAAAATTACTTAATGGGCTACATGGTCGATGATCAAGGGATGAAGTGACGAGGGATCCCGCTAATGATGAACTGACTCTTTTTTCGCGAATTGACAGCTTTATATATCTTTGTCGAGAGGCAGTAATGGGTTTCAGCGGATGCAACAAGAGCGTGGATCGGAAGAGATGTCATTGTACACTGGCAACGCCCTGACATATTCTACATCTTTTAGACGTTGTTGGACTTCAATCTTAATCTCTTGCTTTAGCTCAGTTTGTACAAAGTACATTACATATGATGATGTAATGACATGTCAATCATGCGTATAATTATTTACAGAAGTGTTTATTATACAATTATATTATCCACAATATGAGGTTGTTGGTTTAAATTGCCATATTTTGTTATTCCAGGCTCTTGAAACTTGCATGAAGAAGGAATAGGATTCTCTCCTTTAGGCTCTGAAAACATTGTACCCTGAGATAAGAATTTGAAAAGTCGTTCATATTTTTATTTCATTAAGACAACGTTAAAGAAGGATGTATCCTGTTAAAATATCTAGTGTAGTAATTCTTTGAATAGGGATTTACTAGTGATTATCATCAGATTACATATAAATTTTTGGAAGAATTATAACTTGGTTTGTGTTCCTTGATGTTTCCATTTAATTGCTTAATATCATTCAAATATTTTTATAATAGTAATTATTGTGATTTTTAGATGAGAAAAAAGACGAGACAGAAGGAAGCAAGATGGGAATTTTTAATAAAGAAAAAATGCCAGAATTAGAGAGTCTACAAGCAGGAGAGGCTCGTAGACTGGAAGAAAAGAGTTTACTGGAAGAGGAGAGAAGACTGGAAGAGGAGAGTAGAACTGAAGAAGAGAGCAGTCTGGAAGGGGAGAGTAGACTGGAAGAGGAGAGTAGACTGGAAGAGGAGAGTAGACTGGAAGAGGAGAGTAGACTGGAAGAGGAGAGTAGACTGGAAGAGGAGAGCTGTATAGAAGAGGAATGCAGACTCAAAGAGGGGCGAAAACTAGAAGAGGAAGGAACACTGGAAGAAAAGCACACACTGGAAGAGGAGCACAAACTAGAAAAGGAGCGCAGATTGAAAAAAAATCGCATTTTACCAAACTCGCTGTTGGAGAAGATTGACCTGATAGTGGAGCGCAGATTGAAAGAAGAGAGAAATCTGGAAGAGGAGCGTCGTATGGAGGAAGAGGCTCGGAGAGTGGAAGAACGCAGATTGGAAAATGAACGTCTCGAAAAGGAAGACATACAGGAACTCGTGAAGTTCGAACTGTTAGTTGAGAACAGATTGAAAAAAGAGCGCGAACTGAAAGAGGAGCGTCGTAGGGAGGAAAAGGCTCGTATAAAGGAAGAGAACCAATTGAAAGAAAAGCGTAGATTGGAAAAGCAGCGTCTCATGGAGAAAAAAGTTGATAATCTCAAAAAATCGCTGTCAAAGAAGTTCGACGTGATGGTTAAACTCAGATTAAAAGAATTCCGTAAGGAGGAAAAGGCTCGTAGAAGAGTAGAAGAACGCCTGTTGGAAGAAACGGTCTTATTGAATGATGAGTGCAGAGAGTTAGAGAAACTCAGAGAGGATGATCTACAGAGAGAAGAAGAAGAAAATAAGATATCGGAAGAAGGATGTTCATTTAGCACCTTATCTATTGCGGTGAGTAAATTTATATCAATAGATTATTTTTATTTTCTACTCACTCTTCTTTTTCTATATATAATTCCATACTATTGAACTGTAATAATACCAATAATTGTTTTACCTATTTAATTTGTTTACAGGTTATAGCATTATCTGTGCTTTTCTACTTTTGGAAGAGATGATTAAAACAGTTATCATGTAAGTTATAATTTTTCTACACAATTAAAAGATGAAAGATCAGCGTAATACCCTGAGTTTTTCCATAAAACATATTTACCACAGTGTAAACTGATCTAAAACAAGAACTAGTACAATGCCTTTTTGTGAAATTCCCCTCGAATAATTAATATATATACATCAGTATCCCTCTCTCCTGTTTATATAGGTATAATCACTGCGAGAGAAAATAGAGTTGTCATGGGTTATCAATTGTATCAATCTTAGTTGTCTATTGTTATGTCCTTAGAATGTATTTTTCACCAAACGGTAAAACTATAGAATACAAATCTGTGCTAAATATTAGTTTAATCTCATATTAAATTAATATAATTAAATACAAGCTTTCGGTCAGTTTTGTTCTCAAAAAGGCACATTAATATTTTTAAAAAAGGGCTACTTGAAAACTCAACAATGAACAAAAAGCTTTATTTGTTTATTTTAGGATTTTTCAGATTCTTCCAGTAGAAGAGGTTATATACAGGTATAACAGTAATAGTAACACAATAATCTGCAATGTTATTTTCATGTATTGAGTAAGGCGAAAGAAGAAAGGAAAGGTTTGGTATAAACTTATACAGAAGGAAACTAGAAAAAGCAGTTTCATTTCATCAGTTCCTTTAATTATAAAGCTTTACTCATTTAGGAGAGAGATTAAATAATTTCCTGGAGATCAACCATTGGAAAATTTTCTTATATAAACACCAGTTAATTATATTTTCCCCTTGATACTATTTCTTCTTCTTTCTTATCTCCACTCAATCATATTAGGGTATCAAGCTTGTTTGACAACCATCATGACTGTTTTAAGTAGAAAACGTCTGCCTTTGTCATTAAGACTGGGAGCACTACTCAGTGGCAAACCGACTTAGCTCCAAAAGAAATGGTCGCCTCTGACATGAGAAACAATCGCCATGTGCAGCCGCTCCTAACATGGAGTACAAACGCTGCTCATCTTGTATCCCTGGATCAGGAGCCCTTACAGGGTACTATCAGCCAGGCCAGCTGAGCCCAGGTTTTTTAGAGAGCTTGTTACTGCTCCCCTCCTCCTTTTTCATCCGGGCTTGGGACCGGCAAAGGCGGAGTTCTATTTAATTTCAATGAACACAGCGCCTCGATTGCAAGTAATACGATACGTGAGTTAGGATTCAATGTGGAATGGTCACTAGGACTGAATGTATAAACTGTTACATAAAGTTTTGTTGATTGAAGATCTTTCATCATTATATTGTATTAATGATATCTTAATTATTAAACTTTATTATGACATTAACAAATTAACACTTTACTATAATTATGTATCATTAACTGGAAATGTGTGTTTCAGAAAGGAAAACCTTCTCTGGCTTAAATAGTTGTTATTAAATAAAAATATTTATACATACGTGATTTGTATTTATTTCTCTCTTTATTATTTGTGATGCTTCATTTATTTGATTAAATTCATAATAGATATGTGTAATAATGCTGTGCTACAGGGCTCTGCCACATTTTTAAGTGCAAAGTCGAACTGCTTTTCACATGTGTAGACATGTGGTGCGCTTACAGTAAAAGCAGTCGCTAACTACCCACCAGGCCTGTACCACGTGTACTAGGGATAAGCAAAAAGAAATGCTGTGCAATATGGAAATTTTTTTTTATTATTATTATCACTAGTACCCATGGTGTACAGGATATGATAATCATGATGAGTAGAAGTTGGCAACTGTTTTTTTCGGCAAGTTCACTACATGTGCAAACCTGCTGTGCTAAATGGAAGTTTTATATTATTATAACCATTACCCATGGTGTACAGGCCATCATAATCATGTGTGTAGTGCACTACATGTGTAAATTTAATATTACACCAATACCTCGCTTTGCGTCGTTTCGTTTTGCGTTTTTTTCGAAGTTGCGTCGCTGCTTAATTTTTACTGATTTTCACTGTGCGTCGTTAGATTTTCGAAGTTTGGTTGTTTTGGATTCGAGTCTTTAATTTTTTTTTTGAATATTTTTTCCTAAAATATGGCAACACCTTTGTTTTTGATTGCGCCTTCACATATTTTCACTTTGCGTCATTTCAATTTGCGTCGTGTTTTTTTGGAACGTAACCCCGACGCAAAGCGAGTTATGGGTGTATATAAATTATATATAATAATATATAAAGTATATATTAATAAGACATTGATTGGATTACCTTATATACTTTCATTTTTTCTACATTTTTAATACTAAGAGCAACAAATTATAACACTTGGTATTTAATATTTTACACTAATATAAAATATTAAAATTATTGTTTTAAGAGATAAATGTTATACCATTATCTCTGTGTTATCCCAACTTTTTTTCCTTCTTTTCTAATGATTGCTATAATTTTATGAAAAGCTTCATCAAAAGCATACATATCAATTATTTGTGCTTTATCAATCTTTACCAAGGGGGGAATAGAGAATGAATAATCAATTTAATTGATATAATGCATCAAAACACACACCCAATACCTCCTTGTATAGCAGTAATAGAAAGTATTGGTCTATTTATTTACTATTTAGATTTATATTTTATTTAATTTCTGTTTTATAATATTACTGTATTAAAACGGTGAACTACATTATAGATAAGAGAATCGTAAAAATTTCTATTTATCCTTTCAATTAATTTTTTAGTAGAAGAGGCAAGATCAGGGGTTCCGACATTAAACAATATACGAGGTGTGTTCAAAAAGTATCGCGACTTTTGAAATTTCGCGGGTTGCGTATATTCGAAATTCGATCTTTTCGTGGCTTTATGTTGGTACTCATGTCTCTCACTTATGCCGACAAGCTCGGTCATTTTGAATGTTCACTTAATTGTTGACAGCTGCTTTGCTTGCAAGTGTTTTGGATCGTCTTCGATTTTTACCTATTAAAAAAAAATGGATTAAAGAACCTGTATCAAATTTTGTGTGAAAAACGAAATTAAGTGCGCGGATGCATTCTGAATGTTGACTGTGGCATACGGAGAAGCTACCTTGGACCGAAGCAACGTTTATCGGTGGTACAAAATGTTCTCAGAAGGCTGAGAAGATGTGAACGACGAAGAGCGTGCCGGACGCCCGACCACTTCAACAACAGACGAAAAAATTAATGAAGTGGAGAAAATGATATTGGCCAATCGTCGAATCACCGTTAGAGAGGTTGCTGAGGACCTAAACATATCGATTGGCTCGTGCCATTCGATTTTTATCAATGATTTGGGCATGAGACGGGTCGCCGCGAAATTCGTACCAAAATTGCTCAATTGCGACCAAAAACAGCATCGCATGAACATTGCTAATGAGATGTTGGACTCTGTCCGCGACGACCCAAATTTGCTCCAGAGGGTCATAACTGGTGACGAAGCGTGGGTTTATGGTTATGACGTGGAAACCAAAGCTCAATCATCTCAATGGAAGCTGCCGCACAAACCAAGACCGAAAAAAGCGCGCCAAGTTCGGTCGAATGTGAAAGTTTTACTGACAGTTTTCTTCGATTGCAGGGGCGTGGTGCATCATGAGTTCTTGCCGCAGGGTTGAACGGTCAATAAGGAATATTACCTGAAAGTTATGCGCAATTTGCCAGAAACTCCCGAATTTGTGGAAGAACAAAAATTGGCTTTTGCACCACGATAACGCCCCTGCTCACACATCGTTGCTTGTGCGCGACTTTTTGGCCAAAAACAACACACTAATGAAGCCGCAGCCACCGTATTCCCCAGATCTGGCCCCCTGTGACTTTTTCTTGTTCCCTAAACTGAAGAGGCCCATGAAAGGACGACGTTACGCTACGCTTGACGAGATAAAGATGGCATTGAAGGAGGAGCTGAAAAATATTTTAAAAAATGGTTTTTTGAAGTGCTTCGAAGATTGGAAAAACCGTTGGCACAAGTGTATAATATCTCATGGGGATTACTTTGAAGGGGACAAAATAGGTATTCATGAATAAATAAATAATTTTTGAAAAACAAAAAAGTTGCGATACCTTTTGAACTACTCTGATCAAAAAGTTTCGACACTTTGCTCATAAGTTAAAAAAAAACTATTATTATTCTACCAAATTCAAATTTTCCTCTTCAAAGTAGTCCCCGTTGGCCGCGATGCACTTCAGCCACCTTTTTTTTCCAGTCGGCAAAACACCTGTGGTAGGTTGTTTTCGGGATCGCCTTCATGGCCTTCTTCGATTCCTCTTTAATCTCTTCTATGCTCTAAAATTTCCGTCCCTTTAACTTTTTTTTATGAGATTTCCAAAAAGTAAGAAGTCGCAGGGGGCCAAATCGGGACTATAGGGGGGTTGGGGGAACACAGAGCTTGAGTGGTCCTGCAGGAACTTCGAGATTTTGAGGGTTTTGTGCGCCGGCGCGTTATCGTGGTGGAGGATCCACGACTTGCTCCTCCACAGCCCCGGCCGTTTCTGCCTGATCGCTTCCCTCAATCGCCTCAAAACTCCCAGTTATTGTAGAGCCATTTTGTTGAAATTCATGATGAACGATGCCCTGGTAGTTGAAGAACACCGTCAACATGACCTTGACTTTTCTGGGAGCCTTCCTCGATTTCTTTGGTCTCGGTTCATTTTTGAAGCGCCACTCCGATGCCTGTTGGGTAGTTTCCGAATCAAAGCCGTAAATCCATTTTTCGTCTCCAGTAATGACCCTCTTCAGCAATTCTGGGTCGTTGTTTGTCGCTTCGATATTGAGACTGGCCATTTCTTTCCGGGCGTTATTTTGATCAAAAGTCAAATCTTTGGGAACGAGAACGGCGTTGAGTCTTCTCACTCGCAAAATGTCCTTTATTATCGATTGAGTCGACCAGAATGATATCCCTGCTTCTTCTTCGGTCTTCACGCACCAGTTCTAACACCTTGTCCACTTTTTCAGGCGTGGTTGATGTGGACGGTCTCCCGGAACGCTCGTTGTCGGCGGTCTCTTCCCGACTCTCCTTGAAGCGCTTGTACCACTCGAAAACTCGTCTTCGGCTCATGACGGCATTTCCGTAGGCTGTTTGCAACATCCAAAAAATTGCGGCACCCTTGAATCCGTTTTTCACACAGAACTTGATGCAAATTCGTTGATCCTCTATTTCGGTGACTAACGAAATCGAAGCACGGGCAAAATGGGTTCACTTCGAACAGCCGCTGCTCGCGCTGTTGTGACGCGTGATTTTTGGAAATTGGCAGGTCTCCAAGCCAAGGGCGACGCTTGCGCTTATCACAAACCGGGAGAAAATATATTCAGTTTTCAGGATTTTATGAGCAAAGTGTCGAAACTTTTTGATCAGAGTAGTATCTAAAAGAGAGTCCTAGGCGCGGAACTAAGGACTGTACAAGAAGACCCCCTCCTTGTCTGGAGGAGGACTCTCTCAAGGTGGGGAAGCCTTTCTTGCTGAAGACATTTGTACACAACTATATATATATTCTCCTACACTTTATATGCCATTTTACTCTTTTATTTTTCCACCTTTGTAAAATTTGATTAAAAGAATCAATAAAATTGTCTAAATGAGAGTCTGCATATCTTCTATTGTCATTCCAATAGTCCTAATTCTTGGTCGAAAAGGATTGGCAAGGTAGTCATGTAAGCGAAATTGGCTGAAACTACCGCTCAGGTACGAATATTTTTAGGCGTTTGGCTCTGGTCAAGCGATCCACGTTGGTGTTTTCGAACATTAACTCTTCTCTCCGCATTACGTGTGATTTTTAAAGGAAGTCGTCATGACCCAACGTCTCATAATAACCTCATCAACCTGAATCTCTATGGCGAGTGTCCTCTTGGACTTCCCAAGGTCCTCATCGATGGCAGCTTGAACATGGCTAATGAGGTTTTCCGTCCTGATACTGTCGGCATGTCGACGATGTTGTAAATAGCCGCCATATCACCTTTTACAGCTTTAAATTCTCTCTTAACTTTGAAAACAAATGATCAGGCGACTTTCAAGAATGCATCAGTTTCTGAATCGGTGTGTCCTGCAGCAAAGGAGACAATAACTGTATATAACGAGGGAGGCCCATGAACTTGATGATGGCCTGATGATTTTAGTCTCCATTATTTTCTCTACTTCACTCTGAATGACACGTCTTTCGGCGGGAGACACTCTATATGGACGCTGTCTGACAGGCGGATAATCACTCGTATCGATTTTATGTTTTATTTCGCCAGACAGGGAAGCTCTTTTTCTCAAAGTCGAATATATCAGCAAACTCATTCAGGCACGTGAGTAATTTGTTTTTATTTGTTTCCACTAAATCTGTAGAAATCAATTGAATTGAACATTCTCTCACTTCTGGGGAAGTTACTTCGTCTTTTCCAGCTATTTCAGAACGAGCGTCAAGATTAGATATGCTCCCTACTTCTAGATCTTGCATTGTTCCTACCTTCATGTCCGAAGATATCACTTGAGACTGGTGAGTACTGTTAGTCACCCATAACACCGCTCTGCTATGTAAGAACATAACGAGGAAAGAGGGAATAAAAAGTCCTTTTTCCAACTGCAGGCGTTTGGAACCTGTAACGACTACATCTCTGCTGCCAAATACATCCTCGTTGGTGACAATTATCTTACCAAATATTTCAGCGACACAGTCCATCGTAAGATTTTTCAGCTTCGCTTAAATACAATTTTTTATTCCCACAATCTATAATGACATCTGTGTCTCTGAAGAAATCCCAGCCCAGTATAACATCGTGGCTACATTCAGCGGCTACTACAAAATAAAAACGATATCGAGTCCTTTGATTTTAACTTCTAAAGAGCACTTACCAAGGGTGACAATATGCTTCTTGTCCGCTGCTCTTAGAAGTAGTCCAGTAAAAAAAAAACTGGAGCCTTTATAGAATGTATGAAAGCTTCGTGAATTACTGTGTAATCAGCGCCGGAGTGCACAAGAGCTTGTACATTTCGTCCTTGTATGTTGACAGATATCCAGTTATTTTCCATTGTAGCGGCTATACGGCAGGAATAATTTTTGTCTGTGGCGGCCTCACCTCCAGAGGACACGCCTTCTAGTTTTCCTCACTGCGGCGACTGGGTGAGCGGCTGGGACGGCGAGCAGGGGATTGTGAGGTTCTTCTAGAGGCTTGGAATCTTCCGCGGTGAGGATATGGCGACAGGTTTCTGAATCTTCCCTGTGAAAGTTCACCTCCTGATTCGCCCATGGTGTAATTTTCCGTTCTTGGTCTTCCGAAATTGACTGTTTCTCTTCCAAGTCTGGTATCGACAAAAGCTTGGCGTCTGTCTCTGCAATAACGTGCAACGTGGCCAGGGCGCCCACAGTGGAAGGAGATCGGTCTGTCATCTTCAGTACGCCACTGAGTCCTTTGGTTATTTGGTGGTCCTTCGGTTCTTCGTCGGTAACCTTGATTGTTCTGGGGGAGGTATTGTCGCCGAGGGCAGAAGCTCTCGGGCTGACGAGGGGCAGAGATAGGAGCCAATGTTTGCTGGATTTCACTACGGATGACATCCCGTAGGTCGGGGGGTGGAGTGTCGATATCCTGGTCGGCAAATGTAGAAGGAGGAGCCATAAACTTCTGAACCTCCTCTCTCACTATTCTTCTGATCAGGGCTTCTAGGTTCTCAGGTTCAGCGGTCGAGATGGTGGCCACATTGGGTAGTCGGTTGAACTTGGGCGGTACAAAATGCATCCTCTTGAGTGCCTCGAATTGGCAGCAGTTCACCGTGCTGATATCGTTTCCAAGAAATTTCTGATACACTTCCTCCACTACGCCTTTCATCAGTTGGCTTACGTTTTTCCCTTTCGACTTTCTCGAATTACTTTGTTTACAAAGAAGAACTTATTGAATATAGATTTTGGAATTTTGCCCCACTCGTTTGCGCTCTGGTTCGAGAAATGAGACTTCTTTATTCCGACGAGAGATAGAGAAGTTTCGAACCAGCACTTCGCTGTGCCAGTGAGGTAGAAGATGACGTTGGCGAGACACATGGAGTCATCCCACTTGTTATATCATGCCTAAAGCTGGTAGTCTTTGAGCCAACACTGTGAATCGCCTACACGTTCTCCCAAGAAGACAGTAGGATGTCTCCACTGGTGTTTCTTTTCATCCATATTCTTCCGAGCAGGAAAAGCAAGCACTGTAGATAGCTCTGGTTTCAATCCTTTAAGGCGACGACTTTGTCGGCTGACCGTCTCGTTACCCGGTGTCTCCACCACAATTGTCGCGATGAAAAATAATTTAATAGACTCCCAATAAATATATTTAATCTCAGTTATATGAAATATTTTAAATATTGAAAAATGAGACATGGAGAGACCGAGAGAGACAGAAACGGTCTCTGCGTCGGTGGAAGCACTGTAGCACGCGGCGCTGACCCTCTGCTGAAACTGTCCTGTTGACAGGGGGTCGCCTATAAAAGCGTCGGCTATTTCCTCCCTATCTGCCAGCTGACCACTCTTCGGCTGTTTTTATTTTGAAGTCATCATTTTGTGTTTAAATACAAATAAGGGGGTGTGCAGGTTATATTAATAAAGATACAGCATATATACAAAATATGGGGGTGGTAGCAAATAGGAACAGTGTACATTTTAATAGAAGGCTATGATCTTATAATTGGAAGATATGTGGAATGTACTAAAAGTGTTAGTATTATGTTTGTATATTTTAATATAGTGCTGTAGTTTACGGATATTTATTGTCCTCCGATAGGCATATTTAATTTTAAAATTGTGAAAAAAAGAGCTGTTGTAAGAACATATATAGGATATTGAAACCTTTATCATTTAATCTAAATTTGACTTATATTGTCCATGTAATATGTTAATATATAATAGTAATAAGAACCTATCTAGGCATATAATTTAAGCATTTAATTTCAATTTTGCAAAAAATAAAGCGCAATTGATATTTAAAATACAGACACACATATATATATATATTAATTAAATGACATATTTTGGATAAAGGATAAAACAAAACATTCTATTTATTACAAGATAACCATATTTCAAAAGGGTTCGTCAGGTTTTTCTTGTTTTTGAACTGCTTTGGTTGATCACACGATATATATATAATAGAACTTCCCTTTAGCGGACACCTCTCTACAAAGGACAGTTTTCATTTGAAAAATTAGCATTTTTACTATTCAGCAACTCTCCGGTAAGAGGACACCTCTCCCTAAAGAACACTTTGGCTCTGAAACTAGGTGTTGTCCTTTACAGGGAGGTTCTACTGTATATATATCAAGTTGAATGGTTACTCTGTACCTCTACAACTTTAACAAAGAATACAGTAAGTAGAAAAAAAAGGATTTATATTCATACTTTCTTCTCCACTACATGATGGTGATTGATCATCGTGAGGATATCATTACAAGTCAGAAATGAAAGAAGATAATCTATATAAGACAGACACAGTCTTTATTAATACACCAGTCTTATATAGATTATCTTCTCTCATTTCTGACTTTTAATGATATCCTCACGATGATCAATCACCATCATGTAGTGGAGAAGAAAGTATGAATATAAGTCCTTTTTTTTCTACTTACTGTGTTCTTTTATAGTTGTACAGGACAGAGTAACCATTCAACTTGATATATATATGCAGTAAAAGCTCCCTGTAAAGGACAACACCTAATTGAAGAGCCAAAGTGTCCTTTAGGGAGAGGTGTCCTCTTACCAGAGAGTTGCTAAATAGTAAAAATGGTAATTTTGCAAATGAAAACTGTCCTTTGTAGAGAGGTGTCCGCTAAGGGAGGTTCTACTGTATTTATATATTATGATCATAATGTTTTTTGATGTTGGAATAATAAAGAATTGGAGGTGCATTCGTAGTAATAGGAAAGTAGAAAAATAATTATTCACTTATCAAGTAGTTTCTATTTTAAATTACTTGAAAATAATTACACATTAAATATTTTTCACAGTAATATAGAATTTATCAAATGATTATTCGTGAATTCAAAAATAATAGTTAGGTTAACTATACATATTTACAACAATATTCAAAGTGGTATCTTCTAAATCTATGGTCAAAAAATGTTAAACAGTGAATGATTACAATTATTTTATTTCCAAAGAGCTATATCCCGCAAGGGATACTTGCGCCAAACAAGGAGAAAAGTTTCATTACATAAGTTATTTACATTATTCAACGCATGAAAACATTAGAGATCCATATTTTGTAGAAATTTTAGAATGTATTTACAAAATGAATTGAACTTTAAATATGATTTTTTATCGGAAATCAAATCGTTAAGTTCATAAGCAGCTAGTTCATTCTTCATTCTATAATCTTGAAATGCTGGGCAATGGAAACAGTGAATGATGAAAATAAAATATATGTTTTCAAAAAATATAAAATAATTGCATTTTAGATAATATAATGATGAAACTTAGGTTAGGTCTTTAATTGAGAGGAGCATATCTCTTCTTAAATTAAATTCTTTAGTTTCATCATTTATGAATTTCATTTTTTTACTATTTTCCATGGGGATTGGTGGACAAGTGATCTGAACCGTTTATTTTTTTCCTGATATGATCTGGGATCGAATCCCACACATTGGGTACCTTTTTTCTAATGAAAAATAAATGCTCCAATGGCCCCTAATTCTTGCAAAATTCCACCTCCACCAGCGAGTGTAAGTAACGAAACGAGGCACTTATAAAGGCAAAAGTCGAACTGATTTTCACAAGTGTACACATGTAGTGCACTTATAGAAAAAGTAGTTGCCAATTTCTACTCATCATGATGATCATGGCCTGTACACCATAGGTACTAAGGGGGGAGGGGAGATAATAGTAAACTTTTCAATTTATCAGCATAAATTTGTTCAATTTTTATTTCTAACTAGACGGGCGACCCGGGCTTCGCCCCGGGATTGACCCGTGTGCATATCTACCCGAGTAATATAAATTTTAGATAAGATTTTTTTTATAATTGTTTGTTATTAGCATTATCTATTTGTTTGCATCAGCATAATTTAATCTAATCTTTGATAGAGGGCGCTGTTCGTGAGCTAAGTAGAATAATTTGAATATATAGTTTTAATAATTGATTTATATATTTTTTTAAAATAGCCTATCGTCTTCCCCGTATTTTTTTACCTATGTATGGAAATTTTGGAAATAGTGAACTACTGCGTATTTGTATACCGGACATACGAACAAACATACAAACATTCATTTTTATATATATAGATATTTCTTAAAATAAAATTTGATTGAGAAGTTCCACAAATAATAGGGAAAAAAACATTAATCATACGTGAATGTGTAAAATAATTTTATTAATATAAATTATTGAAAATATAAAATTAGAATGAATATAAAAGCCAGGGAAGGTGTTCATTCCTGAAACACAAATTTTCAGTTATTGATATACAATTATGGTAAAGTGTTATGATGTTATTGTAAACCAAGTTTACAGAAGTTTAATCATTGGATGTATTAATTTACTTAGTCTACATGTTGTTCCAACTGTTGTAAAAGGCAATTTTGTGTACATATTCCATGATTATAGGGTGTACGGTGAATTATAATTATCATTAAACTAAGATAAAATTATTTAACATAGATTTAAATTCTATACTTTTACTATCTGGTGAGAAATAAATTCACGAGGTTCTATCAACTAAATTAATATATCTATTTATATCACCGATTTACACGGTAGATACGTTCCTGAGAAAAACGTGTAAATCGGGGGATAGGTGTACACAGAAATAAAAATAAAATGCATTGACAGGTTAAAATATGTAGTCAGCACATAAGCTCGGGATTCCTCGTGAGATGTGCACACAGCGCATGTGTTCAATCACAGTAGCATTTAGTATAGTGCGATAAAAACAACAAAAAAAAAAAAACCTTTTTGGAAAACCGTGTAAAAGCGAAAACGTGTAAAACAAGTACCGTGTAAATCGGGGGATATGTGTATCTATTTATACCAAACCCTTCCTCTCATCTTTCCCCTTACTTAATACATTATGAATAGCATTTCAGAATGTTACAGTTATTTATGTATATACCCTCTTCAACTTGGAGAATCTGAATAAGAATAAAATGTCTTTATAAAGCTTTTTTTGTCTGTTGAGTTCTTCATGTAGCTCTTCTTATGATATAAATATACATTTTTGAGAAAAAAACTGACCGAAAGCTTGTATTTAATTAATATAAATATAAATATGATTAAACTAAGATAAAACTATATTATGATGCATTAGCGCGCCATCTGTTATCAAAATTCGAAACTATTATAGACACGTATGATTCTTTTAAAAGTAAAACAATTTCTATGGTAGATTAAACTGGCGAAACCGCTGGGAGGGTTCACCACTGATGAGCCATGCCCACCCATTAATTTTTTCCATTGCAGTAAGGGCAGTATAAATTGTTTTATTTTTAAAAGAATCATACGCGTCTATAATAGTTTCGAATTTTGATAAGATAAAACTATTCAGCATAGATTTGTATTCTATAGTTTTTAAAGTTTAGTGAAAAATGCATTCTAAGGATATAACAATTGACAAGTATGATAGATACAATTGATAACCCATGACAACTCTATTTTCTCTCCTAATGAATATACCAATATAAACAGGAGAGAGGGATTCTGATATATATATTAATTAGATAATAAAAAGGCATATATTGGATTTAATAAAAGATTTAGTATGCCAATATTTGATCATCATGAGAATATCGTTACAAGTCGGTAATGAGAGAAGAAAATCTATATTAGACTGATGTCTTAATAAAGACTGTGTCTGCATTGTAAATATCAATTGCGTTTTATTTATCACAAAAGTGAAATTAAATGCTTAAATTATATGCCTAGATAGGTTCTTATTACTCTTATATATTAACATATTACATGGACAATATAGGTTAAATGATAAGGTTTTCAATATCCTATATATTTTCTTATAATAGCTCTTATTTTATTTTACAACTAGCGGATGTGTACCCGGCTTCGCCCGGGTTTTATCCGAGTGAAAGTTTGCCTAACGAATATTATATATTATGAAGTATAATAAACAATGTTAAAGATTAGTTTTAATTATTAATCAAGATTGTGTGTGAATATGTGAGAAAGATGTAATATCGTTGTTGTTTTCTTGGCCGACTGTTTTACATATGGTGTTATCTTAAAATTGCTTGTTTTGAATATTTTTTTAGATTGAGTTGAATGAATTGCTGATTTTTTTTGTATTTATATATAAATAAAATTAACTCTGTTGATTTTTTTTTGTATTTAATCGATAACAGCGAAGTTACGCATGTTAATGTTAGGGAAAGATATTTTGATGTTAAGCAAAACCTGCTCCATCTCATTTTACATAAATGTTGAAAATTTGGTCGAAATTGATGCATTGTAACGAAAGTTTTTAGTGAACAACACTTATGAAATTTGCATTTTATTAATATAGATTATAACTTTATTAAATCCAATATATGCCTTTTTATTATCTAATGAATTAAATATGGATTGCTCTATTTTTAAAACAATATATATTAATTATTGGAGTGAAATTTCACAAAAAGGCATTGTACTAGTTCTTGTTTTAGATCTGTTTACACTGTGGTAAATATGTTTTATGGAAATACTCAGGGTATTACGCTGAATATTCATCTTGTAAATAAATAGAAAAATTATAACTTACTTGAAAATTATTTTAATCATCTCTTCAGATAGAAGAAAAGCCTCTCTCCCAGTGATTGAAGAAAATACCAATATGAATAGAGAATTATTATAATTACAATTATATTCTCACAATGAGTATCTTTTTATTTAAAAAACGCTATTGTATTATTGTAAGCCCGTTGAAGAGCGATTAACGCTTGAAAGCTAGCGTTTTTTTAAATAAAAAAGATACTCATTGTGAGAATATAATTGTAATTTTAATACTTTTTTCACAATTTTATCATGAATGAATAGAGAATATCGGCATATATTAACATGAATCATTAGAGTAGGTGTTGACAAAAAGCCATTATATACTTGTTATTTTACATCTATTTACACTGTAGTAAAAATGTGATATGGGAAAATCAGGGGCATTACGCAGAAAATTCATTTTGTCATTTAGTATTAAAATAGAAACTTACGTGTTAAATGTTTTGATTATTTTTACTTGAAGTAGTAATGCTTTAATCCAAATAAGGTGGCGCCTACCTGTAAACAAATATAGTTAAAACATAAAATTATATGTTTTGTTATTATTTTTGTATAATAGTATATTATAACGCATTAGCGCGCTTTCTGTTATGAAAATTACAACAACAACAACAAAAGCCTTTATTGAGGACCTCTCGTCCTATAAGGGATTCGCCAGTTTACAGAGTAATTGAAGAGAAGAGAACTAAGAATACAGAGAGAAACCTATATGTAGTAGGTATAGTGTAGTATTTTCTACACTGTGACTATATACAACAGCAGCAACAAGCCTTTTACTGGAATCAAAGTCCCTTACAGGATTCGTCATTCTAGTCCTGACAAAGATTATTTACATATAATTATTTACATCAATTAGATTATGTGTATAGCTTCTCCTTCTCTTCAGCCGTCTTCCAAAAGGACAAGAATGACGAATCCTGTATGGGACTTTGAATCCAGTAAAAGGCTTAAATAATTATATGTAAATAATCTTTGTCAGAACTAGAATGACGAATCCTGTTATGAAAATTATAAATGATTATAGACGCGTATGATTCTTTTAAAAATTAAACAATATATACTGCCCTTACTGCAATGGAAAAATTAATGGGATGGCTTGGCTTATCAGTGGCGAAACCTCCTAGCGGTTTCGCCAGTTTAATCTACCATACCGCTGTTATGTTTTTATAGTGATACTGATGTTAGACTCTTGGAATGGGTATTTTAGATGAATAAGTTCATCTAAACAGTAAACACAGTAGAAATTAAGAAAATGGCATCTCCTTATATCGTGCAACTGAAAGTTACTGATGGCTTGCGCAATCTATCGGATTATAAATATCAACTATTCTCGTTGATTTTTAATTATTCCAGAATTGGCCAAATACCCATTCTTGATTAATCAAGAAAAGCTAACCACGGACGAGTTTCGGGCTGCTGGTACTCATCAGCGTGGTGCAAGCTGTACCTCAACGACAAAAAAAATTGATCATTTAGGCATCCTGAAAAATCATGAAACGGGTAGTTAAGGCCAGAATTGCGTGAGACTGCGACACAATGTGATAGTCGTCTAAAATAGTTTGTAATTTTAATGATAGTATATTTACAGTAAAGACATATTTAGAGTAAAGTAATAGTAAATATAAATCAATAGAGATTTTTATTGAAAAAATTTACTCACCAATAAAGATATGGCACTGATCGTTCTCCAACGTTTTTGGCTAATTTGTTCCAAAATGAAATCCCGATAGCGCTTTTCCACCATTTTAGGAGATTCTTCCTCCTTACTGATTTCATCTTCCAATCTGCTCTCTTCTTCAAATCTTCTCTCTTCTTCCAATCTTCTCTCTTCTTCCACTATACAACCCTCTTTCTCATTAAGACGCTGTTCTATCAATCTGAGCGTTTCATACAATCTGAGATCATCATCATCCAGTGTGGGATTCTTTGATTTGACCTTTATACTCATCAACAATAACAGATATGAGATATCATTCAACTTGTGTTCAAGCTCATTTCTCATTGAGTTCATTAAAATAAATTTGTTCGCTTGTTCCCCTATACGAACCTCTTTCTCCCTACAACGGATTTCTTTTAATATGTGTTCTGCTCTCAGTCTATAATCTTCTTTACGACGCTCCTCTTCCAGTGGTCGCTCCTCTTCGAGTCTTCGCTCTTCTTCAAGCCTGCGCTCCTCTTCCAGTCTGTGCTCCTCTTCCAGTCTGCGCTCTTCTTCCAGTCTGCGTTCTTCTTCCAGTCTGCGTTCTTCTTCTAGTCTGCGCTCCTCTTCCAGTCTGCGTTCTTCTCCGAGTCTGAGCTCCTCTTCCAGTCTGCGCTCCTCTTCCAGTCTGTGCTCCTCTTTCAGTCTTTGTTCTTCTTCAAGTGTGCTCTCCTCTTCCAGTTTGTGTTTATCTTCCAATGTACATCCTTCTTCCTCCATAAGAGTTTCTCTCTCTACTATTCGCTTGTCTTCCAGTCTGTTATTCTCTTCTAGTATACCAGCTTCTTCTGGTTGTCGATGCTCCTCTTCTGGAATCTTGTTTACCTCTGTCTTGTCTTTTTTCTCAACTAAAAATCACAAGTCAATTATTCAATAACAACTTCTTCATGAAAATAATTAAGAAGTAATAATAAGAAAACCAAGTTATCGACTTTTTTTCTTGCAAATACATTATATGTAATCTGATGATATATATATATAATTTTCTCATTCAAAATATCATCACAGACACATTATATTTTGAAAATAGAGCCATCCATACTTAATTCATTAGATAATAAAAAGGC
Source organism: Cordylochernes scorpioides (assembly GCA_030710605.1). Lineage (NCBI taxonomy): Eukaryota > Metazoa > Arthropoda > Arachnida > Pseudoscorpiones > Chernetidae > Cordylochernes > Cordylochernes scorpioides. The sequence goes on along the minus strand of CP092879.1, from coordinate 70,845,390 downwards.
ATATATTGTATTTAATAAAATATTTATTTTGCCAATATTTCGGCTGGCTGAACGCCAACCTTTATCAAGGCATTACATTTTTGTATACACAAACTCAGCTGCCGCATAGTGTTGCCAATATTTCGGCTGGCTGAACACCAACACTATGCGGCGCTGAGTTTGTGTATACAAAAATGTAATGCCTCGATAAAGGTTGGCGTTCAGCCAGCCGAAATATTGGAAAAATAAATCTTTTATCAAATCCAATATATGCCTTTTTATTATCTAACACATTATATTATTTTAATATTAAAATCCAACCTTAACAGACCACATTTCTGTATTCTACTATATAATCAAAATAATATAAAACAATTCCAAAATATCAACCAACTTTATGTTAAACCATGTTATTGTATATCTTAGTTATGTAGATGAAGTTATAAAATCAAGAATTATTCAGTAATAGTCTTCAATGATTAAAGAAAGATTACTTACCATCATATTGAAAGAGCTAATAGAGAGATTGAGATTGAAACTGAGATATTACAATGTCCATATAAGCTAAGAGATATAGAACAAGGTATCCACATATCTATATTCTATTCATCAAAATATTGAAGAAACAATTTCAAAATATTCACCAACTATACTCTCTTTGTTATAAAATCAAGAATTATTCAGCAATAGTCTACAATGATTGAAGAATGATTACTTACCATCATATTGAAAGAGCTAATAGAGATATAGAGATTGAAACTGATTTATTACATAGTCCATACAAGATTATATAAGGTTAAATACAGAATAAATAAGTTTATATAATGATAAATATATGAATAAATAGATAAAAATATAGACTTTTACCAAGAAGCTAAGATTACTATCCGATGGAAAGGGCAATATTCAAGTAATGTGAAAATTAATTCTGGAGTGTTGCAGGGAGAATCACTTTCCCCACTTTTATTTATATTATATATGGCCGACCTAATAGAACATTATAATAAATCAGCACTTACAGTATTTCATCTCCCTGATTTTGGTGTTTTACACCTACTTCTGTATGCGGATGACATAGCCATAATTGGAGAATCTAAAATTAATCTACAAATTAAAATCAATTTACTAAAGTCTTACCTGGATAATAGCAAATTAGTTTTAAATGAAAATAAGTCCAAAATAATGGTATTTAGAAATGGAGGAAGACCGGCAAGACACGAAAACTGGTACTGGGGGGACATCCCACTGACTGTTGCGTCCAATATTTTATATTTGGGATATTCATTCACTACCACTAATAATAGCAAAAAGGTAGCCCTCTTTTATAAAGCCAAAGCAAATACGGCAATAAATGCAACTATTATACTGATAAAAAAGGAAAAAAAATAATTCATTAAAAGTTGCACTGAATTTATTTGACTCAGTTATTAAATCAATACTACTCTATTCGGCCCCTGTGTGGGCTTGGGACAATACTGTTATTATAGACCAAATACAGAATAGGTTTATCAAAATCTTTCTGAATCTACCAAGATATATACCAGGGTATATTGTAAGGCTGGAAACAGGCAGAATATCTCTGACTTTTACAACGATCAAATTAATTATGAAATATTTCATTAGATTACAAAAAATGGAAGACAATAGACTACCTAAGCTATGCTGGAATAGATTGAAGGCAATTTCCTTAATGACAAAAAAACCTATAGGATTCTGTAAAAATATCATGGATATCATCAATCATTGTGGACTCACACGGCTAAACTACAGGTTAAATTATGATGACATACAGATCGAACTTCCGAACATACTAAAAATAAAAATTGAACAGCTATTGCAGCAAGATCAGGCAAAATTATCTCTTACGAAAACATACTCAAACTATAGGCTACTTTATGATTCATTTATTCCAGAACATTATTTTTCATGCAATCTGTCCTCAGATTTAGTGAGTTTTATTGCACAGATCAGATTAATATCAACATTGATCAAAGAAAATCATATTTACGTAATTAAGAAAGATGATTTGTACTGTAGGTTATGCGGAAGTCAGATAACCGATGAAATATACCATTTTACTGCTGAGTGCGGGGATCTGGAAGGAGAGAGAAAAAAGATCCTGAAAAGTCTTCCTAGACCGCATTTGAACTCAATAAAGATAACAAAAGCTGTTTCAGATAAGAAAAGTTGGGCAATAGAACTGTTCAACTATCAAAAAGCGGTTGTTAATAAAATTGCACTCGTGGAAGAGAGAAGAACAGGGGCACAATGAAAAAGTAACCCTGTTTACCATACCTTAATTGTAAATACTCTATCTCTCCCTTTTCTCTTGTGTAGAATATTGTCTGTAATTCCACGGCGAATCTGTACAGGGCAAGACGCCCTAATAAAGTTGTTTTTTTGTTGTTGTTGTTGATATATAAGAAACCTGATCCTTTCAAATCAGATACAAATAATCATAAATATATTTACAAAAGTGATTAAATCTCTGACAATTCTCTCTGCTATTTACAATTTTATACTGATCCTCAATATTAGTAACTGTCTGTTGCTAACGCTATAGAAAGGTGGACATTCCACACAACAGTAGGTGTCTCGAGTCCTAGGTTTACTTGCCATTGTAACAGCTCGAGTCATCAACACAGCTCCAATTGTTGTCAAAATTCCTCAAAAATTTCCGTTGTTTGTTATGAAGTATATTGTAATGAGTACTGTAATAAGAAAAATATTGGGATGACCTAACTCATCAGTGGTGTATCCTACCAGTGCATTCGCCTGTTTAATCAAACATACCGTTCTAATAATATATTCGGGATAATCTATTTACATATCCAGCACTTTAGAGGAATTATCGATTAACACATTAATCAAACCTTTACTGTCCTTACTGCGATAAGAAAATATTGGGAGGGCTTGGCTCATCAGCTCATCAGAAATATATATGTTTACATTAAACATTGTTTTTATTACTTCATAAAATACACGCCTCTTTAAAGACAAACCTAATTTGACTTAGTAGTTGTATTTAATGAGACCTTACCTTGTAACCTAAATGGTCGTTCAGCAACCAATAAAATAAAAAAATGTAATATTGTACATATTTAAATTGTGTTGATTTTCATCTAACTAAATTACATATACTAATTCTTGTACATATTTCATGTATCTTTCTTTTCTTTCTATGTTTAGTTTATCTTTGAAAGGTAATTGTCCCTAGTGGGACATAGCGCTCTAAGTCAAAAGAAAATAATTACCTTGTAACCTAAATGGTCGATAAGCAACCAATAAAATAAATAAATGTAATAAATACCCTTTGTACATATTCCAATTGTGTTGATTTTTTTCTCTTTTCATATAACTAAATTGCATATTAATTCTTGTACATATTTCTAGTATCTTTTTTGCTTTTATATCTATGTTTAGTTTACCTTTAAATTGCAAGTGTCCCTAGGTGAATATAGCGCTCTAAGTCTAAATGGTGTCATTGGAGACCCACTGGCGATTCTCCACCAAACTCTGTAGCGCTGACAGAGGCGCCATATTCATTGTACATAGTGTATATAATCCATATTATCTTTTTTAAATAGTGCAGACTGTGCTTTTGAATGTATTGACAAGATGTCTAAGTCTAAATAAAATAAACAAATATAATAAATACTAATATAGATGAATAAATATATAGAAATAAATATATAAAGAAACCTCATTGAATATAACAATAATCGTAAAGGGAATGTAGAAAAGAGTGTTGATAGAGTGTCGGAGGACCACAAAGAAGGGAATTCCTTATAATAAGTGACAGTCCCACAAAGACAGCAGTAATTCCTCAGATTTCTGTCCTAGATCCATCTTACACAATCTCTAGGGACCTACTGTAGCTATAGTCTTTTCTTTGCGTCTTCCTGGGAACTTCTTAGTTCTATATACCATGGTTAAATGTAATTTATATTTTCATTAATATTGTTTATTATTGTACGTAGAGACACCGCATTAAAATTTATAGAATTTCGTATATTTTATTTATATATTACGTGTGATAAGAATATGAAATATAAATGAGTTAACATACATTTCAATTATTTTTATTTTTGTTGGGAACTCGTAGAGAATCTTGACTGGACAAGAAAATATGTCTTAGAGAAGCTGGTGAGTTGATTAAGAAAATACTTTTACTTATTTTGATGGAATTCATTGAAGCTTCAATTTATTATTAATTGGTAGTTTTTCTAATTATATTTTTATATTATCTTGTTGCAGTGTTTGTATGTTTTTATTAATTTGTTGTTGTGTTTGTATGCAATTTAATGATGCTGCTATTATAAATGATACCGTTTGAAATTTTTTCAAGTCTCTCTTTCCACAAATATTAAATTAAATTTTCAGTATATTTACAGAGCACCTCTAGAAGTCTGAAATTTAATCTACTTGATTACACTCGATGTCAATGTAAGTTGAAAAAATATTAGACTTCAGGGTATTTGGTAATTAACTATTTTTTCTATATTTATTTTATGATTTTTGATAATATTTTATATACTTCCTGATAACGTGGAAGTCTGATATTTTATAAACTAAAGTTCATAACCATACAAACATATACACAAGTGTATAAAATTTCAGACTTCTATGTAACTGTGTTTGTTGGGAATAGATTAGAGAAGATAATTTGTATATTTCTTTTCAAACTGAGGAAAATAGGCGCAACCATTTCGCTGGTTCAATAAGCATTGATTCCGTCTTTGCCGGTCCCAAGCACAGATAAAAAAAAAGGAGAGGGAGCAGTAACAAGATCACTAAAAAACCTGGGCTCAGCTGGCCTGGCTGATGGAACTTTGTAAGGGCTCCTAATATAGGGATATAGGATAAACAGCGTTTGTACTCCATGTTAGGAGCGGCTGCACATAGTGTCTGTTCCTCATGTCAGAGGCGGCCATTTCTTTCAGAGCTAATTCGGCTTGCCACTGAGTAGTGCTCCTAGTCTTAATAACAAAGGCAGACGCATTCTACTTCACCCAGTCATGATGGTTGTCAAAGCTTGATACCCTAATATGATTGAGTGGAGATAAGAAAGAAGAAAAAGAATAAGCAGCTTAATTTTTGAACTCAATACTACTAAAATTGCAAGTATATCAAAATATCAGACTTATCTATGACCATAATGTTGTCAAGGAGACTATAGGATAGTAATTTTTCAAGGCGATTGATAAAATGACGGAAGAAGTGGCTCAACTCCACAGACAACGGCTGATTGCTCCCCCTCCTCTCTAAATTGCTTTTCCTCCTCACTCATGTACATATATAACCTTTTAGGGGAATTCCCTTTTAAGAAATAGTGTCTTAATAAAGGTTTTGATGTTAAAAAAAGAGAATTAGAATAGAATTAATGTATATATTTATATTAAAAGAAGAAAATAAGCTCAACTGTTTGTGGCGTAAATGAACGGATGTCATTCAATAAAAATAAAGCATGAAATCTGGGTAAAGCTCTATATGAACTAGTTTGAACTAGAGCTATAAATAATTGTAAGGTTATTGCCATAAAATATGATTTTTGAATATTCCTAATAAAAATTTGACCAATTTTAAAATTTAAGATATAATTGAACAATATAAAATAAACAATTTCTAAAGAATCATAGGGGTCTATAATAGTTTCGAATTTTGATAACAGATGGCGCGGTAATGCATCATAATACAACATATATAGTTTAGAGAGGATGCTATTCATGTACCAAAAGTGGCACCTCTCCCTTTAACTCGTAACTAAATGTTGTATTCTAGCCTGAGAATTACCTTACCACTTAATCAGCTTAAATACCTTTTTGGTTAATTCAACCAATTTTCTAACTCTCTCGTAGAATGTTATAAAATCGAAGACGCTCCTATACTGATAGACTTTTGATCTCTGATGATCCCCTATTTTTGAAGCCTTGGGTGCTTTGGAGCTCTAGGTGTGTTTGGCGCTTCCTTGGTTCCCTCGCAGGCGGCGCGCTGTTGCCAGATGCAGCGGGCTGTTTGCATGTGTTGTCCCTGTGTTTTTTTTAGCCTTAAAATGCTTACTGACTAGCATGTAGAAGGCGGAATAATTGACACGCCCCTATACTGATGAGGCTAAAGCCCGAAATCATGGTATACAAATTTGTTTGTGTGTGTGTTTGGTTGATTTTCCTTTTTGATCACCAAATATTGATACCCCATCAGCCAGCCAACCAGAATTTGGATAAATATCATGTGATGTGAACTGGCCCAACTGATTGGTTGGATCGATAGAAACCAACATGACTCCATTTGACCTTCTTTTAGTCCAATCCTAATATTCTTTAAGAAATTTTTCGACATATTTCTGCACTAAATATATCAAACTTCGACCATCGCATTATCTGAGATAGCAAAAATATCAAGATAGAGTAGAAGCTCTATAACTCATCTCTATTATATTTAGGAAGGATTCTTGCCACGCGCGTCGTTCAACAACAAGGCTTGCTTCAAGCGGCCGTTACTTCTTTACCCTCTATATATTTCGGGGCTTTGAATAAATAAATTTATTTAATAAAAATAATTATAATTTTATTAGCGGCCTTTTCCACAAGCCACACCAACATGCGCGCAACCATTCCACACTATCATTATAGTTCAATATTTTATTTTATAAATAAACATCTTCCCTTTGTACTCACTACGATCAAAATATACTGTGAGGGCTTAGATCATCAGTGGCAAACCTTGACAGCGGTTTCGCCAATGTATTCCACCAAACCGCTGTGATATTGCATGCTTGATCCTGAATGATATTGACTTATTATGCCTCTATACCCGGTACTAGAAAAGTATTATATGTTAAGACATTTAAAGAATCTATAAGAGACATGTTGTAAGAGACAAAGAAAAATGTTTTATTTTTTTTTACATTTCGACAAATTTATTTTATTCTCATCTGGTAAAATTAGGCATTCGGGGCAAAGCGTTATAAATATTTGAAAAAAAAAAACATTACTTAAATTGTATATTAAATAATAAAAAGGCATATATTGGATTTAATAAAATATTTATTTTGCCAATTTTTCGGCTGGCTTAAAGCCAACCTTTATCGAGGCATTACATTTTTGTATACACAAACTCAACGACGCATAGTTTTATAATATCACAGTTGAAATCAATTAAAATACAAAGTAGGTGGGGGGAATTTGTGCATTAAAAAAATTGCAAAATTTGTAAATTTGTAAATTGTATATATTGCCACGTGGAAAATTAGGGAAGACGAAAATTTCATGAGGAAATAAAATTTATTTCAGGGAAGGACAAACTATGAAATGTAACCAAAAAATAAGCCACGAGGAAAATTTACAGTGTCTCAAGATATAAACATAAAAATGACCACTCTGTTAATAAAAAATAATAAAATTAATAAATACTGTGTTACATAAATAATATTAATAAATACTATGTTACAATAATGTATATATTTAAGAAACGTTTATAAAGTCTTGCCACGTTTCAATATACTTGAATTTCCTCTTTGCATAATACTTGTTTGATATGAAATATCAAAATCATATATTTATAATATATATGAAACTCGATATAGCATTAGTAGTGTTTAATAGATATGTAATTTGTTTGTTTTTTTTCGTAGAAAATATATATTCTGTAAATAATAACCATGAAAAATAACATTTAAAATAATCATGAAACCAGTTACTTTTGCCATTTATTTTCTGCATCAAATTTTACATTTCCAGGCTCAAAGTTTATTTAATTTGGAAATATTTTAGATCATGAAGGTTAGAATAGAGATGTAAAGATCATATTTGTTCATATCGAGCTCATTTTTGGATCCATCATTGAAGTGATCGCTTTGAACTTCCCCGTGTCAGCTTGTGCTCTACCATCCTTTTGGCTAGTCTGTGAGTTTCCTCTTCAGGTATTCCTCTAGATTCAGGTCCCAGGCTAGTTTCTGTAACTTCCTCTCTGCTAGGGTTCCCCGGCCCCCATGTCACAGAGGAGTCCGTGTAGCTGCTCTGCTGGGGTTCGCCGGCCCCCTGTCCCAGATGATTCCATTGAGTTGCTCTGCTGGGGTTCCCCGGCCCCCATGTCACAGAGGAGTCCGTTGAGCTGCTCTGCTGGGGTTCGCCGGCCCCCTGTCACAGAGGAGTCCGTTGAGCTGCTCTGCTGGGGTTCCCCGGCCCCCATGTCACAGAGGAGTCCGTTGAGCTGCTCTGCTGGGGTTCCCCGGACCCCATGTCACAGAGGAGTCCGTTGAGCTGCTCTGCTGGGGTTCGCCGGCCCCCTGTCACAGAGGAGTCCGTGGAGCTGCTCTGCTGGGGTTGGCCGGCCCCCTGTCCCAGAGGAGTCCGTTGAGCTGCTCTGCTGGTGTTCGCCGGCCCCCTGTCCCAGAGGAGTTCGTTGAGTTGCTCTGCTGGGGTTCGCCGGCCACCTGTCCCAGAGGATTCTGTGGAGCTTCTCTGCTGGGGTTTGCCGGCCCCTTCTCCCAGAGAGGAGTCCATTGAGCTGCTCCTTTGCTGGGGTTTGCCGGCCCCCCTGTCCCAGAGGAGTCCGTTGAGCTTTTCTGCAGGAGCTCGCCGGCCCTTGTCCCAGACGAGTCTGTTGAACTTCTCTGCTGGGGTTCGCCAGCCCCTGTCCTAGAGGAGTCCGTTTAGCTGCTCTGCTGGGGTTCGCCGGCCCCCTGTTCCAGAGGAGTCCATTGAGCTGCTTCTCTGCTGGGGTTCGCCGGCCATCTGTCCCAGAGGAGTCTGTGGAGCTGCTCTGCTGGGTTCCGCCGGCCCCCTGTCTCAGAGGAATCTGTGGAGCTGCTCTGCTGGGGTTCGCCGGCCCCCTTTCCCAGAGGAGTCCGTTGAGCTGCTCTGCTGAGGTTCGCCGGCCACCTGTCCCAGAGGATTCTGTGGAGCTTCTCTGCTGGGGTTCGCCAGCCCCTTGTCTCAGAGAGGAGTCCATGGAGCTGCTTCTTTGCTGGGGTTTGCCGGCCCCCTGTCCCAGAGGAGTCAGTTGAGCTTTTCTGCTGGGGTTCACCGGCCCCCTGTCCCAGAGGAGTCCGTTGAGCTTCTCTGCTGGGGTTCGCCGGCCCCCTGTCCCAGACGAGTCTGTTGAGCTTCTCTGCTGGGGTTCGCCGGCCCCTGTCCCAGAGGAGTCCGTTGAGCTGCTCTGCTGGGGTTCGCCGGCCCCCTGTCCCAGAGGAGTCCGTGGAGCTGCTTCGCTGCTGTGATTCGCCGGCCCCCTGTCCCAGAGGAGTCCGTGGAGGTGCTTCTCTGCTGGGGTTCACCGGCCCCCTGTCCCAGAGGAGTCCGTTGAGCTGCTCTGCTGAAGTTTGCCTGCCCCCTGTCCCAGAGGAGACCGTTGAGCTGCTCTGCTGGGATTCGCCGGCCCCCTGTCCCAGAGGAGTCCGTTGAGATGCTCTGCTGAAGTTTGCCTGCCCCCTGTCCCAGAGGAGACCGTTGAGCTGCTCTGCTGGGATTCGCCGGCCCCCTGTCCCAGAGGAGTCCGTTGAGATGCTCTGCAGGGTTTCGCCGGCCCCCTGTCCCAGAGGAGTCCGTAGAGCTGCTCTGCTGGGGTTTGCCGGCTCCCTGTCCCAGAGGAGTATGTGGAGTTGCTCTGCTGAAGTTTGCCGGCCCCCTGTCCCAGAGGAGTCCGTTGAGCTGCTCTGCTGGGTTCCGCCGGCCCCCTGTCTCAGAGGACTCTGTGGAGCTGCTCTGCTGGGGTTCGCCGGGCCCCTTTCCTAGAGGTGTCCGTTGAGCTGCTCTGCTGGGGTTCGCCGGCCACCTGTCCCAGAGGAGTCTGTGGAGCTTACCTGCTGGTGTTTGCCGGCCCCTTCTCCCAGAGAGGAGTCCATGGAGCTGCTCCTTTGCTGGGGTTTGCCGGCCCCCTGTCCCAGAAGAGTCCGTTGAGCTTTTCTGCCTGGAGTTCGCCAGCCTCCTGTCCCAGAGGAGTCCGTTGAGCTTCTCTGCTGGGGTTCGCCGGCCCCCTGTCCCAGACGAGTCTGTTGAGCTTCTCTGCTGGGGTTCGCCAGCCCCTGTACCAGAGAAGTCCGTTGAGCTGCTCTGCTGGGGTTCGCCGGCCCCCTGTCTCAGAGGAGTCCATTGAGCTGCTCTGCTGGGGTTCGCCGGCCCCCTGTCCCAGAGAAGTCCGTTGAGCTGCTCTGCTGGGGTTCGGCGGCCCCCTGTTACAGAGGAGTCCGTTGAGCTGCTTCTCTGCTGGGGTTCGCCGGCCACCTGTCCCAGAGGGGTTTGTGGAGCTGCTCTGCTGGGTTCCGCCGGCCGCCTGTCTCAGAGGAATCTGTGGAGCTGCTCTGATGGGGTTCGCCGGCCCCCTTTCCCAGAGGTGTCCGTTGAGCTGCTTTGCTGGGGTTCGCCGGCCACCTGTCCCAGAGGAGTCTGTGGAGCTTTTCTGCTGGGGTTTGCCGGCCCCTTCTCCCAGAGAGGAGTCCATGGAACTGCTCCTTTGCTGGGGTTTGCCGGCCCCCTGTCCCAGAGGAGTCCGTGGAGCTTTTCTGCTGGAGTTCGCCGGCCCCCTGTCACAGAGGAGTCCGTTGAGCTTCTCTGCTGGGGTTCGCCGGCCCGCTGTCCCAGACGAGTCTGTTGAGCTTCTCTGCTGGGATTCGCCCGACCCTGTCCTAGAGGTGTCCGTTGAGCTGCTCTGCTGGGGTTCGCCGGCCCCCTGTCTCAGAGGAGTCCGTTGAGATGCTCTGCTGGGGTTCGCCGGCCCCCTGTCCCAGAGGAGTCCATTGAGCTGCTCTGCTGGGGTTCCCCGGCCCCCTGTTCCAGAGGAGTCCGTTGAGCTGCTTCTCTGCTGGAGTTCGCCGGCCACCTGTCCCAGAGGAGTCTGTGGAGCTGCTCTGCTAGGTTCCGCCGGCCCCCTGTCTCAGAGGAATCTGTGGAGCTGCTCTGCTGGGGTTCGCCGGCCCCCTTTCCCAGAGGAGTCCGTTGAGCTGCTCTGCTGAGGTTCGCCGGCCACCTGTCCCAGAGGAGTCCGTTGAGCTTCTCTGCTGGGGTTCGCCGGCCCCCTGTCCCAGACGAGTCTGTTGAGCTTCTCTGCTGGGGATCGCCGGCCCCTGTCCCAGAGGAGTCCGTTTAGCTGCTCTGCTGGGGTTCGCCGGCCCCCTTTCCCAGAGGAGTCCGTTGAGCTGCTCTGCTGAGGTTCGCCGGCCACCTGTCCCAGAGGAGTCTGTGGAGCTTCTCTGCTGGGGTTCGCCAGCCCCTTGTCTCAGAGAGGAGTCCATGGAGCTGCTTCTTTGCTGGGGTTTGCCGGCCCCCTGTCCCAGAGGAGTCAGTTGAGCTTTTCTGCTGGGGTTCACCGGCCCCCTGTCCCAGAGGAGTCCGTTGAGCTTCTCTGCTGGGGTTCGCCGGCCCCCTGTCCAAGACGAGTCTGTTGAGCTTCTCTGCTGGGGTTCGCCGGCCCCTGTCCCAGAGGAGTCCGTTGAGCTGCTCTGCTGGGGTTCGCCGGCCCCCTGTCCCAGAGGAGTCCGTGGAGCTGCTTCGCTGCTGTGATTCGCCGGCCCCCTGTCCCAGAGGAGTCCGTGGAGGTGCTTCTCTGCTGGGGTTCACCGGCCCCCTGTCCCAGAGGAGTCCATGGAGCTGCTCTTCTGGGGTTCACCGGCCCCCTGTCCCAGAGGAGTCCGTTGAGCTGCTCTGCTGAAGTTTGCCTGCCCCCTGTCCCAGAGGAGACCGTTGAGCTGCTCTGCTGGGATTCGCCGGCCCCCTGTCCCAGAGGAGTCCGTTGAGATGCTCTGCAGGGTTTCGCCGGCCCCCTGTCCCAGAGGAGTCCGTAGAGCTGCTCTGCTGGGGTTTGCCGGCCCCCTGTCCCAGAGGAGTATGTGGAGTTGCTCTGCTGAAGTTTGCCGGCCCCCTGTCCCAGAGGAGTCCGTTGAGCTGCTCTGCTGGGTTCCGCCGGCCCCCTGTCTCAGAGGACTCTGTGGAGCTGCTCTGCTGGGGTTCGCCGGGCCCCTTTCCTAGAGGTGTCCGTTGAGCTGCTCTGCTGGGGTTCGCCGGCCACCTGTCCCAGAGGAGTCTGTGGAGCTTACCTGCTGGTGTTTGCCGGCCCCTTCTCCCAGAGAGGAGTCCATGGAGCTGCTCCTTTGCTGGGGTTTGCCGGCCCCCTGTCCCAGAAGAGTCCGTTGAGCTTTTCTGCCTGGAGTTCGCCAGCCTCCTGTCCCAGAGGAGTCCGTTGAGCTTCTCTGCTGGGGTTCGCCGGCCCCCTGTCCCAGACGAGTCTGTTGAGCTTCTCTGCTTGGGTTCGCCAGCCCCTGTACCAGAGAAGTCCGTTGAGCTGCTCTGCTGGGGTTCGCCGGCCCCCTGTCTCAGAGGAGTCCATTGAGCTGCTCTGCTGGGGTTCGCCGGCCCCCTGTCCCAGAGAAGTCCGTTGAGCTGCTCTGCTGGGGTTCGGCGGCCCCCTGTTCCAGAGGAGTCCGTTGAGCTGCTTCTCTGCTGGGGTTCGCCGGCCACCTGTCCCAGAGGGGTTTGTGGAGCTGCTCTGCTGGGTTCCGCCGGCCGCCTGTCTCAGAGGAATCTGTGGAGCTGCTCTGATGGGGTTCGCCGGCCCCCTTTCCCAGAGGTGTCCGTTGAGCTGCTTTGCTGGGGTTCGCCGGCCACCTGTCCCAGAGGAGTCTGTGGAGCTTCTCTGCTGGGGTTTGCCGGCCCCTTCTCCCAGAGAGGAGTCCATGGAACTGCTCCTTTGCTGGGGTTTGCCGGCCCCCTGTCCCAGAGGAGTCCGTGGAGCTTTTCTGCTGGAGTTCGCCGGCCCCCTGTCACAGAGGAGTCCGTTGAGCTTCTCTGCTGGGGTTCGCCGGCCCGCTGTCCCAGACGAGTCTGTTGAGCTTCTCTGCTGGGATTCGCCCGACCCTGTCCTAGAGGTGTCCGTTGAGCTGCTCTGCTAGGGTTCGCCGGCCCCCTGTCTCAGAGGAGTCCGTTGAGATGCTCTGCTGGGGTTCGCCGGCCCCCTGTCCCAGAGGAGTCCATTGAGCTGCTCTGCTGGGGTTCCCCGGCCCCCTGTTCCAGAGGAGTCCGTTGAGCTGCTTCTCTGCTGGAGTTCGCCGGCCACCTGTCCCAGAGGAGTCTGTGGAGCTGCTCTGCTAGGTTCCGCCGGCCCCCTGTCTCAGAGGAATCTGTGGAGCTGCTCTGCTGGGGTTCGCCGGCCCCCTTTCCCAGAGGAGTCCGTTGAGCTGCTCTGCTGAGGTTCGCCGGCCACCTGTCCCAGAGGAGTCCGTTGAGCTTCTCTGCTGGGGTTCGCCGGCCCCCTGTCCCAGACGAGTCTGTTGAGCTTCTCTGCTGGGGATCGCCGGCCCCTGTCCCAGAGGAGTCCGTTTAGCTGCTCTGCTGGGGTTCGCCGGCCCCCTGTCCCAGAGGAGTCCGTGGAGATGCTTCTCTGCTGGGGTTCGCCGGCCCCGTGTTCCTGAGGAGTCCGTGGAGCTGCTTCCATGCTGGGATTCGCCGGCCCCCTGTCCCAGAGGAGTCCGTGGAGGTGCTTCTCTGCTGGGGTTCACCGGCCCCCTGTCCCAGAGGAGTCCGTGGAACTGCTCTTCTGGGGTTCACCGGCCCCCTGTCCCAGAGTAGTCCGTTGAGCTGCTCTGCTGAAGTTTGCCGGCCCTCTGTTCCAGAGGAGTCCGTTGAGCTGCTCTGCTGGGATTTGCCGGCCCCCTGTCCCAGAGGAGTCCATAGAGCTGCTCTGCTGGGGTTCGCCGGCCCCCTGTCCCAGAGGAGTATGTGGAGCTGCTCTGCAGGGGTTCGCCGGCCCCCTGTTCCAGAGGAATCTGTGGAGCTGCTCTGCTGGGGTTCGCCAGGCCCCCTTTCAAAGAGGAGTCCGTTGAGCTGCTCTGCTGAAGTTTGCCGGCCCCCTGTCCCAGAGGAGTCCGTTGAGCTGCTCTGCTGGGTTCCGCCGGCCCCCTGTCTCAGAGGACTCTGTGGAGCTGCTCTGCTGGAGTTCGCCGGCCCCCTTTCCCAGAGGTGTCCGTTGAGCTGCTCTGCTGGGGTTCGCCGGCCACCTGTCCCAGAGGAGTCTGTGGAGCTTCTCTGCTGGGGTTTGCCGGCCCCTTCTCCCAGAGAGGAGTCCATGGAGCTGCTCCTTTGCTGGGGTTTGCCGGCCCCCTGTCCCAGAGGAGTCCGTTGAGCTTTTCTGCCTGGAGTACGCCGGCCCCCTGTCCCAGAGGAGTCCGTTGAGCTTCTCTGCTGGAGTTCGCCGGCCCCCTGTCCCAGACGGGTCTGTTGAGCTTCTCTGCTGGGGTTCGCCAGCCCCTGTCCTAGAGGTGTCCGTTGAGCTGCTCTGCTGGGGTTCGCCGGCCCCCTGTCTCAGAGGAGTCCATTGAGCTGCTCTGCTGGGGTTCGCCGGCCCCCTGTCCCAGAGGAGTCCGTTGAGCTGCTCTGCTGGAGTTCGCCGGCCCCCTGTTCCAGAGGAGTCCGTTGAGCTGCTTCTCTGCTGGGGTTCGCCGGCCACCTGTCCCAGAGGAGTCTGTGGAGCTGCTCTGCTGGGTTCCGCCGGCCCCCTGTCTCAGAGGAATCTGTGGAGCTGCTCTGCTGGGGTTCGCCGGCCCCTTTCCCAGAGGAGTCCGTTGAACTGCTCTGCTGAGGTTCGCCAGCCACCTGTCCCAGAGGAGTCTGTGGAGCTTCTCTGCTGGGGTTCGCTGGCCCCTTGTCCCAGAGAGGAGTCCATGGAGCTGCTTTTTTGCTGGGGTTTGCCGGCCCCCTGTCCCAGAAGAGTCCGTTGAGCTTTTCTGCTGGGGTTCGCCGGCCCCCTGTCCCAGAGGAGTCCGTTGAGCTTCTCTGCTGGGGTTCGCCGGCCCCCTGTCCCAGACGAGTCTGTTGAGCTTCTCTGCTGGAGTTCGCCGGCCCCCTGTCCCAGAGGAGCCCGTTGAGCTTCTCTGCTGGGGTTCGCCAGCCCCTATCCCAGAGGAGTCCGTTGAGCTGCTCTGCTGAGGTTCGCCGGCCCCCTGTCTCAGAGGAGTCCGTTGAGCTGCTCTGCTGGGGTTCGCCGGCCCCCTGTCCCAGAGGAGTCCGTTGAGCTGCTCTGCTGGGGTTCGCCGGCCACCTGTCCCAGAGGAGTCTGTGGAGCTTCTCTGCTGGGGTTCGCCGGCCCCTTGTCCCAGAGAGGAGTCCATGGAGCTGCTTCTTTGCTGGGGTTTGCCGGCCCCCTGTCCCAAAGGAGTCCGTTGAGCTTTTCTGCTGGGGTTCGCCGGCCCCCTGTCCCAGAGGAGTCCGTTGAGCTTCTCTGCTGGGGTTCGCCGGCCCCCTGTCCCAGACGAGTCTGTTGAGCTTCTCTGCTGGGGTTCGCCAGCCCCTGTCCTAGAGGTGTCTGTTGAACTGCTCTGCTGGGGTTCGCCGGCCCCCTGTCTCAGAGGAGTCCGTTGAGCTGCTCTGCTGGGGTTCGCCGGCCCCCTGTTCCAGAGGAGTCCGTTGAGCTGCTTCTCTGCTGGGGTTTGCCGGCCAACTGTCCCAGAGGAGTCTGTGGAGCTGCTCTGCTGGGTTCCGCCGGCCCCCTGTCTCAGAGGAATCTGTGGAGCTGCTCTGCTGGGGTTCGCCGGCCCCCTTTCCCAGAGGAGTCCGTTGAGCTGCTCTGCTGAGGTTCGCCGGCCACCTGTCCCAGAGGAGTCTGTGGAGCTTCTCTGCTGGGGTTCGCCGGCCCCTTGTCCCAGAGAGGAGTCCATGGAGCTGCTTCTTTGCTGGGGTTTGCCGGCCCCCTGTCCCAGAAGAGTCCGTTGAGCTTTTCTGCTGGGGTTCGCCGGCCCCCTGTCCCAGAAGAGTCCGTTGAGCTTCTCTGCTGGGGTTCGCCGGCCCCCTGTCCCAGACGAGTCTGTTGAGCTTCTCTGCTGGGGTTCGCCGGCCCCTGTCCCAGAGGAGTCCGTTGAGCTGCTCTGCTGGGGTTCGCCGGCCCCCTGTCCCAGAGGAGTCCGTGGAGATGCTTCTCTGCTGGGGTTCCCCGGCCCCCTGTTCCTGAGGAGTCCGTGGAGCTGCTTCGCTGCTGGGATTCGCCGGCCCCCTGTCCCAGAGGAGTCCGTGGAGGTGCTTCTCTGCTGGGGTTCACCGGCCCCCTTTCCCAGAGGAGTCCGTGGAGCTGCTCTTCTGGGGTTCACCGGCCCCCTATCCCAGAGGAGTCCGTAGAGCTGCTCTGCTGGGATTCGCCGGCCCCCTGTCCCAGAGGAGTCCGTTGAGCTGCTCTGCAGGGTTTCGCCGGCTTCCTGTCCCAGAGGAGTATGTGGAGCTGCTCTGCCAGGGGTTCGCCAGCCCCCTGTCCCAGAGGAGTCCGTTGAGCTGCTCTGCTGGGGTTCGCCGGCCACCTGTCCCAGAGGAGTCTGTGGAGCTTCTCTGCTGGGGATCGCCGGCCCCTTGTCCCAGAGAGGAGTCCATGGAGCTGCTTCTTTGCTGGGGTTTGCCGGCCCCCTGTCCCAGAGGAGTCCGTTGAGCTTTTCTGCTGGGGTTCGCCGGCCCCCTGTCCCAGAGGAGTCCGTTGAGCTTCTCTGCTGGGGTTCGCCGGCCCCCTGTCCCAGACGAGTCTGATGAGCTTCTCTGCTGGGGTTCGCCAGCCCCTGTCCTAGAGGTGTCCGTTGAGCTGCTCTGCTGGGGTTCGCCGGCCCCCTGTCTCAGAGGAGTCCGTTGAGCTGCTCTGCTGGGGTTCGCCGGCCCCCTGTCCCAGAGGAGTCCGTTGAGCTGCTCTGCTGGGGTTCGCCGGCCCCCTGTTCCAGAGGAGTCCGTAGAGCTGCTCTGCTGGAATTCGCCGGCCCCCTGTCCCAGAGGAGTCTGTGGAGCTGCTCTGCTGGGGTTCGCCGGCCCCCTGTTCCAGAGGAATCTGTGGAGATGCTCTGCTTGGGTTCGCCGGCCCCCTTTCACAGAGGAGTCCGTTGAGCTGCTCTGCTGAAGTTTGCCGGCCCCCTGTCCCAGAGGAGTCCGTTGAGCTGCTCTGCTGGGATTCGCCGGCCCCCTGTCCCAGAGGAGTCCGTAGAGCTGCTCTGCTGGGGTTCGCCGGCCACCTGTCCCAGAGGAGTCTGTGGAGCTGCTCTGCTGGGTTCCGCCGGCCCCCTGTCTCAGAGGAATCTGTGGAGCTGCTCTGCTGGGGTTCGCCGGCCCCCTTTCCCAGAGGAGTCCGTTGAGCTGCTCTGCTGGGGTTCGCCGGCCACCTGTCCCAGAGGAGTCTGTGGAGCTTCTCTGCTGGGGTTTGCCGGCCCCTTCTCCCAGAGAGGAGTCCATGGAGCTGCTCCTTTGCTGGGGTTTGCCGGCCCCCTGTCCCAGAGGAGTCCGTTGAGCTTTTCTGCTGGGGTGCTGGGGTTCGCCGGCCCCCTGTCCCAAAGGAGTCCGTTGAGCTGCTTCTCTGCTGGGGTTCGCCGGCCACCTGTCCCAGAGGAGTCTGTGGAGCTGCTCTGCTGGGTTCCGCCGGCCCCCTGTCTCAGAGGAATCTGTGGAGCTTCTCTGCTGGGGTTCGCCGGCCCCCTTTCCCAGAGGAGTCCGTTGAGCTGCTCTGCTGAGGTTCGCCGGCCACCTGTCCCAGAGGAGTCTGTGGAGCTTCTCTGCCTGGGTTCGCCGGCCCCTTGTCCCAGAGGAGTCTGTGGAGCTGCTTCTTTGCTGGGGTTTGCCGGCCCCCTGACCCAGAGGAGTCCGTTGAGCTTTTCTGCTGGGGTTCGCCGGCCCCCTGTCCCAGACGAGTCTGTTGAGCTTCTCTGCTGGGGTTCGCCAGCCCCTGTCCTAGAGGTGTCCGTTGAGCTGCTCTGCTGGGGTTCGCCGGCCCCCTGTCTCAGAGGAGTCCGTTGAGCTGCTCTGCTGGGGTTCGCCGGCCCCCTGTCCCAGAGGAGTCCGTTGAGCTGCTCTGCTGGGGTTCGCCGGCCCCCTGTTCCAGAGGAGTCCGTTGAGCTGCTTATCTGCTGGGGTTCGCCGGCCACCTGTCCCAGAGGAGTCTGTGGAGCTTCTCTGCTGGGGTTCGCCGGCCCCTGTCCCAGAGGAGTCCGTTGAGCTGCTCTGCTGGGGTTCGCCGGCCCCCTGTCCCAGAGGAGTCCGTGGAGATGCTTCTCTGCTGGGGTTCGCCGGCCCCCTGTTCCTGAGGAGTCCGTGGAGCTGCTTCGCTGCTGGGATTCGCCGGCCCCCTGTCCCAGAGGAGTCCGTGGAGGTGCTTCTCTGCTGGGGTTCACCGGCCCCCTGTCCCAGAGGAGTCCGTGGAGCTGCTCTTCTGGGGTTCACCGGCCCCCTATCCCAGAGGAGTCCGTAGAGCTGCTCTGCTGGGTTTCGCCGGCCCCCTGTCCCAGAGGAGTCCGTTGAGCTGCTCTGCAGGGTTTCGCCGTCCCCCTGTCCCAGAGGAGTATGTGGAGCTGCTCTGCTGGGGTTCGCCGTCCCCTTGTCCCAGAGGAGTCCGTGGAGCTGCTCTTCTGGGGTTCACCGGCCCCCTATCCCAGAGGAGTCCGTAGAGCTGCTCTGCTGGGGTTCGCCGGCCCCCTGTCCCAGAGGAGTCCGTTGAGCTGCTCTGCTGGGTTCCGCCGGCCCCCTGTCTCAGAGGACTCTGTGGAGCTGCTCTGCTGGGGTTCGCCGGCCCCCTTTCCCAGAGGTGTCCGTTGAGCTGCTCTGCTGGGGTTCGCCGGCCACCTGTCCCAGAGGAGTCTGTGGAGCTTCTCTGCTGGGGTTTGCCGGCCCCTTCTCCCAGAGAGGAGTCCATGGAGCTGCTCCTTTGCTGGGGTTTGCCGGCCCCCTGTCCCAGAGGAGTCCGTTGAGCTTTTCTGCCTGGAGTTCGCCGGCCCCCTGTCCCAGAGGAGTCCGTTGAGCTTCTCTGCTGGGGTTCGCCGCCCCCCTGTCCCAGACGAGTCTGTTGAGCTTCTCTGCTGGGGTTCGCCAGCCCCTGTCCCAGAGGAGTCCGTTGAGCTGCTCTGCTGAGGTTCGCCGGCCCCCTGTCTCAGAGGAGTCCGTTGAGCTGCTCTGCTGGGGTTCGCCGGCCCCCTGTCCCAGAGGAGTCCGTTGAGCTGCTCTGCTGGGGTTCGCCGGCCACCTGTCCCAGAGGAGTCTGTGGAGCTTCTCTGCTGAGGTTCGCCGGCCCCTTGTCCCAGAGAGGAGTCCATGGAGCTGCTTCTTTGCTGGGGTTTGCCGGCCCCCTGTCCCAGAGGAGTCCGTTGAGCTTTTCTGCTGGGGTTCGCCGGCCCCCTGTCCCAGAGGAGTCCGTTGAGCTTCTCTGCTGGGGTTCGCCGGCCCCCTGTCCCATACGAGTCTGTTGAGCTTCTCTGCTGGGATTCGCCGGCCCCTGTCCCAGAGGAATCCGTTGAGCTGCTCTGCTGGGGTTCGCCGGCCCCCTGTCCCAGAGGAGTCCGTGGAGATGCTTCTCTGCTGGGGTTCGCCGGCCCCCTGTTCCTGAGGAGTCCGTGGAGCTGCTTCGCTGCTGGGATTCGCCGGCCCCCTGTCCCAGAGGAGTCCGTTGAGGTGCTTCTCTGCTGGGGTTGACCGGCCCCCTGTCCCAGAGGAGTCCGTGGAGCTGCTCTTCTGGGGTTCACCGGCCCCCTGTCCCAGAGAAGTCCGTTGAGCTGCTCTGCTGAAGTTTGCCGGCCCCCTGTCCCAGAGGAGTTCATTGAGCTGCTCTGCTGGGATTCGCTGGCCCCCTGTCCCAGAGAAGTCCGTAGAGCTGCTCTGCTGGAATTCGCCGGCCCCCTGTCCCAGAGGAGTCTGTGGAGCTGCTCTGCTGGGGTTCGCCGGCCCTCTGTTCCAGAGGAATCTGTGATGATGCTCTGCTTGGGTTCGCCGGCCCCCTTTCACAGAGGAGTCCGTTGAGCTGCTCTGCTGAAGTTTGCCGGCCCCCTGTCCCAGAGGAGTCCGTTGAGCTGCTCTGCTGGGATTCGCCGGCCCCCTGTCCCAGAGGAGTCCGTAGAGCTGCTCTGCTGGGGTTCGCCGGCCACCTGTCCCAGAGGAGTCTGTGGAGCTGCTCTGCTGGGTTCCGCCGGCCCCCTGTCTCAGAGGAATCTGTGGAGCTGCTCTGCTGGGGTTCGCCGGCCCCCTTTCCCAGAGGAGTCCGTTGAGCTGCTCTGCTGGGGTTCGCCGGCCACCTGTCCCAGAGGAGTCTGTGGAGCTTCTCTGCTGGGGTTTGCCGGCCCCTTCTCCCAGAGAGGAGTCCATGGAGCTGCTCCTTTGCTGGGGTTTGCCGGCCCCCTGTCCCAGAGGAGTCCGTTGAGCTTTTCTGCTGGGGTGCTGGGGTTCGCCGGCCCCCTGTCCCAGAGGAGTCCGTTGAGCTGCTTCTCTGCTGGGGTTCGCCGGCCACCTGTCCCAGAGGAGTCTGTGGAGCTGCTCTGCTGGGTTCCGCCGGCCCCCTGTCTCAGAGGAATCTGTGGAGCTTCTCTGCTGGGGTTCGCCGGCCCCCTTTCCCAGAGGAGTCCGTTGAGCTGCTCTGCTGAGGTTCGCCGGCCACCTGTCCCAGAGGAGTCTGTGGAGCTTCTCTGCCTGGGTTCGCCGGCCCCTTGTCCCAGAGGAGTCTGTGGAGCTGCTCTGCTGGGGTTCGCCGGCCCCCTTTCCCAGAGGAGTCCGTTGAGCTGCTCTGCTGGGGTTCGCCGGCTCCCTGTCCCAGAGGAATCCGTTGAGCTTTTTTGCCGGAGTCCCTGGATCCCTTAATATTTTTCTTTTTATATTAATATTATATTGCCTTCTTTCGGTTATCATTCGTATAAGGATTGAATTTTGATCTCTTTTCTCTCCTCTTTATAATAATTACTTATAATCTTATCAAGATAAAGTGCGAGGAATTTAGAGGGTAGTTGGAAACTGATCTTCAGGGATCAACGCCGATCTAAATGTCTTCAGACTCTTTGCTGGCCTCAAGTTGTCTCAGTTCAAGTTCTGATCATCGCTAGAGCTCTTCGTGGCGCTCCATTTCTTCGTCTTTCTATCTCTTCTGGCCCAATTCGCATATCAGATCTTATTTGTGGCTCTCCAGGCGAACAGAAACTTCTTTCAGAAACTTCTTTACGCTGTTGGGTGGCTGGGGTTTTGAAGGCTGGAAGAATTTCCGTCTTAGGTTACATGGGGGCAGTGAGGAATTGATCGTTTTTTGTTCTCCTTTAGGAACAAACCATCCTCCGTCATGTTTTTCCATTCTCTTTTTGAAAGCTTCCCTGGCATCTCTGAGCTGTCGAAATCCTTGTAGAGCAGCTCGTGGCCGAAACTGACTCTTTTTGGAAGATTATTTGATTCTTTTTTTCTTTCTTTATGTGAAAGAATTTTTTTTTTCTTGTTTGAAATATTGGTTCATTATGTCATCATAATCAAAATTTTCTTCTTGTTATTGCCTGCTTCTGGGGGATTTCTTGAATGGAGACACATCTTGGTGTCAGTGATCTATTGATAGTGAGGTAATATAATTTTTTAATTAATAATGGGCTACTCACATATCAACTAGAGATATTTCAACTCGCAGATTTATAATCAGAAAATGACACACACACAAAGCTAAAAAAAATCTATTTACAACCAAAATATTTTTTCAGTTACTATTAAAAAAAAATAATTCTGTGTGTGAATGAAATATTTTTATTTTTATCTGAGATTAAATTGGTATGTGTAAAGGTAGACCAGCTATTGGAAAGTTTCACAAATGTATTTTAAATTTGAAACTTACTGATTTAGTTTGTAGAAGTGTGAAATATTTATTAACAAATTCCTCTTATTGAAACGAATTATTAACCATTTGATTCCAAGAACCTGTCACACAATGTTCCAAATTGAGATAAATTTGTCTTTCTTTTTGAAATTATTTTTTTTTCAATATTTAATGAAAAATAATTTAAATAAGAAACACACTCTTTGAATTAATAAATGCGCAAATGCAATAACCTCTGTGTAAATCATTGAAAGAATTTCCCAGTTTATCTACCATATGGGTATTTTGGTATAAATAGCAAAGTATGTTGGTAGGCAGAGCTGACTGCTACAGGGCGCGTCCCCAGGTGGCGGATAGACCTTCAGATATGAAGGCCAGCTGCGAAACAAGCAGAATAACTGACGAATAAGCAGTCGCAGACCAACAACAGCATTTTTAGAAGAGGAGTAGACCTCTTTAAAAATCCTGATTTCATCTGACCCGGTTGATAGACCTCAGTAAGGGTCCAGGGATACGGAGGAGCTGCGTCTGTACTCATGATAGAGTCGGCAGCAAAAGCTTCCATGTTAGAAACAGCCTCAAATTACAGGCAAAGTCAGATTTTCACCAAAGTGTGCTTGGTTCATGGTGCCATGTTCAACGAAAGCTGCACCCCTACACCCCATTTCATGAGATCAGATGTTGATTTTCATGCTGCATCGCCCGTCGCGCAGAATAAACATGGGCGCGTTTAGGACTTAGTAGAAGGTTCTGTCCGATAAGTATAATACAGGCTCCACAAACTCCAAACATCGCAGCTTCCAAAGGATAACTATATATATTCGTAAAATCATATATTAAAATATAATAATAAAATAAAATGCATATATAGATCAACTATGACATATATTTATAAAAAATAGTTAGACATTGTTTTTGTTGGCGATTTATACTCAAAATATGATCAATTCCTATTCTCCACGATAAGTATAAACGATAAAAAATTGAACAGATAAATCGAATAATTATATCAAATATTCGATGCGATATTTAGTTGTTTACATAACAAATATGAATAATATGCTCGTATTTAGGTTATATTAATCATCATTATTATCCCTAGTACACGTGGTACAGGCCATGATAATCATGGTGGGTAGTTAGTGACTCCTATGACTGTAAGTGCACCACATGTCTACACATTTGAAAATCAGTTGGACTTTTGCGCTTACAAATGTGCCAGAACCCGTTTGGTTACTTGCACTAGCTGGTGGGGTTGGACTTTTGCAAGAATCGGGGGCCATTGGGGCATTATTTTAATTAGAAAAAAGTGCCCAATGCGGGATTCGATCCCGGGTCGTAGAGGTCGAAAACCAACTTTTTAGATCATCCTTCCACCGACTCCCCGGTTATATCAATGATGATAAAGGGTGTCAAATAAAACTACAATTAATAGTGAAGAAAGGTGAGAGAAGAAGCTGAGACATTGTCCTGTAAAATGCTATAAAACGAGGAGAAAATTTTTTTATTAAAATGCATAGGCTACTAGCTTTCGGGCTCCAAGCCCTTCAGACTGTACCCGTTGAAGGGCTTGGAGCCCGAAAGCTAGTAGCCTATGCATTTTAATTTAAAAAAAATTCTCTTCGTTTTATAGCTTTTTACAATTCATTAAGAGAAATTTCGTGATTCTCGTTAACATTGTCCTCTAATAAGATAAAAGAAGACATCTGCCTCGAGAGCATGACACAGCGACACAATCAACGCTAAGAACTCCACAGGACAAACTAATGAGGTCCTCAATTTGGTTAGTTCTTACAACGTTAGGTCCATCGTTTACTGGACACTTTTATCTGGAATTTTGCCCTTTTGTTTCTTTATTTGCTAGATGTGCAGGATTTTTATATAAGGCTTTTATCTTAGATACCTTTAGTTTTTTATTAATCTATACCATTCTGGAGGTTTATAACCTCACTAATAAACTGTCTCTATAGCTTGTTTTGCCTCTGGTCATCTTCCTATTTTCTTCATGGATCAATTCGGTGATTATTTGATTTTGGTCAGTCTCTTTATCTTCTTGTGGATCTTCCCTTTACTCTATTTTCTGTCTACTACTTCTTTAATTATAGGTTTCTTCAAGCATTTCCCGTCTTTTCTAATAATATTTTAGCAAAGAGTATTTATTATTTTATTTACATAGATTATCAATTCTGATACTTACTTATATTGCTACTATGTGTAAATTGACATCTTTATTTTTCTTGTACTTTATGAATTTTAATTTGTTCTTGACTTAATAAATTGCGGTGTGTGTCATCATGAAGTTTATCTTTCCTAATTTTCAACGTGACAATATGCTATCCAAAAATCAATGCATTAATATTTTGAACCAGTCTTTTTATTTAATCTTTAGCTAATCAAAAATCTTACATTGGTTCTTCTTGAAGTCCACACTAGATTCTGAGCACCCTGTGCCAGAATATCTCAAATGCATCAATTGTTTCTTTCATGTCCTTTGTTAAGGTCTAAAATTCACTTTTATTTGTGACTATGTAGTCACCTCTAGGGGCGACTAAATCAGAATAGAACAAATTGTCATATCACCTGATTATAAAAATTCATTATTGAGATTTTGAACAGAGAATTATGAAGCTGAAAAGTATATAATATATAGAAAATGTCAAAATTGTCACGTATACCTTTTTTAGATTATGGGTGTTTTCTAAAACCAAGTTGTTTTTATAACTTTAGTTATATTTTGGTTTTATTTATTAAATTTTATTGTTCTTTATTTATATATTGATATTCAAATTGAATTGTCGCGATTAGAAATAATTGAATAAGTTCACTAATTACTTTAAATATTTATTTAATTTGTTATATGAAAGATTTTAAATATAGAATAAAGTTATGCTATATATGCGCCAAATCGACTCAAGAGTTAGAGGGAGAGGCGTAAACTGTCTTCACACGGCACGAGCCAGCATGTTCTATTCCACGTAACGCCACTGTTGTCCCGACCGGTCCTATCAGCCAAGCTAAGAGGAAGTGTCATAATATACGGTAATAACTCTGAAAAACCTAGTTAATATTTATTCATTATTTCATCGATGAAGTGATACATAGGTCTAAAATTCTCGCAACACATCTTATTACAGTATTAATAACTATATACATGATTATGAGATCTTAAATTGTATCAACCAAACTACATAATAGAATGTATGCACACCTCTGGACCTTATAACAAATGCATAAGGACCTTGATAGAGGCCTCTAGATAAGACGGCAATACGATATGCCCTAGTCAGTGTCAAAATCACCTATTGGTATACGTATCGATTTTGCCTTAAAGAGAAAGTGGAATCTTTTATTATCCAACTGACCGGATTATTTGGATGACCTCCCCTGACTCGAAAAAAACAGGATTTCTAAATGGGAGATTATATAGAAGTAAGATGGTAGGTAAAGGGGGGGGGGGCAGAGATGAGGTGGAGGATCAGGGTGTAAGCACAAAAAGTCGAACTAGACCTTTGACTGAACTGTCAAACTAGAACTTTGAGTGAACTATTTTGAACTAGTGTCGTCTTAACTCCGTTGGGTCTCAGTTTTTATTACATTGTAAATTCACTATCTCTGCTAATTCTTGTGCATTTCCACGCCAAACGAACTGCATTGTAATATCTGAAATTTAAACCAACTCCACTATTGAAAAATTTCGCGCGAAAATCAATATTTTTACTATAGTATCAATATACACTCATTTAAAGCGAAAATGAGTAAAAGCGAAAACGTGTAAAACAAGTACAGTTTAAATCAGGGGATAGGTGTATTTTAAAAATGTATAGCACACCTTTAGTAGTATAATGAAATATATTAATTAAAACCTCAAAGGATATAATAATTGGGATAGGGTTTTTTTATTGTTGTTGAATAAATACAACACACAGCTGCAGGAATATAAAACGACCCGGCCCTGACGCTTAGTTAAGAGCTCATCGCCCAACAGCTGCCCTCCTGCAAGGTCCGGAGGGGACCACCTCTACGCCACCAACTCGCCATGTGTAAATAGCCAGGACAAGGTGACTCGAATGTAACACCTGTAAATTGAGACGAAATAAATAAATAAAAATATATCAAATCAACCTCTTTCACATATTCGACAGGACAATTTTTTTTTTCAATGTGCTGATGTAATTTTAAAAATGTATTATCA
Source organism: Cordylochernes scorpioides (assembly GCA_030710605.1). Taxonomy (NCBI): domain Eukaryota; kingdom Metazoa; phylum Arthropoda; class Arachnida; order Pseudoscorpiones; family Chernetidae; genus Cordylochernes; species Cordylochernes scorpioides. The sequence goes on along the minus strand of CP092879.1, from coordinate 70,819,676 downwards.
CGTTGCTGAATTTTATAATTGATAAATAAAGAGAGATCAAAATAATTTTTTTTAATGCTATTTTAGTCTTTTTTTGTTGTTGTTGTTTGAGCGGTATATTATTTTCATAATTCTTTCTATATACGTATATATTTGTATATATTTGAAAGGTAAAATCTCTAGAATTAGAATATTCAAGGACAGTTGCAGATTATTATGATTTATATTTATTTATTTTTCAGAAAAACATCTACGAATGTTTGACTGGGGTCTGAAAACATTAGATTACAGGCTGCTGGCTAGGCTTGGTCAATCAAGGTCACTCTTCTCAAGCAATTTCAATCCTTATCCCTTTTTACCCAAAGAGCGTAATAGACCTACAGAGGATGCACCAATATATATAAGAGTTAACACGCTGGGGCGGGTACCTCGGAGGTTGGGTGGAAAATCTGCCAACTATTTGAACTATGTATTACTTCGGTGTTGCTATTCTATGGCTCTATTACTATTTATTAGTAATGTTCTTTCAGTATGAAGGAAATTGCACTCGGGGGAATTCCCGGGCGAAGCCGGACGTCTGTCCGCGACGACCCAAATTTGCTCCAAAGGGTCATAACTGGTGACGAAGCGTGGGTTTATGGTTATGACGTGGAAACCAAAGCTCAATCACCTCAATGGAAGCTGCCGCACGAACCAAGACCGAAAAAAGCGCGCCAAGTTCGGTGGAATGTGAAAGTTTTTCTGACAGTTTTCTTCGATTACAGGGGCGTGGTGCATCATGAGTTCTTGCCACAGGGTAGAACGGTCAATAAGGAATATTACCTGCAAGTTATGCGCAATTTGCACGAAGCAATCCGCCAGAAACGCCCGGATTTGTGGAAGAACAAAAAATGGCTTTTGCACCACGATAACGCCCCTGCTCACACATCCTTGCTTGTGCGCGACTTTTTGGCCAAAAACAACACACTAATGATGCCTCAGCCACCGTATTCCCCAGATCTGGCCCCCTGTGACTTTTTCTTGTTCCCTAAACTGAAGAGGCCCATGAAAGGACGACGTTACGCTACGCTTGACGAGATAAAGACAGCATCGAAGGAGGAGCTGAAAAAGATTTTTAAAAATGATTTTTTGAAGTGCTTCGAAGATTGGAAAAACCGTTGGCACAAGTGTATAATATCTCATGGGGATTACTTTGAAGGGGACAAAATAGGTATTCATGAATAAATAAATAATTTTTGAAAAACACAAAGGTCGTGATACTTTTTGAACACACCTCGTATTAATATATTTTTAACACTACTTAATGTAGATTAATTGAGAAAAATGAGTATCAAGTTATACTGTTTCGCATAACGAGAATATAAAATATTGTCAAGTAGCTATGCAACTACGGTCACAAGAAGCCTAATGGGACACCTGTCAATTATCCCTGGACTCCGGGGTGGGGGGGGGGGGGGGGGGGGACCACAGGTGTGAGGGGTTCTCGGAATCTGATCGGCAAATAAAGAAAACGGGACACCTCGTTGGTTGCCTACGCCCATTATTATTATCTTTACCTGGGGATAAGTTGTTTTATCATCTGACTCTTTCTCCCTATAAATACCTCTTGTAAATAATTTTAATGGAGACTAAAAGGTAAATATCGTTTATAATAAATTAATTATCCCCAAATTTGCCTTTGCTTTATTTATCTCCGCGACAATATTATAAGAAAGAAGACTATTTAACCATGCAAATTTCTTTTAAACATAAAAACACACTTCTACTGTCCTTACTGCGATGAAAAATATATTGGAAGGACTTGATTCAGTGCTGAATCCTACCAACTGTGTTTCGCATATTTAATCTACCAGACCGCTTTTTAGAGCTCTAATACTGTATTGGTCCATTCTGCTTATATACGCTGCACTGAATGGTGGAATATGCGAAATAAACTCTGAGAGAAAAATGACAAAAACTATAACAAGACTTAGAACAAAACACTATAAAGGAATGACAATACATCCAGATGGCACAAAAACCTATAGGACATGCAACAGCTATCCTGGTGTGGAACTAACACCTACTCATATATTCTCATGCCCAGCAATGGCTGCAGCCTTGCAGAAAATTGGCAAAGACCCAGAACAGCAGCTTTACACACCCAAGATAGTGGACATTGCGAATGCTGTGATACAGATGTATGGAGACATCTGAGGCTCTTCATTGGACATGACAACAACAACAACAACTGAAGGGTGAAATCTTAGAAATGGTATTCAACTAAACCATGGACATATTAGAGCTCTAAAAAGCTGTCTGATAGATTAAATTGGCTTAACCGATGGGTAGAGTTTACCACTGATGAGTCAAGCCCTCCCAATATATTTTTCACCGCAGTAAGGACAGTAAAAGTCTATTTTATGTTTAAAAGAAACTTGAATGTTTAAATGTTTTTCATTCTAATATATATATGGCACGTTTTTGTCCTATAAAAAATATTATATCAATATATATGATGAGATATCTGCCATATCATATATCCTAATTTTATTTAAGTCCTATAAAATATCTTTATTTTATGGGGCTACTAACCAAAATGACTGATTGTTGAGCCCAAAAGTCCTATAAAAGATATTTATATGAATTTGAATCCAATTTCATTTCTTTCCTTATTGGAATACAAAAAAAAAATAATGTAACAAAATAAACATATTTTAAATATTCCAGCTGTAGAAAGGCGAAAAGAAAAACTTATATCGGCGCCTGTCTCACATGACGGCACGATGCGCTGTTCTCTAAAAGCTGGTGCCATCTTCCGTGGAAAAAGCGAACCATTTGTTAAAAATTTATTTATTTCGTCTCAATTTACAGGTGTTACATTTGAGCACAGCTCGCAAGTCACCTTGTCCTTGCTATTTACACATGGTGAGTGGGTGGAGTAGAGGTGGTCCCCCCGGACCTTGCAGGAGGGCAGCTGTTGGGCGATGAGCTCTTAACTAAGTGCCAGGGCCGGGTCGTCGGAATCGGTTACAAATTTGAATATTTCGCCATTTTTATTTTCAACTTCTCTACTCGTTTTTTTATCAACATGTTTTATTTGGTTTATATTTTAAACTAGCGGATGTACCCGGCTTCGCCCGGGTTTTACCCGAGTAAAGGTTTGTCTAACGAACATTTGTTAAAACAATTCTCTATAAACTTATTTTTAAAAAAAGATATATTTTAATAATTTGAAACTCGTAAATTTGAATCTCTCGATAAAGTGAACATTTTTTCCCGGTCCCTTGAAAAATACTCGATAAGTTGAATTAAATCAATATTAATTGGTTCCCTCGGTAATTGGAAGTTAAAGAGGAATAGTATCTTGCCTTGGAATTGTATCATTATTCTTATTTCAAATAAATTGCCGTGTCATCCTGAATTTTGTCTTTCCTAATTTTCTACATTACAAAATCATCGTTTTATCTAGTGAACATTTTTTCCCGGTCCCTTGAAAAATACTCGATAACTAACTTTGACTTGTGCGCAATTAATAGGTAGAAAATCTTACTTTTGATAAATAATCTTTAAGATAATAAACTTAGTGATAATAAAACTTATAGATAAAAAAACTTGTTAACATCGTCGCAATGGTGGCGCTGCTTGCGAGTTAAATCTACAAATCTGCAAATAACTCTAAGGATATTCAAGATATTATTTTTCAGAAACCTTCTCAGTACTATACTAAATAACTTCCCAAGGTTTCATGGCGTTCCAATATTTATATATATAGATCATAGAAATGTGACGAAAAAATAATTACTTGATGTAAATCAGGCCGTATATATTTTCCAGAAACCTAGAATATAAATACCTCCCTTTTATATTTTTTGACTATATTTTATGAATATACTAGCCAAATGACCCGGGCAACGCCCGGGTTTTACCCGATTAAATGTTTTTATTCAAATACTATTCGTTACAATTATAAATTGGCTCCGTGGATGTCGCTCTTGTGAAACGTTCCGCTCCAAACTTTCTGTCTGAGAAGCGATATTTTTATAGAGAGATGATCTGGCTTTGTGTCTTCTGCTCGAATGAATGTTTTTCTGTTAGAATTTTGTTCCTGCATACTAAAAATGAATTGGCTTCACCCGTGGTCTCTACTTTTTGGAATTTTTCCGGATATAATTTTGTATCTGTTAATCAAATATGATACAGAAATATTGTCATAATCATTTTTAAACTAAAAAACAACTATTTATGCCCAGAACCTGTCAATATTAAGTTTTCTTGGCTAAAAATGCAACAAATATATTTTTCAGATTTTTCTCTATGTCCTGTTAAACACGTTTTACATGTACGTTAGGTCAGCTGATATTACCTAACTCCCATCTTCACCGCTAGAGGCGCTGCTTGCGAGCGAAAGGGCAAATTAGCAACGCAAATAACTCGAATAATATTCGGGATAGAGACCTGAAATTTCCACTAAAGTTTTCAAGATTGTACTATATATGCTGTTAAAATTTCAGTGTATAGCCGACAAACATACATACATACACACACTGTCTTATATATATATAGGGATATTGCTATTCCAGATGCCACAGCAATATCAGTCGTTAAATTTCTTGTAGGTGTTTTCATTCGTTATGAAGCTTTATTCGTTATCCAATCAGCTATAGAGATTCTGAATTTACAATCAGCCTATTGAAGAAAATGGGTAAAATACTGCTTCAGTTATCTCCGTGAATAAATAAATTAGCAGAACACTAATCAACTTCAACACAATCTACAAGAATTTGTAAATTAAGTTTACTGTACGATAAATTGATGAAGAGGGAAATTGTTTTTTTTTCTTTACAGATCCAGGTACGCTCTTTTAAATAAACTAATCTACATATTGAGCAGGTATGTAAATATTAACTAGAGAAATTGGCAAGAAATCCTACTATTCATTACCCAAATGAATTCAAATCAACTTTGCAAGACAAAACTGAATTCTTGCCATTCTTTCTTCTATATAAAAGATACCCAGTGTCTCTTAAACAACATCCATATAGAGACTAACGCGTGAATGATCTGCTGAGAAATGTTCATAAATGCAGAGAATTAGACATCTACAACAGGAAAAAGGTGCAAGAACGGATAAGAAATATTACAATGACAAGCATCACGATTGTTAATACAAATAAGATTTGGTAACAACATGGACACCAGTAAGGAAGAAGGAAAAAATATTTTAAGAAGATACTTTGGGCTATACACAATATCAGGAAAGCTAACATATTTTCAAAATAATTAATCAACAAAAGGATTATTTTCTAATATTTATTTTAATTTGAAATGATGGTGTCTTGTCCATGGAGCAGATCAGATCGGTCCATGCACCCTGATCACAATACCAGCCAACTGAGGTGGTGGTGTCTTGTCCGTATGGATGTCCTCTTCTGGATTGATTCTGATTTTTCTGCTCCATAATTAGAAATGGAACACTTTTTTCGGAGTATCCCAGTCTCTAAGAATCAGGCCCCTCATCATCGAAGCCTTCAGTGTCCTCGGGCGACTCCCTGACCTGCGGGCCTGGATTTTCGGGTCTGGCCTCGAAGATGACGCCATCCTGGTATCGGCCAAATCCATCATCTACCGGTACTTCGTACAGGTTGGGCTGAACGGAGAAGCAGAGGACCTGCTCATCGCCTGGGAAAGAGGACTCACCCGCCGGGGCACACCCCCCGCATGATCATCTGTCTTTTAGTTTATTCATTATATTTCCATTTTTAATGTGAATTATTGACAAGAAGTCAATAAAATTTGTTTCAATTGTAATTTACACTCAGCTCTAACGACATTGTCACTGCTCTGATTCTATTAGGCAGCCAAGCGGTCGTTAGTGCCTCAGCATACTGACATAACAGTGCACCAGATAACACTTTTCTACCAAACTATGGAACATATTCTAAACAGAGATATCTTTCCATGCATCCTTGGCATGGATGCCAATGCCCACTCTCCAATCTGCGTCCGTGGAGCTAACCGCGACGATAATGGAGCCAGTTAGAGGCCTCCTGCTTCAATGATGGGCCTACAGTTTCTGGGATCTCCAACACCCTATACCAGGACCAATGGATTCCTGTGTTCTTCCATAGATGTCAACCTAGCATCAAGCTTCTTTACCATCCATGCCACTAGTGCTTTCCTACAGTGCCTTGCTTCACTAACGACCGCCTAATCGAATCAGTTAAGAGTTGACTGGGATACTCCGAAAAAGGTGTTTCATTTTTAATTATGGAGCAGCAAAATCAGAATCAATCCAGAAGAGGACATCAATACAGACAAGGCACCTTTGTTGGCTGGTATTGTGATCAGGGTGCATGGACCGATCTGCTTTATAGACAAGACACCACCATCACCATTTCTAAGACCATCTCCAGATCCTTATGAAATTTCTAACATCCTACCTTCAGAATCCACCAACTCGTAGGTTGAGTCTTCATGTCTGGAAGCAGCGTTTACAGTCTTCCTAGGGAACGCTCTCCACCACGTCACTTCATATGTGAGATTCATAAATGAAGATATTAACCGTTATATAGACATTTTTTGTGTATAGTTTTTTTTTTTCTTTTGCTAATCTCTAGTATACGTGGTACAGGCCATGATAATCATGGTGGGTAGAAATCGGCGACCGTTTTTACTGTAAGTGCACCACATGTCTACGACATATGTGAAAAACAGTTCGATCACATACTGGTGGGGTTTGATTTTTGCAAGAATCGGGGACCATTGGAGCATTTTTTTTAACAGAAAAAAAGTGCCCAATGCGGGAATCGAACCCAGGTCATAGCGGTCGAAAATCGACGGTTTAGACCACCCTTCCACCGACCCGCATGTGTTTATTCTTATGGCTATTATTGCTTAATTTTGCCTACCTATATCCATATTAAATAGGTTTTCATTTATAAAACATTTTAAGAGTGAATTTGTCACTTTTCGTGGTTATTTGCTCCTATATTAGTGTTTTGTACTTAATGTCAAATGTATATAATTATTATTTATTAATTGTCTTTTGATTTTTACACATAACAATCTTATTTTTAAAGGCGACGATTGAAAAGTGACGAATGAAAATTTTAAAAGAGACAAATTTATTTTTCATTTTTTTTTTTTAATTACGAATTTATTTTTAAAAGTGACGATTTCACTCTTTAAAATGCTATATATCACTCTTCAAATAAAAAAAAATTAAAATTATGATTAGCATAGATAAAACTAAAATGAAAAATAAAAACATGTAAATATGTAAAATCAGTTTATTAAAAACAATAAAATTTAGTAGAAAGCTTTCATTCTTGAAGCACTGAAACACAAATCCAAAGAGTTATAAAGAGAAATGGGTGGGAGTGTCCTTACTGATGAACCAGACCTTTCCATTAGTTAATCATTGCAGTAAAAGGACAGTAAGAATTATTTTGTAAAGAATCATACGTCAAACATTATTTTGAGATTCAAGTGATTTACCCGTTTCTAAGTTTTTTTTAAACAACACAGTAGAAGCTCTATGAAAGGACACCCCCTACTATAGGCCAACCTTCTACCTTCAGTTTTCAAAGCCTAAATTGCAATTTTCACTATTTAGCAACTATCTGGTAAGAGGACAGCTCTCTACAAAGGATACTATATCTCTAATATTAGGTGTTGTCCTTTACAGGGAGGTTCTACTGTATATATATCAAGTTGAATGGTTGATCTGTCTCTGTACAACTTTTGCAGAGCATACAGTAGGTAGGAAAAAGGTCTTGTTTTCAAACTCTCTTCTTCACTGCATGATGGTGATTGTTCATCGTGAGGATATCGTTGCAAGTCGGTAATGAGGTATTTCAACTCTATCGATAAATATAGATATTCCTAAAGTATTCTTAAAAATCGTCAGGGAAATTGTTTTTTTTTTTTTTTTTTACACAAAATTTAATTGTCACATCAATCGTTAAAATTTGTAATAATTTTTTTTTGTCTATGTGTTTCTTTTCACCTTTTCATAAAATATTTTCGTCTAGACTTTACTGTAATGATAAAGTTGTTAAATGATAAGGCTTGGCTCATTTTATTTTATTATTTTTTACATTCTGCAAAAGACTGAAATGTTATCCAATATCCTCAAGGAAAACATTTACGAACTTTTGACCAACTCTTTTACAGAGAAGGAACTAATTCATTTTTTTAAATGCCCAATAGTAAATTATCTAATTTGAAAGGTTAAACGTTATATATACTAAAATTGTAATAACTAAAATTTCTATAAACATTTTGTTTGTGTAAAATATTTTTGAAAAATAACTTACTTTAATTTAATACTTAGCTAATTATTTTCTTGATACAAAAATAGCCAATAGTGAATATCCCCAAAGCCTATAAACACAAATTATCTTGTTATACGATATGTAAAGGCTAAGGTTGAGAGAGAAATAGAAAAGGGTAAAACAAAAAGGTAAAAGGGTAAATAAATAAATACACTCATACCTCGCTTTGTGTCGGGGTTACGTTCCAAAAAAAAAAAACACGACGCAAATTGAAACGACGCAAAGTGAAAATAAATTTTCTATAGAAAACCATATAATGATCGAAGATAGGTTCCAGGCTTGCGAAAATACTACCTTTTAAAAATAAAATTGAACAAAGTAAAATTTTTTCAAACAAAAATAATATAGACAAAAGAATTGCTATAAATTTATTAAATAAAAACAAACGATAGCATTGCGTCTCTTTATACATGAAATTTATTATGCTAGCTTTCGGATCTTATCGATCCTTCCACAGGCTAAGCTGTAAGTTGAGAGAAAGAGTATATATAGTTGTACAATATTATTTATATATACACCTAACGAAGATAGAAAATAAAATATAAAAAATGTAAAAAATTTTTTATATTTTATTTTCTATCTTCGTTAGGTGTATATAAATAATATTGTACAACTATATATACTCTTTCTCTCAACTTACAGCTTAGCCTGTGGAAGGATCGATAAGATCCGAAAGCTAGCATAATAAATTTCATGTATAAAGAGACGCAATGCTATCGTTTGTTTTTATTTAATAAAAATAATATACAAAAAACGTATTCGATTAAACAAAATAAACGACATATTCATTTAATTTATGAAAATTTAAAATTAATCCCTGTCTGATGAGTCCATAGTGGCTGTTGTCGTAGGTCGGCTTTCTTTCACAAAAAAATTGGTCCAATGTTTGTTAAACAGCTTTTTTTTTTTTTCAACGTAAGATAAATTTCCTTGTAGCAATTTGCAAATTTGCCCTTTCGCTCGCAAGCAGCGCCTCTAGCGGTGAAGATGGGAGATAATATCAGTTGACCTAATGTACATGTAAAACGTGTTTTAACAAGACGTAGAGAAAAAACTGGAAGAGATATTTATTGGATTTTTAGCCAAGAAAAATTGAAATTGACAGGTTCTGGGCATAAATAGTTGTTTTTTAGTTTAAAAATGATGATGACAATATTTCTGCATCATATTTGATTATCAGATACAAAATCATATCGGGAAAAATTCCAAAAAGCAGAGACCACGGGTGAAGCCAGTTTATTTTTAGTATGCAGGGACAAAATTCTAACAGAAAAACATTCATCCGAGCAGAAGACACAAAGCCAGATCATCTCTCTATAAAAATATCGCTTATCAGACACAAAGTTTGGAGCGGGACGTTTGGTTCAAAATCACATTGATAGGTACCGCTCAGCAAGAGCAACTTAGTTCATGATAATTGAAACAGTGAATAATAAGTGAAGGTTATTCACATATTAAACAAATTTAAACGCGGGATTCAATCCCGGTTCATGACTGTCGGGAATCGAGCGTGTTACACTCTCATCCTGCGGGACGTTTCACAAGAGTGACATCCACGGCGCCAATTTATAATTGTTACGAATAGTATTTGAATAAAAACATTTAATCGGGTAATACCCGGGCAACGCCCGGGTCATTCGGCTAGTCTTATATAAATATTTGTATCTTTTTTTTTTTTGTAACCAAAAACACCACGTAAAACTTTATATATGTAAATTTATTATTCTCTTTTTAAAAAAGCACAACACACTACGTAATTAAACTGAACTCTAAAATAAGCAAAACAAAGTGAAAATAAAATTGTATTAAATTTGCGTTGATTTTTAGTTAGAAAGGGAATCCCCAAATTTTGATGGCATGGCGCAATAAAAAACAAAGGTGTTGCCATATTTTATGAGAAAAAATTCAAAAAAAAAAAAAATTAAAGACTCGAATCCAAAACAACGCACCTTCGACAATCTAACGACGCACAGTGAAAATCAGTAAAAATTAAGCAGCGACGCAACTTCGAAAAAAAAAAAGAACGCAAAACGAAACGACGCAAAGCGAAGTATTGGTGTAAACAAAAATAATTTTCTATATAAAATCACTCACCGTAAGGAAGCTTGAAGCTTCTTTACCTGCAACAATAAGGAAATTAAAAGAGATCAATAAAATGGGTTCTTGGTAGAGAAAGGAACCTTTCAAAATGCAAATCAATTAATATAAAGGCACAAGGTGTTTTAATATATAATATAAAAATCAAAATTTCGCCTATTATTGTAACTTGCTTGTAATTAATAAAGTTAAAGAAAGGCTGAAGTCCCCTATAGATAGCCATTACAAAACCTGGCGTCGTTACTTAAACTTCAAAACTTCAAAAACAGGAGAAGTCCGACCTTTGGCCCTGTTAGGGAGAAACTTGAGATCTGGGGTTGTTAATAGACATTTGAGCAGAAAATTTAAAAAGAGATGCGGCCGTACTGGGCAGTCTTATGGCTAGAGCATGGTCAACACGCTTTTTTTAGGGATGTAGCTTCCATGAATTCTGCCAGATTCATAATAGGACAAGCTTATCTTGGATCAAACTATTAATTAAAATCTTCTGGTTATCCAAGGCTTCTTCTAAGAATGGCAGGTCTATAGAAACGTTTTATCGACACTAGATGTCTGCTCCTTAAAGAAGACAGGCGGTCTTCCTCGTCGAAATAACGGTAGTATACTAAAGTTATTGATCGAAGATAAGTTTGTCATATCACACTATGGCAGCATACATTCTAAAAATGAAACACCTACCCATTATAAAATATTCATCTGTTTCTAGTTCAACTGTTTTTCCTTCATTATTTGGGATTATTTCCACCACTTTTCTAGGTTTCTCTTCTTTCATTTGTTTATCCTCTTCTTTACTTTGTTCCACATATTTATTATGTTCCTCTTCTTCGATATGTTCCTCTTCTTTCATTTGTTTATCCTCTTCTTTACTTTGTTCCACATATTTATTATGTTCCTCTTCTTCGATATGTTCCTCTTCTTTCATTTGTTTATCCTCTTCTTTACTTTGTTCCACATATTTATTATGTTCCTCTTCTTTCATTTGTTTATCCTCTTCTTTACTTTGTTCCACATATTTATTATGTTCCTCTTCTTCGATATGTTCCTCTTCTTTCATTTGTTTATCCTCTTCTTTACTTTGTTCCACATATTTATTATGTTCCTTTTCTTCGATATGTTCCTCTTCTTTCATTTGTTTTTCCTCTTCTTTACTTTGTTCCACATATTTATTATGTTCCTCTTCTTCGATATGTTCCTCTTCTTTCATTTGTTTATCCTCTTCTTTACTTTGTTCCACATATTTATTATGTTCCTCTTCTTTCATTTGTTTATCCTCTTCTTTACTTTGTTCCACATATTTATTATGTTCCTCTTCTTTCATTTGCTTATAATATAGCTTAATGGACGAATGGTATATACCGTCGGTATCTGATGGTAACGACCTGGGTTCGAATCCCGCTTTTGCCACTTTTTTTGTGGCGCCGTGGCTTAGTTGGTTAAAGCGCCTGTCTAGTAAACAGGAGACTATGAGTCCGAATCTCATCCGAATCTCTTCTTTTATTTGTCCTTGATCGTCTTCACTTTCTTCATCATTCCCCCATTCTTCTTCCATTCTATGTTCCTCATTTTTTTCCTCTTCCTTTTTTTCCTTCTTTAGTGAATCTACTTCACTCGTTTCACTTTCTTGCTTATATTCTTCCTCTATCCTAGGTTCCTCTTCCTCATTTTGTTGATCTTTTGTGATCGAATTCTCTGGCATTATATTTTCGTTTATTTTTTTCCAATACTCTAATTGCTCAAACTTTTTTGGCGAATCTTTTGTGTTCAAAAACTCTTTCTTTATTTCTTCTTCTTCTTTTTCTTTTTTCATCCAATACTCTAATGTCTTCCACTTTATTTTCTTCTGTTGCTTTTCTTCCTCTTTGTATTCTTCGTTAATCAATTCTTCAGACTCACTTTCTATATTCTGGTTCACATATTCCTCTACTAAAGTTTGTTCTAAGATATCGTCTTTGTTTATACCTTCCATACTTCTTATTTCTTTGCTGGCTTTTTTCTTATCTGAAATACACACACAAAACAATTATTTCAAAATACTCATTCTTAATGCTTTAAGATATTTTATGAGGAAAATTTACTGGTAATTCATCAATTCTCTATAATTGATCTCTCATTTCACAATTACAAATTTTATTTATTTTTATAAATCATTTTGAAAATAGAACACTCCATAATGAAATCCTTATTTCAACAAGAGATGTATTATTAAAAACATTATATAATGGAAAAATGCACGCGTATGAGATTCTTTTTAAAGTAAAGCAATTTCAACTTCTTTTACTGAAATAATAAAAAGGCTTGGTTCATCATTGATGAACAGTATAACCTATAGAGACAATTCTAGTAGAGTAATAATAAAATACTGGAATATTCCATACAATGTATATTCAAATTGATATTTAGGTTCACTCTTCTCTTAAAAATATATGTGTAAAATACTTATGAGGAATAGAAAGCTCTATTTGATTTGAAATTATATTTAACTAGTAAGATGTTCAAAAAATGCATACTAATGTCACATGATAAGATTCAATTGACAGTTTGATAAGAAATGAGCAGATAAAAATATAAAATACAAAATCAACATGATAAGAAACTGATAAAAAAAAATATCAATAAAATTTGTAAAAATGCAAATTTAATAATTTTTAGACGTCTTGTATCCAAATCCAATCATGTATTAAAAGTAGCAAGTTAATATAAGAAGATTCCATGTTTATACTTTAGAACTTTCTGGATATAAAACTTTCTATTGTTACCAAAATTACATATTAGAAATTGAAAGATTGTTCGAATAAAATAATTTAAAAATAATCCCACTAGATCTCAGTATAAAAATGTTTTACAATATTTCAAGAAATTATTTTCAGCCCTTACCTAGTTTAAAACATTCCAAATATAAAATATTACAAAGAGTGTTTTTTAGTGTATACCAAGTTTAAAACTAATTTTATGCTGAAGAGTTTCATTCTACAAATACAAAATTTTCTAATAACATTTATATTGATGAAAATATTATTAGAAAGAACTGAGCTCTCTCTCTCTCTCTCCGAGACACTCTCGACAGAAAACAAGATAATTCTGCGAGATTTTCTCAACATGGCAATTGAACATATTGGGAACAAAGACCCATTTATAACCAAGGGCCGAATTCAGGATGTCTTGTAGCCCTTGATCTAAACCAATGAAGCCTGTATAGATTTCATTATGTATATTCATCCTTGTTATTATTTTCTTTAGTTTTCATCTGTCACCATAATATTTTATGAACGATGTAATAAAAGTTGATTCAATCTCTCTCTCTCTCATGAGTAGTGAGCTATCACTTTTTCGAAACGTTCGCCCAAAATTAGTTTCTAAAGGCAGAAGGTATGTTATTTCATTCTACATAATTTCGTTTTACTTTTTAATAAACTAAAAATTGCTAAAGAAGAAACCAATCCTCGAAATATTTATTTATTACTAGTTGTAAGTAAGACACGCTATATCTTATCTGGATAATTGCGCGTGTATCTCGTAATATACTATTTCTACAAATATACATATATTGATTTTATACTCTTGAACCATACACTATTATATATATATATATATTATACACTAATATACAGCACCTAAAGAAATGGGGAGAATATTAAGGGTCTGGTTAAGCAATAGCAAACCTTTGAAATTGTAAATTTATAGCAGGTAACTTTATTGCTTATATTTTCGAATGTGGCCACAATTAAACATTTGGTACTATAGAAAAATATATACAAATATAAAAATAAAGGTTATCTCTCTCCATTTTAAATAGATATAACTTATGAGATTTATTAGTTTAAAAACTAATTCGATTAAAATCAAAGTTGATCATATAATATATGTTAAAACAATAAATATACAATTATAAAGACTTTTTTAGTCTTATATACATATTTTCCTGACAGACATAGCGAATGAGTATAAACAAAGAGTGAGAAAGAAATTGTATATTAAAAACTTTTCTAGTTTTTTACATCTATCATTAACTTAGGTTTTATTTCACTCAATCTTTTATTAACTACACTAATCTTGTTTCTTTTTTACTTTCAAATTATATCTTTTTATTTAAAAAAGTAGCATTAAAATTCCCTTTTCAAATATTTTCTAGATAACTATTGCTCACATAAAATTAATTTTAATCGCTCCAGAAGTGAAATATTTATAACCCAGATTCCTGGAGCGGAGAGCGCCAACTACCCAGTAAAAAAATACATAAACAATATTACCTTTTTGAATTAAGCCAGAATGACGAAAAGTGGGGAAAAAAAGAAAAATAAACCCTCCTTGAGTATCAAACAAGCCAGACAAAACCTTCTCAAGAACAATATCCCCAAGGACCTGAGGACCCAACGACATCAATATACATTATATTTGTAAATGAACAAACCCTGTACATCCCCCACAGTATATTGTAAATATGATGATCTAGGTTGTTCTTTTTGAGCGGCACCTAATAAAGTTATTTGGAACTGGAAATTCAAATCAAAGAGAAAGGATTCAATTGCAGTCCTATAATGAAAAAAAAAACCTGATAAAATTCGAAAAAAAAAAAAAAAACAACTCGTAAAAAAAGTGTTGATATGGATATCTAAAAATAACTTACATTAATCTTGTTCTATTTGTCTTTACTTCTAAAAAATTCACCTATTTCTAAGAGAAAAGTATCGTTAAAGTCATTTCTAATTGCTTCAGGAGCCTGTTCAATTTTGCACAGAGCTTGTTTTAAAAATACTCTGTTTAGGAAATTAAAATATTCTATATTATTCACAACATATATTATCTTTGTGTATTTTTTTAAATGATAGCATATATGTTGATATTATAATCCATTCCATAAAATTATAAATAAAAGACAATTCACAGAGGGAAGAATTTCTTTTTATCACGACAATACAAGTTTTGGGTGCAACAACCCTTCTTTGTATATGTGTATATATGGTAATTTAAACCAACAACCTCATATTGTTCGATAAAATAATCCCTTCAATTAATATTAAAATAAAACATAAAGCCTCCAGGGAAAAGATTCTTTTAAAAATCTGATTGGGTGATGATTATTTCTTTTTAGTTTCTTAAGTCTTTAATCAGTCGGTTCTCATGCGATTAAAATAATCTTTTCCCTGTAGGCTTTATGTTTTTATTTTAACCTCATATTGTATTGATAATATAACAAGATTTTCATGATTGTATAATAAACACTTCTGTGAATAATTATACGCATGATTGACATGTGTCATTACATCATCATATGTAATGTATTTTGTACAAACTGAGGATAAATAAATAAAACTTATAATAGATTAAGAGTTGAGCGAAAGCAGATATCGAGATGTAGAAGTCGTACAAATTTAAAACCGAGGTCTAAAGATAGCAAGATCTCAGGGCGTTGCCAAGGAGTATACAACGACTCTCTTCCGATCCACGCCCTTATAGCATCCGCTGAAACCCAATACTTCCTTTCGGCAAAGATATATAAGCCTCAAACAGGGCCAGAAATAAATAGTCACTTTACCATCAGCGGGAGCTCTCGTCAGATGTCCCCAAGGTCCGCACCATCGACCATGTAGACCAGTAAGAACTTTTCTCAAATCTCCATCTTGCTCCTTAGCTCGAATTTTATCTGTTCACGGAACTTTCCTAGTACAACTGTGTCCCTTCGTTTTTTGTGTATGAACATTTCCAAATCTTCCACTCTGTCTCGACTACGACTGTCTGTACTCTGTGAGAACTGTTAAAGGTCTTCCAAGGTACAGAGAGGTACTGGAAAACTCTCCATATCCTGACTGTTCCTCTCGGTTAACACAGTAAAGCGAGACACCCTCAAGATATCACATACATATATATATACGGATTTTGTTAATTTCTAAGTTTCAGTAGGGTAATCATGTTTATGTAATAGAGAAACTTATTGCAAAAGGTTTTTGGAATATTTTTATAAAAGTAAATCGCAAATTTCTTATATATGGAAGTAATCATACCTGTCGAAGGGTTGTTTCGCCCCAAAGCTTGTATTTTCGTGAATAATAGAGACTCTTCTTTCAGCAAAAATTGTCTTTTTTTTTATAAGAGAATGTCTTCAAAATGTAAAATGATAAAAATAAATAATACAATATTTATTGAGTCTTGAAACTAT
This sequence comes from Cordylochernes scorpioides, assembly GCA_030710605.1. Classification (NCBI taxonomy): domain Eukaryota; kingdom Metazoa; phylum Arthropoda; class Arachnida; order Pseudoscorpiones; family Chernetidae; genus Cordylochernes; species Cordylochernes scorpioides. Next base: position 70,803,128 of record CP092879.1, on the reverse strand, counting down.
AATTGTTGCTAAATCAGCTCCCCAAGATCCCAATTGGCGTTCTGAGCTCAAGGAACCTGGGTTATAAATATCTCTCTTCAACTACAGTGATCCCAGATGAATACACTTCTTGGACTACCCTGATTCAATGACACTGCTCTATTGAATCTGCCAAAAACAATCCTGCCTGGAAACACTTGGTGAACTGGCTCACTATGCTTACCAGGACAGACTCCTAAACTACAGGACAGACCGGTAAGTTGGCGCTCTATGGATACGCTCCAGGAACTTAACTTATAAATATATCTCCAACTACAGCAATTCTCGATGACTGCACATCTTGAACTGCCCTCATTCGATGACACTACCCTATTGAATCTGCCAAGAAACAAATTGACCTGATAATACTTGTACTCCTAAACCACAGGACAGCCCGGGAAGTTAGCGATCTATGGATACACTCGAGGAGCCAGGGTTATAAATATATCTTTTTAACTACAGCGATTTCAGATGACTACACTACCCTATTAAATCTGCCAAGAAACGAACCGGCCTGGAAACACTTGGTGAACTGGTTCACTAAGGCTACCAAGACAGACTCCTAAACAGCAGGAGGTTGTCCTTCAGAACTAAATCTTTATTTTAATTATAAGAGGCAAGGTTTTGATTTATTTTTTATGAGGTGGATCCAGGCAGTTTATTTCTTTAAATATTTTTTACAGGGACCTACGACCATACTATGTTGAAAACACAAGTTCTTCTTTTAATTTAAAAACAGAAGTATTTTTATATAATAAAATATATATATCAAATTATTTTCTCCCCATTGAACATGAAAAAAAAAAAAAACATATTTCAAACTTAATTCTATTGACGTTATGTGGTGCTATGTTTGTTGTTTACCCACTATGATATGTTGCAATACCTTGATAAAGATTGACATTTAGCCAACTGAAATAAATTCTATTTTGAACCAATATATGCTTTATAATTATATAATAAAATATGATACAGTAGAAACCGTGAAGGACAAAACCTAGTTGCAGAGCCAAAATGTCCTTTAGAGAAGAATCCTCTTACTAGAGGATTGTAAAAAAGTAAAAATGGTAATTTTGATGAAAGCTTTCTTTTGTAGAGAGGTGTCTTCCAGCGCGAGTGTCCTCGAATGGAGATTCTACTATAATCAAATAAACATATTGCCACGTGGAAAATTAGGGAAGACAAAAACTTCAGGAGGAGACAACAATTTAATTCAGGGAAGGACAAATTATGAATTGTAAATAAAAGATAAGCCACGAGGGAAATTTACAGTGTCGCAAAATATAAACATAAAAATGACCACACTGTTAATAAAAAATAATAAAATTAATAAATACTATGTTACATAAATAAAATTAATAAATACTATGTTACAATATTTACATATAACCTCTACGGTGTATAATTAAACCCATTTCAGAGATGAAAATAGATTATTAGAAAAGATTAAAGAGCAGATGAGAAATAAATGTAAGCAGAAGAGCGAGAAAGAGATAAGAGCAGACATGTCTGTCATGTTTAAAACTATCTGTCATACAGAGATGGATATCTGGAGATTTACAAACTGATGATTCACTACTCCAAAGATGTCCCAGACATAGTTAAAACAGGCTGAAAGATGTTTTTATCGATCAACTAGCGGATGTACCCGGCTTCGCCCGGGTTTTACCCGAGTAAAGGTTTGTCTAACGAATCTCTCGATAAAGTGAACATTTTTTCCCGGTCCCTTGAAAAATACTCGATAAGTTGAATAAAATCAATATCAATTAGTTCCCTGGGTAATTGGAAGTTAAAGGAATAGTATCTTGCCTTGGAATTGTATCATTATTCTTGTCTCAAATAAATTGCCGTGTCATCCTGAATTTTGTCTTTCCTAATTTTCTACATTACAAAATCATCGTATCATCATGATAATATTTAGAGCAGATTGTTGAATTATAACAGATCAATTAGAATATTTATCTTGATTCTTTTTAAGCGAAAAGTTATTTCAAAAATTTTATTTGCTAGAAACCTTCCCAGTACTATACTAAATAACTTCCCAAAGTTTCATGGCGTTCCAATGAGTGGTTTGGTCAGGCATAAAGGACACACACACATACATTCATTTTTATATATATAGATACCGTCCGACAATTACTCTGTTACTGAGATGCCACGCGCAATTCATGAATTTGTATTTGTATCTTGTTACCTTATGTTACTTTTTCTAAATTATCAGCTAGTCGATTTTTTGTTTGATAAATATATTTTGTCTCTTATTTGATCAATTGTATTTGTGTTTCAGAGAAGAGAGAGAGAGAGACAAAGTTTATTTTTCGAAAGATGTTGAAAACTACTGTCATATATAAAATGTTTTGGGAAAACTCAAATGTGATTCTCTTATATAAGATCCATGTTCTCTAACTCACCATGTTGAAGATTTTACCATTTTATCACCAAGATTAATTCGATTGGCAAGAACAATTTTGATTACACACACATAGACAAAATGTAAGGAAGTAAAAATTTCATGTATGTTACCCCTTGTCTATTTTTTTAAAGAAGACAGACACAATTAAGTTCAAACTTGGTTATCTCGTGTGTCTTCAATAAAGGTCACTGTAATATCTTTCAGTGTTATTGTCTGAATCCCGATATACATGCTAAAAGGAACAACTTCCTTAATTTTGTCCATGTATATACACTTGGTTATCTAGTGTGTCTTCAATAAAGGTCGCTGTAATATCTTTTAGAGTTATTATCTGAATCTCGATATAGATGCTAAAAGGTAAAACTTCCCTAAGTTTTGTCCATGGGTGTATATGAGTATATTAATAGACTCTGTGAGAACTTGGAGGCTAAAGAAATAAAAATAACAACGGGCTTGCAGAGTTTGTTGATGAAAGATGATAAATAGTAAAATATTCATTAAAAACATATGGTAAGAAGACCAGAAAATTATAATACATAAAACATAAATATAGGCTTTCGTGCGTAACAGCCCTTCGACAGGTATAATTATAAAAGGAATTTTTCCCTGATTTATAATTTTAAAACATCAACAAGAAATCCAGGGTCAAATATCTTGGAACATTTTCATTTCTCTAACTTTCGGGCTAACTTGAAACACCTAGAGATATAATCTCCAGCTAACCGTACACGCCGGAATGCATAAAAAAAACTAGGAAATATAGAGATGGATATGCAAATATTAATTAACATCATTTTGATAAATCGTAAAACTAAATTATCAGGTAATATTGTGAAATATGAATGCATCGCCATTTGGAAAGGATGCGCGGGGGGAGGCCCGGGAACAGGTAGCGCGCGCTGAGAATGAACGGCGCGCGCGCCGCCAGCCTGCAATAATTAAAACTTTTATAAACATACTGCGCTAGCTCCCGTTATTCTCTTCTTTGTAACCTTACTTTAAATAAACTATATTTAATCTCAACATCGAATTCTATTTAATTTATTCTACTCTACAAAGTGGCGGAGATCAGCTGGGTACCTAAAGAAGAAGAACGCTCTATTAGAAGAAGCAGAAGATTACAAGGACTTACCCCCGACAACACAGCGACGATGAACAACAGAAGCGAGGCGACCACTCAGGTGAGTCCACTCTTTTCTCAGAATGTGGTGCGGAACCCTTCCATGTTCTCTGGTGAGATCAGCGAAGACCCCCGAGCCTGGCTGAAAGGTTATGAGAGAGTGGCAAGACATAACCATTGGGACGATTCGCTCAGTCTGGCTAACGTGTACTTTTATCTACACGGTACCGCTCAACGGTGGTTCGAAAATAATGAGGAAAATATCCCATCGTGGGAGATATTTAAAGACCAACTAGGATCCGTATTTGGGAAGAAAGATAACCTGCGGCGTCAAGCCGAGCAAAAGCTAAAGGTGCGAGCTCAAACGAGGGGCGAAACCACTGAATTTTATATCCAAGATGTTTTGCGACTCTGCAGGGAAGTAGATGCACAGATGCCAGAAGAAGAGAGACTATCTCATCTGATGAAGGGAGTAGCAGAGGAAGTCTACCGGTAGCTTCTGCCGAGAGACATAGCGACGACGGATCAGTTTATCGCAGAGTGTCGTCGCGTTGTGGCGCTCCAAGGACGACGAGTGACAGCCTCAAAATTCGAGCGCTTGCCCAATGTTACCTCGCTCGGTGACCTGGGGGACGTGACGCTTCTACAGTCTCTGATAAGACAGATCGTTAGAGAAGAAGTGCAGCGGGCCCTAGCACCGCCACGGGAATAACAAAGAATCTCCTCCCTTGAGGAAATAGTGAAGGAGGAAGTCGACAAAGTCCTCGCTTCCATGTCGGGGATAAATACCTTCCCAATGGAATCGGCGGCGAGGTCAGCACCACGGAACTATAGAAAGAACACCTGGTATTCACCTAAGGTCGAAGCAAGTGGCTCAAGAGTCGAAGTACGGGACACTAATGAGTGGAGGACCCCAGACGGCACGCCCGTATGCTTCCACTGTGGACGGCCCGGCCACGTTGTCCGCTATTGCCGCGACAGGAGGAGGTTACTTGATGAGAGAAGAGACGAAATGTACCAAGATCGGGCCAGGACAATGACGAACTCCGGACGCAACAATATTTCAAACGACGCTGATCAAAGAGTCAACACCAGACGTTATCGCAGCCCCTCCCCTTCTCCTAGACGCGGAAGTTCCCCTTGTCGCAGTGCTACAAGACGAGCCAGCCAGTCTCCTCGGCGTTTACAATCGGAAAACTAAGAGCCGCGCCCTCAAATGGAGGTGAGGCCGCTGCACAACCTATAATTCCTCCCCTGTCGACAGTCGTGAAAATGACGAACAACTTAATTGACATTAAAATTGAAGGCGACACAATACGGGCTCTGGTGGATTCCGGAGCCTCCTATTCTGTTGTATCCGAGCGAGCTGCCGTGCTTCTTCTGCCTTGGTTACCATCTGACCTCCAAAGTCATGATCCAATGTTTCGTCTTCGTAAGGCAGCAGGACATCAAGGAGGGTCTCGGCCTCGCGACCATGAACCAAAAAGAAAGGAGAAAGAATAAAAATCCTGGGTCATGTGGTAGATAAGGATGGCATACAACCCGACTCCGAAAAGGTCGAAGCCATAAAGAAGTTCCCTGTACCCAAGTCCGTCTGTGATATTCAAAGCTATTTAGGGTTGTGCTCCTACTACAGAAGGTTTATCAATAATTTCTCCAAAATCGCTGCTCCTCTACAAATTCTTCTGAAAAAGATCAAAAGTTTATTTGGACACAAGAGCAAAAGGATTCTTTCGAGTCCCTGAAGAAAGCTCTGATGCAGAAGCCGGTACTAGGACATTTTAAAGAAAGTGCCATCACCAAACTTCATACTGACGCCAGTAGCTACGGCTTGGGTGCTGTTCAGGTACAGATCCAGGAGAATCAAGAAAATCCTATTGCTTATGCCTCCAGAACACTTTCCAAGGCGGAAAAGAACTACTCCACCATTGAACGAGAATGCCTAGCAGTCATTTGGGCAATTGGAAAATTTCGTCCATATTTATATGGAAGGCCCTTTGAGGTTGTTTCGGACCATCATTCTTTGTGCTGGTTGGCTGGTCTGAAGGACCCTTCTGGAAGACTAGCAAGATGGGCCCTCAAACTGCAAGATTTCGACGCAACCATCACCTATAAAAGCGGGGTCAAGCACAAAGACGCGGATTGCCTATCGAGATACCCGCTGCCAGAGTCGCCTGCTCTGACGTCGCTTACATTAGTAAGAGAACAACAGAATCTAGATCCTGATATAACAAAAATTTCAAATGCCTTAAACCAGGGTGAAGGGGCCGAGAGATTCGAAATGAAGAACGGTCTACTCTATAAGCGTAATTTTGATCCATTGGGTAGACGTTTGCTGTTGGTTATACCGAAGTGTATGAGACCAGATATCCTGAAGGAGTTCCACGATGTTCCGACCGCGGGCCACCTAGGTTTTGCAAGAACCTACGACAGAATAAGAAAGAGATACTATTGGCCGGGACTTTACAACAGCGTTCTACGTTATGTCGCCCATTGCAAGGAGTGCCAGCGAAGAAAGGGAGAAAACAAACTGCCTGCTGGAAAACTAATTCCCATTCAACCCCCGTCATTTCCGTTCCAGAAAATAGGCATGGACCTGCTTGGGAGGTTTCCCCTTTCGGACAAAGGAAATCGATGGATAATTGTATGTACAGATTATTTGACCAAATATGCAATCGCCAAAGCCCTGCCATCTGGTACGGCTGCAGAAATCGCGACTTTCATACTGGAAGAAGTAATTTTGAAGCATGGCGCTCCACGCGAAATAATAACTGACAGAGGTCGGGCCTTCATGTCTCAGATGGTCAAAGAAGTCACTTCCCGTTGCAAGATAAGCCACCTTTTCACCACGGCTTATCACCCTCAAACAAACGGATTGACAGAGAGACTGAATAAGACCCTGGGTGACATGCTATCCATGTATGTGGACGCCGAGCAGAGGGATTGGGACAGCGTTCTGCCGTATGTCATCTTTGCATACAACACGGCCCGACAAGGAAGTACCAGATTTTCTCCTTTCTTTTTGGTTCATGGTCGCGAGGCCGAGACCCTCCTTGATGTCCTGCTGCCTTACGAAGACGAAACATCGGATCATGACTTTGGAGGTCAGATGGTAACCAAGGCAGAAGAAGCATGGCAGCTCGCTCGGATACACATTTTGAGAGCCGAGGAGAATAACAAGTACCATTACGACCAGGTGCATCGATCTGTTGAGTACCGTGTTGGGGACCTCGTCTGGGTGTTCACCCCTGTTCGAAAGACAGGGTTGTCCGAAAAATTACTAAAGAAATACTTCGGGCCGTATAAGATAACGAGGAAGGTGTCGGAAGTGAATTATGAAGTGGAAGCTCTGGATCAAAGTTCAAGACGGAGGAGACGCAGCCAGAAGGACGTCGTCCATGTGCTCCGGATGAAGCCCTACAGAGATCCTGGCCAACAGCTGGTGACCGGAGACTACAATAGCTGGGACAGCGAGGACGCTGTCGACATCCTGGAGGGAGGGCTGTGAAATATGAATGCATCGCCATTTGGAAAGGATGCGCGGGGGGAAGCCCGGGAACAGGTAGCGCGCGCTGAGAACGAACGGCGCGCGCGCCGCCAGCCTGCAATAATTAAAACTTTTATAAACATACTGCGCTAGCTCCCGTTATTCTCTTCTTTGTAACCTTACTTTAAATAAACTATATTTAATCTCAACATCGAATTCTATTTAATTTATTCTACTCTACAATATATAATATTTTATTTCAATTTAAAGCGCTATGTCTCCCTAGGGACAGTTGCGCTATCATACATGTATGCCTTTACATGTCTATACATATATATATATATATATCGTATATTTATTCTCCGCCAGGTGGCCAACGAGACAAGTCGCAAACAACATCGTCTCCGTGCTACACAATTATTTCTCAGATAAGTAAATACTTTCTCTTCTTATTACTCCTTATCTATTTAATTTTGGAATTTATTTCTAACTTGTTGGATTACTTCAGATAGGTTCTGGTAAAACTGCTTAAAATGAAATTTTTATTTTTGGTAGCCATAATTTGCATAGTTATGAAGACAAAAGAAAGTAGTTTCATTGTTAGTTATTCAAATTTTAAGACGCAAATTCTCCCGGCAAAAATTCCTGATATGAAAGACCTTGCTTTTGTTGCAAAAACTAATCGAAGATCTATTATTCTTATGCTATTGATAATTTCAGGAATAGAGCAAAACCCTGGCCCTAGGTCAGCTAAACAAATGACAATGGAATCTTATAGAGAGAAAGATCTAGCTGAAATGATAGCAACTTTAACAACTAAAATAGACTATCTAGGTCAGAGATTGGAAACCCGAGACTATCTTCGCTGGAAAGCGGGATGAAGGAATTAAATCAACGTTTCCAACATATTGAGACATCCCTTGAGAAAACTGCTAAAGCAGTGAGTATTAACTCGGAGAGGATAGGCAGTTTTGAAAGAAGACTAGATCTTTGCGAGATGAAGCAAAGAGAAAACAATTTGATATTCTACGGAATTGAGGGAAAGGAGTGCGAGGCTCCAACGGATACTCGCGCAATAATCATGAACCTGTTTTCTGAGAAAATGCAAATTCAAGAAAACATCACGATCCAGCAATGTCGCAGATTGACAAAAAAAGCAAACTCGCCGATTCTGATCGAAGTGCCGGAACACAACGAGCGTATTATGCTCTTTAAAAACATGTTTAGACTAAAAAACACCAGGATCTATTTGAATAAAGATTATTCGGTAAAGATTAGAGAACAACGGAAACTACTTATCACAAAAAGGAAAGAACTCATGGGAAAAGGTATTGCCACGAAACTACGGGATAACAGGCTCATAGTTGGTGGGATTGACTATTACGTTACAAATGGTAGAATAATGAGCCAAAGTGGCGACAATGCTTTATAGCCACTGACAAATCCACAATCCTCTGTAAATAAAAATACTTTTGGGCAAACTACTGTAAATAGACAATCTTGTTTTTCGTTCAAAGACGACACACAAGTGCTGTGTTGGAATGTTAATGGTTTGGAAAGGATGTTGCTGCAATTCGACCTATTCACACATTTAGAAAAGTGCAGCATTTTTGCACTCACAGAAACATGGAAGGATCAACATCTGAAGTTTAAACCAACAGGATTTCATCTGTATGAATCACTTGCTCAGAGAGACCACAAGAAGGGTAGATCATCGGGGGGAATTATTGTTGGGATTCGAGAAGCTATAAAAGACAAGATTGAAAGGACTGAAATTGAAAAACAATGGATTATGATCTGTCTGAGGTTGGACGGTGAAATGCGAGTGTGTCTGATCTTTGCTTACTTGCCACCAAACGAACACTATTTGACCAACTGCAAAAATTTACTCGACCAAATAGAAGGGAAAATAGTTGAAGGATATGAAGTTTTACTGGCTGGTGACTTGAATACACGAACGGGTGCATTGGGAATTCTTCATAATACATTACATCTTCCTTGTTACTTAACTACTAGACGCACTTCTAAAGATCCTGTAATATCTACGCATTCAGAACAATTCATAGATAGATTGGATAATAATACTCTTACAATTTTGAACGGCAGAACAAGGGGTGACAGAAGTGGTAACTACACATATATATCAGCACGGGGATCCTCGGTGGTAGATTACTGTATTGTCTCCCATGGGCTGTTAGGTTACGTACATGATCTATACATCGAGGGATTACCACACTCAGATCACTTACCTCTAATTATAAAAAATGGATATGAGTTGGGGACCGAAACAAGTGACGAACCCGACTTCACGGGTTAAGAAAAAATATATTTGGTTTCCCGAAAGAGCAACGCTATTTGTAGAGGACTTAGGAGGAGCTTATGGATTTTGGAATAACTCGATTGAGAATATAATGAACAACATGGTTAATCAGATTAAAAGCGCAATGGTACAAAATGGTATGCAAATTGAAACAAAAGTGAATAACTCACTGTCGAAGCCTTGGTTTGATCATGAGTGTTACATAGCGAAAAAGAATATGAAAGCAACTCTGACAAAATATATTAAATCTAATAGGAATCTAGATCGTTTGGAATATGTTAAAACAAGGAACAAATATACATCGATTATGAACAATAAAAAGAAAAAATATTTTTGTGAAATACAAGAAAAATTAAATAATACATACGATTCAAGTGAATTCTGGAAAACAATAGCTCGCTTCAGAAAAAGAAACTATACACAGGGCAATATCTCAATATCAGACTGGCAACAATTTTACAATAAACTCATGGATACAGAATCAATACCAGATTACGAACCCGTTACTATGACTTTCCTAAATACAGATAATGAGCTAACTAAATGCATAACTCTTAATGAAATAAGCAAAGAAATTTCTCGAATAAGGCATGGCAAGGCGACTGGTTTTGATGACATAATGAATGAAGCAATAAAGGCCCTCCCAAAATATTATCTAATTTCCTTAAAGGATATATTTAATAGAATTTTGAGAACGTCTGAATTTCCGACAACATGGTTGATATCAGTTATTCAACCAATTTTTAAGAATGGTGATCCAGACGACCCCTCTAATTATCGAGGCATTGCGCTCTTAAGCAATATAGCAAAATTATTTACATCAATACTCAAATCTCGTCTAGGCAGTTGGATCGAAAGGAGAAATATAGTTCCTGAGAACCAGGCGGGATTCAGGGCTGCCCACTCTTGTCAAGACCATATATTCACTCTATTATCCCTGATTCAAATGACTCTAAGCCGAAAGAGAAGAAAATGCTACATGTTCTTCGTGGATTTAAAAAAAGCCTTCGACACAGTGCCCCACTCATTATTATGGAGAAAACTGGTAGATGCAGGTCTCAACCACCGTTTTGTTAACTTAATTAAAGATTATTACACAAATATGACAGCGGTAGTGCGATGGAATAATTCATTCACTGCGCCAATAAAGGTGCGTTCGGGAGTTTTACAAGGGGAGCCGATGTCACCTTATTTATTTATACTTTTTATAAATGATTTAATCGGTCTCTACAATAATTCAGATTTACCGGGAATATATCTCCCAAATTATGGATATGTTCATATTCTACTATACGCAGATGATATTGTCTTGATTGGAGAATCCAAAAATAACCTTCAAATAAAAATCAATATGCAAAGAAAATATTTTGAAACAAATTTATTAACCCTGAATGAAAATAAGTCAAAAATTGTAGTTTTCAGAAACGGCGGTCGATTAGCACAAAATGACAAATGGTTCTGGGGTGAGAGGCAACTGTCTGTTACTACGAAATATCTATACTTGGGATATCCGCTTACAAGTGCAAATTCACTAAACAAGGTAGCGTCACACTACAAGGGCAAAGCCCTGGCAGCAATTGGCGCTGTGTGGCAAGTTCTGACAAAATCCAAGATGAACTCTCTAAATGCGGCAATGAGATTACTTGATTCGACGGTCTTACCTCACATGCTATACGCCGCACCCTGCTGGGCACTCAACCAAGTAAAGGTAGTTGATCAGGTTCAGAATATTTTCTTAAGACGCTACCTAAATTTACCAAAGTATACTCCGGGCTTTATGCTAAGAATGGAGTGTGGACGAGTATCACAGGAAGTTATCATTATTAAACAGGTCCTGAGATTTTGGGTGAGGATTATGAAAATGGAAGAGAGTAGGTTGCCCCGGGCATGTTTGTCACACCTCTGGACATTACACAGCAATCAAAGGGCTGGTTTAACCTTTGTCGAAAACCTGTCAACCATTTTAGACTCAAACGGTTTTTCGTTCCTGAAGGGTTGTCCGGATTACGCTGCAATAATGACTGAAATTCCTGGTATTATTCGAATAGCAACCGAACAAAGCATCCAAAACGACATGGCGAAAATCCTAAATACTTCACATTACAGTCACTTCAAATACCTAAAAAATTCAATAACAGCAGAACGATATTTATTCACAACTATTCCTCTAGCAATTAAAAGATTTTTTGCACAACTGAGACTCCTTTGGACGATCTTCCCAGAAAATCGTTCAAATCGCTGGAAAATTGATTTGACTCTAACTTGCGATCTGTGTAAAAACAGAATCCAAGACGAAATTATGCATATAATATTTGGATGCTCTTGCTTAGAGAAACAGAGGAAAGAAATTTTGGGTGACTTACCCTGGTCTCAACCTGACTGCCAACAAATTTGCAGCTGGATGAACACACTGATGGTTGATCAGGGTCTCTCCCTCGGTTTATATAAATTCTACAAGGCCGCAGTCAATGTCCGTTGGAGAACAATGGAAGCGCCGAATGTCGTGGTTTGCTTGGAGGAAGAAAACGAAGATTGAATGCGGCTGATTCAATACTAGCCCTCTCAATGATATCCTAACCTTGACATATTTTAAACATTGGTACTTTAATTTAAATTTTTAATCATGTATGGTTCCTTTTGCTCTGTATGTTTATTTTTTGTATATATGGTTATATTTATTTTTGTTTGTTTTTTTTTCTTTCTTCTCGCTTTTCTTTTTCCTTATTACTTCCTGTATTCTAGTTTTTACTTTCGAAATATCTGGATGCCCCAATAAAAAGGCTTGTGTGTATATATCGTATATTTTAAACTGTATGAAAATGACACTTTTAGTATATGTCACATATCTTCAAATTAGTTTGAGCCGATACCTTATAAGATCCTACCCTTCTATTAAAATGTACACCGTTTCTATTTGCTAACACCCCCATATTTTGTATATATGCTATATCTTTATTAATAATACCTGTAAACCCCTATTTGTATTTAAACTGAAATTGGTGACGTCAAAATAAAAATCCAAAGAGCGGTCAGCTGGGGATAGAGGAGAAAAATGCCAACGCCCAGACAGATGGTGCCCCCTCCCTCCAGGGATTTATGTAGACGACACCTGTAAACAGGACAGGTTTTGGCAGGGGGTCAGCAGATGTTCTAGGTGTGGCCATCGGCAGACGGCTTCTGTCTCTCACACACTCTCTCTCTCCATGTCTCGGTGATAAGCATCCAAGTTTGTGTCATGATCTTTACCTCTGTCCCGTGGGCTGTCCCCGATCACTCTCGTTGCTAACATCTAGCCCTGCCTCTGCTTCTTGTTGTCCGCGTGTGGGAAGAACATCAACACTCGCCTCACGTACACGACTGCCAGTTTATCCATACGTCGACAGGATCAAAAGTATCGCGACTTTTGTGTTTTTTCAAAAATTATTTATTTATTCATGAATACCCATTTTGTCCCCTTCAAAGTAATCCACATGAGATATTATACACTTGTGCCAACGGTTTTTCCAATCTTCGAAGCACTTCAAAAAATCATTTTTAAAAATCTTTTACAGCTCCTCCTTCGATGCGGTCTTTATCTCATCAAGCGTAGCGTAACGTCGTCCTTTCATGGGCCTCTTCAGTTTAGGGAACAAGAAAAAGTCACAGGGGGCCAGATCTGGGGAATACGGTGGCTGCGGCATAATTAGTGTGTTGTTTTTGGCCAAAAAGTCGCGCACAAGCAACGATGTGTGAGCAGGGGCGTTATCGTGGGGCAAAAGCCAATTTTTGTTCTTCCACAAATCCTGGCGTTTCTGGAGGATTGCTTCGCGCAAATTGCGCATAACTTGTAGGTAATATTCCTTATTGACCGTTCTACTCTGTGGCAAGAACTCTTGATGCACCACGCCCCTGCAATCGAAGAAAACTGTCAGCAAAACTTTCACATTCGACCGAACTTGGCGCGCTTTTTTCGGTCTTGGTTCGTGCGGCAGCTTCCATTGAGATGATTGAGCTTTAGTTTCCACGTCATAACCATAAACCCACGCTTCGTCACGAGTTATGACCCTCTGGAGCAAATTTGGGTCGTCGCGGACAGAGTCCAACAACTCATTAGCAATGTTCATGCGATGCTGATTTTGGTCGCAATTGAGCAATTTTGGTACGAATTTCGCGGCGCCCCGTCTCATGCCCAAATCATTGATAAAAATCGAATGGCACGAGCAAATCGATATGTTTAGGTCCTCAGCAACTTCTCTAACGGTGATACGACGATTGGCCAATATAATTTTCTCCACTTCATTAATTTTTTCGTCTATTGTTGAAGTGCTCGGGCGTCCGGCACGCTCTTCGTCGTTCACATCTTCACGGCCTTCAGAGAACATTTTGTACCACCGATAAACGTTGCTTCGGTCCAAGTTAGCTTCTCCGTATGCCACAGTCAACATTCGGAATGCATCCGCGCACTTAATTTAGTTTTTCACACAAAATTTGATACAGGTTCTTTGATCCATTTTTTTTAATAGGTAAAAATCGAAGACGATCCGAAACACCTGCAAGCAAAGCAGCTGTCAACAATTAAGTGAACATTCAAAATGGCCGAGCTTGTCGGCATAATTCGCGATACTTTTTGAACACACCTCGTATTACAGAAAGCCGACAGGATAACTGAGGACAGCGGCATGCAGAGGATGACAGAGACCGGTGGTCAGCGGCGCATTCGTGTGGATGCTCCTTCTACTTACCCTCCACCTTGACGATCCAGTGGACCATCTCTAAAACTAAAATTGGTGAAGTCAAAATAAAAATCCAAAGAGCGGGTGCTGGGGATAGAGGAGGAAAATGCCAACGCCCAGATAGATGGGCCCCCCTCCCTCCAGGGATTTATATAGACGACCCCTGTAAACAGGACAGGTTTTGGCAGGAGGTCAGCAGATGTGCTAGGTGTGGCCATCGGCAGACGACTTCTGTCTCTCACACACACTCTTTCTCTCCATGTCTCTGTGATGAGCATCCAATTTTGTGTCATGGCTTCTACCTCTGTCCCGTGGGCTGTCCCCGATCACTCTCGATGCTAACATCTAGCCCTGCCTCTGCTTCTTGTTGACCACGTGTGGGAAGAACATAAACATTCGCCTCATGTACACGACTGCCAGTTTATCCATACGTCGACAGAATCATTTGTAACAATATTACAGAAAGTCGACAGGATAACTGAGGACAGCGGCGTGCAGAGGATGACAGAGACACCGGTGGTCAACGGCGCAATCGTGTGGATGCTCCTTCTAATTGCCCTCCACCTTGACGATCCAGTGGACCATCTCTACGACGCCATGCGAGGACTACCTGTATCTCGCACAGAGGAGGTCATCATCGCTCTCATCAACAGCTCCTGCGCTACGAGCACCTTTTTCCATTGGCTCGAAAAAGCAGACAAGATCAATCGAGAAATCCCCGCTACGCCCCGCTTACTAGCACCGACTATGTCCCATGGCAGCCACCGCAAAAAGTGATCATCTAGCCTCATCGCAACCCATGCCACAAGACCCATCCAAGACATCCATCTGGTAGGATAATTTTCTCTATAGAAATACAGTAGAACTTGGATAATTCGAACTTCTTTAATTCGAAAACCTCTTTAATTCGAATATTTATCTTGGTCCCTAGAAGCCTTAAGCCTTTATTCAAAACATCTTTAATTCGAATTTTTGGATAATTCGAATTTTTTTACGGTCCCTTGGGGTTCGAATTATCCAAGTTCGACTGTATCTTAATGTAACACTCTCTCCGTTTTTTTTTTCGCTCTGAATTAACTATTCATTCGATACCATTTTTATAGCAATAACATTACTATTATAAATCTATCAAGTTAATTATTTTACCTGCCCTATTACTATTTCAATTATTATAACTTTAGATGTGTATAAAACATTTTAACCTTAATCAATAATATTATTATTTTGTGTGCCATTCATTAGCAATGCCGTCAGCCAACAACAACTAATTATACCTTTTTTTCTTCAATTATTTTTTTTCTCATCATCTCTAGGCTTATTATACACATATTATAACTTCAACCATCTTTCTAATCATTTTAAAACTTTTAATATATTGACAACGTTAATACTATTTTTTAAAAGTTTAAGATATTTTTGAATTTATATATTTTATCTATTTCGTTTTTCTAATTTTATCGTTAACGTCTCATAATCTCCCCTGCCCATACCTTCTCATGCATTGCTCCAAGGGCTTACTGTTCGCCAATTTTTTTTCATTGATTAATCTAACTGATAAATCCTTCCTCGCTATACCATTCCCAATAGTGAGTGCAGGATACCAAGCCAGATTATTTTTCTTATCGCCCGGCTCATCATTCTCATCATTACCTCTCATAATTTCTCTCTCTCTCTCTCTTTTTTAATTTTCACCATTCAAGCCGGGTGAAATCATCATTGGCAACAGAACAACCCTTGCAACTACCTTCCCTTACTTCATTACCCAATCTCATATATTCCCCTCAAGAGATTCTTGCTCGCCAGAATTTCTTTTTTTATTTAATCCAACTGGAAACATTCTTCCTCGCTATATCGTTTTCAATAGTGAGCTCAGGATACCCAGCTAGATTCCTTTTTTTTTCTTTTTATTACCCGGTTCATCATTTTTATCTTTTTTTTTCCATCATACAAGCCGAGTACCATCATCATTGGCAGCAGTACATCTCTTGCGTTTACCTTTCTTTCCCTTTCCACATTCCTCAACCTTCCTACCTCCCCCTGATAGTCTGAACTAAAAATGCAGACGGAACATCTTGAACATTCTGTTAATGAAAACAGTACCTCACTAACACAAGTTAGTACTGCATTGCAGAACTCATTAAGCTATTTCTTTGCAGGAACATACTCAGACATCCCATATACTTTTATCAACCCTCTGCGTCAACTTATAATCTTAGTTCAACTTAATAGCTTTATGATTTTCTATTAGTTATTTTTTCATTCAATAGGTTCTCAATTTTTTTTAAATATGAAAAATTACTTTTACAGAATTTCTAATTTCATTCTGCACTAGCCGAATGACCCGGGCAATTCCCGGGTTTTACCCAATTGAATTATTTTATTCAAATACTATTCATTACAATTATAAATTGGCGCCGTGGATGTCATTCTTGTGAAACGTCCCGCTCCAAACTTTGTGTCTGAGAAGCGATATTTTTATAAAGAGATGATCTGGCTTTGTGTCTTCTGATGAATGTTTTTCTGTTAGAATTTTGTTCCTGCATACTAAAAATGAACTGGCTTCACCCATGGTCTGTGCTTTTTGGAATTTTTCCGGATATAATTTTGTATCTGATAATTAAATATGATACAGCAATATTGTCATCATCATTTTCTGAATAAAAAACAACTACTTTTTTCCCAGAACCTGTCAATTAATTTTTCTTGACTAAAAATCCGAAAAATATTTTTTCCAGATTTTTCTCTATGTCCTGTTAAAACACGTTTTACATGTCCATTAGGTCAACTGATATTACCTCCCATCTTCACCGCTAGAGGCGCTGCTTGCGAGCGATAGAGCAAATTTGCCACGCAATTTGCAAATAACTTGTATACATACTTGTATACTTGTGTACATAGACCATAAATTAGTACATAGACAGAAAAAGCACATATATTTTAATAATATAAATGAGTTTTAAAAATTGTAAAAAAAAAATGCATCGGCCGGGAATCGAACCCGGGGCGCCCGCGTAGCAGGCGAGCATTCTACCACTGAACCAAAAGCAAACGGTGACAGAATTGATTAAGAAAGAATTGTGCATGACGCTGATAACTGAATATATTAATATTTTCTCAATTTTATCATTTATTCTTATATATTTTTCTTTCATCATATTCTATATATTATTGAGACGTCATCATTATAGTATTGTCCTATTTTATACTCCTATATTTATAATAATTTAAACTAATTTGTGCCCAAATTATTTCTTTTGATTTTATAATAGGTTTGTTAGGTCATCATTCATGTTATTTCATTTCCCCCAAACAAACCTTCATCACCGGGAACACATTCTATAGTATATTTTAAACTGCATAAAATGACACTTTCAGTATATGTCACATATCTTCCAATTAGTTAGAGCCGATACCTTATAAGATCTTACCCTTCTATTTGCTACTATCCCCAAAACTAAAATTGGTGACGTCAAAATTAAAATCTAAAGAGCGGTCAGCTGGGGATAGAGGAGGAAAATGCCAACGCTCAGACAGATGGGCCCCCCCCCTCCACCCTCCAGGGATTTATATAGACGACCCCTGTAAACAGGACAGGTTTTGGCAGGGGGTCAGCAGATGTTCTAGGTGTGGCCATCGGCAGATGGCTTCTGTCTCTCATACACTTTCTCTCTCCATGTCTCGGTGATAAGCATCCAAGTTTGTGTCATGGCCTCTACCTCTGTCCCGTGGGCTGTCCCCGATCACTCTCGGTGCTAACATCTAGCCCTGCCTCTGCTTCTTGTTGTCCGCGTGTGGGAAGAAAATCAACACTCGCCTCACGTACACGACTGCCAGTTTATCCATACGTCGACAGGATCATTTGCAACAATATTACATATATATACAATAAATTTAGGCCGTGAATAAAATAGTCATACGATGTTAACAATGAGAGAGAGAGAGAGAAAATAAACGAGAAAAGACCTGTGTTTAAAATGAAGAAGTGTCTGGTAATATGTACAATAAGCAGAATATAAATTATCAGTTTCTTAAAAGATATTTGTTGCTATATAAAATTTAATATATATATATATATAAGGTATTGAATTTAATATACATTACTTTACTTGAAATAAAATTTGTTAATGCTAATGAACAATTGAGGTTATGGGTGCTTGAAGGAAGGATACAAATTTGAAGACAGCAATAAATAAAGGCTGGGGAAGGGTATGAATGATGTTAGGAAAACGGAGTCTATATAGCTTGGAGGTTCCAAATATATACCATAATTCCAAAATATATGGATCTATTAATGTCTTTGAGTTTAGTAAGTAATTCTCCCATTACCAGGTGCTAGTGTTTTATTTCATAATGGGATGAGGGTTCACTAATATATTAAAAGAATGGTTTGTGTTGTAGGTTTGCTGGTATACAAGGAGAACGTAGATTCTTCCTTTTGAAAATTCTTTCCTGCTCAGTCATTCTGATTCTCAGGATGCGAATTCTTTGGGGGAACTTCATATCTGCAAGAAAGTATGAGATTTATTAGTGTAGATATTCACCGTTAGACATTTTTTTCTGTATTGCTTTTTCCTATAGTTTATATTATGTTACTTGATTGCTTAAATTTGCCCTTCCATATTCATATTAAATAGCTTTTTATTTGGATATATATCAAATTCTTCAAAAATAGAAACAATCGAATATTAAAATAGATAAATTAATATGAAAAGAAAAAAAAAATTGAAAATAAAATTTGAAATTTATTAAAAACAAAATTTGAGGTATTTCCCTAGGGAATAACATAGGGAATTTTTCCTTCCAGAAAAACTGAAACACAAATCCAAAAGGTTATTAATTTGAGAAAAACGGGTGGGAGGGTACATTACTGATGAGCCAGGTTCTCCCGTAACTGACTAGATTTACTGCATAGATAAAAGTTGTTGAATGATAAGGCTGGGCTCATTTTTTTACATTCATTAAAAGGTTGTGATGTTTGGCAATATCCTCAAGGAAAAACAGAGAAGGAACTTAAGAAAAAGGCATCTCCTTATCGTGCAACTGAAAGTTGCTGATGGTAGGCGCCATCTATCGGAATAAATATAAACTATTCTCGTTGATTTTTAATTATTCCAGAATTGGCCAAATACCCATTCTTGATTAATCAAGAAAAGCTAACCACGGACGCGTTTCGGGCTGTTGGCCCTCATCAGCGTGGTGCAAGCTTTACCTCAACGACCAAAAAAATTGGTTATTAAGGCATCCTGAAAAATCATGAAACGGGTAGTTAAGGCCAGAAGGAACTAATATATATATTTTTAAGTGCCCAATGATAATTTATCTAATTTGAAAGGTTAATCGTTATATGTATACTTTATAAATACTAAAATTTCTATAAACATTTAGTGTATAAAATATTAAAAAAAAAAATAACTTACTTTAATAACTACTTAGCTACTCAGTTTCTTGATACATAAATATCCCATAGTGATCATCCCCAAAACCTATAAACACAAATTAGTTTTTACAATATGTATAAGGTAGGGTTGAGAGAAATAGAAAAGGGTAAAACAATTATTATAATAAATAAATAAACAAAAATAATTTCCTATATAAAATCTTACTCACCTTAAGGATACTTGAAACTGTCGTACCTGCAACAATACGGAAATTAAAAAAGAGATCAATAAAGGATTATTATTATTAGAAAAAGTAGCTTGTTAAAGGGCAAATCCATTAATATAAAGGCAAGGTGTTTTAATATATAATAAAAAATCAAAATATCGCCTATTATTGTAGCTTGCTTGGAAGAAATGAATAATTATTAATATTGTGGCGAAGAAATATTTTATTATTTATTTTAATATTATTCAATGAAAATATATTCAACAGATTATCGAAAATATATATTACTCTGTATTTGTGAAATCATCTTTAAATTATTTCTTTGCTTGCTTGCTTAAGATTCCCTAGCTGTAGATAGTTTTGCTGACTTGTTAATAATTGTCGACTCTTCGCTGTGACGTCATCAATAAATACTTTTACATCTTAGGATATTTAAAGGCTTGATTTCTACGCTACAATATATATAAAGAAATGCTGACGTCCCGTAGAGATAGCCTTGAAAAAACCTAGCGCCATCACTTGAACTAAAGACTTCAAAAACAGGAGAAATCTGACCTTTGGCCCTGGTATTGAGAAACTCAATACCCGGGGTTGTTAGAAGAAATTTAGGAAGAAAAGTTAAAAGGAGATGCGGCCGTTCTGGAAGTCTCATGGCAGTAGCCATGTAATCACGCTTTTTCTAGGGATGTAGCTTCC
The DNA here is from genome assembly GCA_030710605.1 of Cordylochernes scorpioides. Lineage (NCBI taxonomy): Eukaryota > Metazoa > Arthropoda > Arachnida > Pseudoscorpiones > Chernetidae > Cordylochernes > Cordylochernes scorpioides. The sequence goes on along the minus strand of CP092879.1, from coordinate 70,782,758 downwards.
TTGTTAACTGCCATATTCATAATATGACACAAGCTCATCTTGGATCAAACTATTAATTAAAATCCTCTGATCATTTGAAGCTTCTTCTAAGAATGGCAGGTCTCTAGAAACGTTTTATCGACAATACATATCTGCTCCTTGAAAATGACAGGCGGTCTTCCTTGTCAAAATAACAGTAGTATGCTAAAGTTATTGATCGAAGATAAGTTTGTCATATCACCCTTTGGAATTAAATATAGATTGCTCTATAGAGATAACAGAATACATTCTAAAATCAAATACTTACCAAATATATAAATTTCATCCACTTCTTCATCTATTTCTATTTCGCTATCCGTGGATATTTCAGAACTTTCTTGGCTAATGTCACAACCTAATTGAGTTTCCGCTATTTTCATTTGTCCATCCTCTTCTTTCCTTTGTCCCTTCTCGTCTTCCCTTTGTTCTTCATTCTCCCTTTCATCTGCCAATATATGCTCCTCTTCACATTCACATTCATGCTTATATTCTTCCTCTAGCCTAGGTTCCTCTTCCTCATTTTGTTGATCTTTATTAAAGAATATTCTCTTCAATTCGCCATCTATTATCTTATATATCTTATAATCTTCCTCTTGCATAGATCCCGCTTCCTCATCTAATTTCTTCATATCTTCTAATAGCTCAGAGTCACTTTTGCTACACAACACTTTCCTTTTTTCTTCCTTTTGCTTATATTCTTTCTCTAGCTTAGACTCCTCTTTTTCATCTTGTTGACCTTTACGACCAATTACTTTCTTTACTTTTTTGTTTACTTTCTCCCAATATTCCAATACTGAAGTATTTTCGAACATGTTTATTCCTTTCATATTTATTTTTTCTTTGCTGTTTCTTTTTTCTTATCTAAAATCACACACAAACAAAACAATTATTTAAAAATACTCAGTCTTAATGCTTAAAGATATTTTCTAAGGAAAATTCACTGGTAATTTATCAATTCTCTATCATTAATCTCTTTATTTCGAAATATAACAATTGTTTACTGCTTTTACTGCAATAATAAAAAGACTTGGTTCATCATTGATGAACAGTATAGCCTAAAGAGACAATTCTGGTAGAAGAATAACGGTATACTGGAATATTCCTATATACAATGTATATTCAAATTGATATTTAGGTTCACTCTTCTCTAGATAATAGATATGTACGGTACTTATGAGGAATAGAAGGCTCTATTTGATTTGAAATTATATTTAACAAGTAATATGTTCAAAAATGCAAACTAATGGTATATGATAGAATTAATTGGCAGATCTACTTATATAATTGCCTTATTCTGTCTGTGTGAAGTTCACTGTGTGAAGTTCACTGTGTGAAGTTCACGGATAGATTTTAGTCATCAACGCGCGCATCATCATTTTGATCATTATCATTATCTAATGATAATAATTATTATTATTAATCTACTTATATAATTGCCTCATTCTGTCTGTGTGTAGTTCACTGTGTGAAGTTCACGGATAGATTTTGGTCAGAATGGATAAAATAAAAAAAGTGTCAAGGGATGGGAATCGAACCCACGACCTTCCGCTTACCGGGCAGATACCATGACCACTAGGCTATATATTATATATAAATTATATATAAATTAAATATTCAAACTATATATTCAAATTATTCTACTTAGCTCATGAACAGCGACCTCTATCACGGTTATAAATACGTTTAAAATCTAAATATTTTTAAAATTTTATTAATAATAGTTCGCTTACTAATTAGAATACTTGATCTAAATCGAAATATTTATAGACGCTCGCTCGATTTGAAGATTTATATCGTGACTAATCTGACTGTAAAGTTTGGAGCGGGACGTTTCACAAGAGTGACATCCACGGCGCCAATTTATAATTGTAACGAATAGTGTTCGAATTTCTAATAAATGACAAGATAAAATTATAAAATACAAAATCAACGAATTAGAAACTGCAAATTTAATCATTTTTAGACGTTTTGTATCCAAATCAAATCATGTATTAAAAGTAACAAGTAGTTGATTTAAGAAGCTTCCATGTTTATACTTTAGAACTTTCTGGATATAGAACTTTCCATTGTTACCAAAGTTACATATTAGAAATTGATTGATTGTTAGAACGAGTAATATATAGAAAAACACCACCCTAGACCTAAGTATATATTTAAAAATGTAATATGTATATTATATAGTATATAATGGTTTATGTATATTTTACCCAGGTAGTTGGCCCTCTGCGCTCCAGGAACCTGGGTAATATATTTCTCTCCAAACAAAGAGAAGGGATTCAATTGCAGTAAAAAAAATTTAAAATTTAAAAATTTAATTTTGCTGCTTTTTTACTTTCAAATTATATATTTTTATTTAAAAAAGGAGTGTAAAATCATTTTTAATCGCTCCAGGAGAGAAATATATTATCCAGGTTCCTGGAGCGCAGAGGGCCAACTATCCTGGTAAAATATACATAAACCATTATATAATATACTAGCGGATGTACCCGGCTTCGCCCAGGTTTTTCTCGAGGGAATGTTTGTAGTCTAGTAATAAGAAATTATACTACACCTAAAAACTATCAGAGAAAAGAGAAACCACGGAAGGTGAACAGAAAAATGCTTACAATGGATGTTATGTTTACGATATCAAGTTAAATAAAAACAAAGATATAATTTGCATTTGTTGGTCACTATAAATTTGTATATTTGTTAGGCGAAATTAGAAACATGATAAAACAATTGGGTATTTAAAAAAAATGTAGAAATAAAAGTTGAAGTATAATAAACAATACAAAGCAATAACGCGCCATCTATACATATAAAATATAAGGATTTAAAAACGCGAATGTTTCTTTTATACATAAAACGAACTTCTACTGTCCTTACTGCGATGAAAAAATATATTGGGAGGGCTTGGCTCATCAGTGGTGAACCCTCCCAGCGGTTTCGCCAATTTAATCTACCAGACCGCTTCTCAGAGCTCTAATACTGTATTGGATCATTCTGCTTTTATATGCTTCACTGAAGGATGGAATCTCAGAAATGGTTTTCAAGTAAACTATGGACATAAGCTCATAGGACAGTAGAATTACATTCAAATATTTGCTTCGAGCAATGCTCTTCAGCAAACTATAAAGACAAGGCAATTAGGAATAGATTAACACAAAGCAATAACGCGCCATCTATACATATAAAATATAAGGATTTAAAAAACGCGAATGTTTCTTTTATACATAAAACGAACTTTTACTGTCCTTACTGCGATTTAAAAAATATACAATATTACTTATACAGTTTTTTATGCTTATGAGGCGATACAGCTACGTCTTTACAATAAGAGAGGAGACAAAATGAATCAAATCTAGAAAAAAGAAGTGAGGACTTCTCGGTCATTAAAGTCTGAGAGGCAAGGCCTTCAGCCAGTTCAGGGCTTCCGGGGTGACAGAGTGGAGATTGGAGTATACAGTCTATTCTTGTTATAACGCCACCATCCGGATTTTGCAAAAAAGCGGCGTAAGGCGAGGGTGGCGTTGTATCGAACACGTTTAAAATGTGAAATTTAAAGATACAATAAATTATTTATAATAATTACTAATAACAATTTATACTCTAAAAAAGTCAATATATAGAACGCCGGCATTAATTAATTAATATGACAAATAGGAATAATTAATTTATAATATTTATTCATAAAAAAGTAATTACATTTTCTTGAAGAAGTCTATGATCACAACTTGTGTTTTATCTCCCTCACTTATGGCATAGACACAGCGTAACAAATCCGCAGATAGATTGACGTCGTCAGATGTTGCTCTCTTGGAGTGCTCAAGAAACAACAAAACTGTCTCAGCAGCTGTTTTGGCTTCCCTTAACGATGGTAGGCGCTGGGTCACTGTTGCATCATCATCCTCGCCAAGTTCTTCTTTCGCTGTAACAGTGGACACCAGAAAATTGTCATCTGTTAGCTTCATTTCCGCCTCCTGGGAATTATCAACCAGTTGAAACTCCCTTTCAGTCATCAAATTCTCTGGTGTAATAGCGAAGATGTCGCGAATGCGATCGAGCAGATTTCCATAATTAAGAGGCTCAACTACAGCAGTAGAAGTGAAGCGAATAATGCCTGTGTGATTCCAGCAGTTGCTGATGGAATCAGGGCTCACAGAATCCCAAGCCATTTTACAATAGCGCACAGCGTAATCCAGACGTAATTCTGTGGGTAGATGGGCATCCGCCAATTCCACCATTTTCTGGAGTTGAAGCTTGCGATATTGAGCCTTGAAACCTTTGATGATGCCACTATCCAGTGGTTGCAGACTGGCAGTCATATTTGGTGGAAGGAAGTGTATCTTTATGTTGCTGAGACCATCATTAGGGACGCAGTGAGACGCAGCGCTATCTAACAACAGTAGGATACGACGTCCTTCAGAGACAAGCTGCTTGTTGAACTGCAGTAGCCATTCTTGAAAGATGCTAGAGGTCATCCATGCTTTGCTGTTAGATGTGTAAGTGCAGTAGAAGTGTGGACTAAAGTTTCTGAAGCATCGAGGCTTTGCCGATTTTTAAATAATCAACAATCGCCGCTTGTCTGTTCCAGTAGAGTTGCAGCACAGTAGAACAGTGATTCGTTGCTTCATCCTTTCGACACCACGGCAGTTTTCATCTTTGTGAGCAAGTGTTCGGTCAGGAATGAGATGAAAAAAATAATCCTGTTTCGTCTGCATTGCATATGTTAGCTGGATCATATCCGGAGTTCGCCAGAATACTGTTCAAATTTGTAAGATGTTCATCAATGATAGCTGGAGAAATCGATGCGCCTTCCCCACAGAGCCGTCGTTGCGAAATATGGAATCTCCCTTTAAATCGCTGCAGCCACCCACTGCTGTACGCGAAATTTTCTGGTACGTCCAAATGCTCGCCAAGTTTTTTTGCCTTTTCTCTTAAGAGATCATCAGTAATAATAATATTATTGTGAAAAAATAGTACAAATGTAATATTGTACTGGGATAAGGTGCATAAATTAAGAAAAAGGCATCTACTTATCGTGCAACTGAAAGTTGCTAATGGCTTGCGCCATCTATCGGAATAAATATCAACTATTCTCGTTGATTTTTAATTATTCCAGAATTGTCCAAATACCCATTCTTGATTAATCAAGAAAAGCTAACCACGGACGCGTTTCGGGCTGTTGGCCCTCATCAGCGTGGTGCAAGCTGTACCTCAACGACCAAAAAAAAATTGGTCATTAAGGCATCCTGAAAAATCATGAAACGGGTAGTTAAGGCCAGAATTGCGTGAGAACGCTACAAAATGTGAAAAAATAGTACAAATGTAATATTGTACTGGGATAAGGTGCATAAATTAAGAAAAAGGCATCTACTTATCGTGCAACTGAAAGTTGCTGATGGCTTGCGCCATCTATCGGAATATTATTGGCACGCTTTTGGGTAAACCAGTTGAAGAGAGCGTCTTCCAAGTCACTAAATTTTCCGACTCTTTGTCTCTTTGAAGAACCAACAGTATAATTTTCCCACTTCTCAGCCTGAGTGAGAATATCACGGACAGTTGTTCGTGGAAGTGAGAAACGCTTTCCAATCTCATTCTTCGAAATCGTAGGGTTATTTCTTGCCAACTGGCATATCTCCTTCTTCTTTTCAATGGTGATCGACTCACGTTTACGCTTTTGGGAACTCATGATACGACAATAAAGTTGTGTTGACGTTAGCAAAGGATGAAGCGACTGTGTATGTTCCAGGAACAAGCAGGAAAAGGGTCTGCTGGCGGTTCACACAATCTGTTATCTGTTGTGTCAACAGCAAACAAAGTCCGGCGCCGTTAGCGTAAAAAATTACAGACAGGAAAGGGGGAGCGGGGGTGTGAGGGACGTTGTGAGCGGCGCTATAACGAGTGGTTTTTGCTACTTGGGATACGAAAAATCAGCGGCGAAAGGCGAACAGCGAGGGAGTGGCGTTATATCGAGAAAAATACATTGATGTCGATTGGGACAAAACGAAAAAGCGGCGTAAGACGAGGGTGGCGTTATATCGAGTGGCGTTATAACGAGAGTAGACTGTACTTATAACATAAACAATGTTAAAGATTAGTTTTAATTATTAATCAAGATTGTGTGTGAATATGTGAGAAAGATGTAATATCGTTGTTGTTTTCTTGGCCGACTGTTTTACATATGGTGTTATCTTAAAATTGCTTGTTTTGAATATTTTTTAGATTGAGATTATTAGCTAGTATGTAAAAAAATTAACTCTGTTGAAATTTAATTTTGTATTAATATATAAATAAAATTAACTCTGTTGATTTTTTTTGTATTTAATCGATAACAGCGAAGTTACGCATGTTAATGTTAGGAAATATATTTTGATGTTAAGCAAAACCTGCTCCATCTCGTTTTACATAAATGTTGAAAATTTGGTTGAAATTGATGCATTGTAACGAAAGTTTTTAGTGATGTCCACTTATGAAATTTCCATTTTATTAATATAGATAATATACATATTACATTTTTAATTAATATATTAAGGATATATAATATAGAACGGATTAAATTGCAGTCCTATATGGAATAAAAAACTGATAAACATAAAAAAAAAACTGGTAAAAAAAATTAAATTTACAATATTTCAATAAATTATTTTGAGTTCTTACCAAGTTTTAGTATAATTATGTCAGAGAGTTTCATTGACCTCACTGACCTGATGTTGATGAAAATATTATTAGATAATTAATTATAAAAAACACTTTTAAAAAAGCTTTTATTTAAAATGCATTAAAAATAACAAAATAAATATTTCTGAAGTATTGCTTTTTTTCTGAAGATACCATTTAACAAATAAAATAAAAGACTTAGAAATAAAAGCGGTGGGGGATGATAATCATTTATGCAGCGAAAAGGTATAAATTTAATGAAAGGCATAATCTTGCTAATCATTTGCTTCATATAAATTAATATTGTAAAATTAAAGCAATCAAAAATTCACTCAGGTAAAACCTGGTTGTTGCCCGGTTCATTTTTGGATAGTTATACATATTTTAATCAAATGAGTCATGGTTATATTATTTTTATAAAAATATGCAAATAATAGAATTCTCATCGTGAGTGAGCAAGTTGAAAATATAGTATTGATAAAAAAAAATAAAATTATCGCAATATATCCTAATTATAAAGAGGATTTTCACGGAGTTTTCAAATTAAAAAATATATATAAATCATAATACAGTAGAACCTCCCTGAAAAGGACACCTAATTGCAGAGCCAAAGTGTCCTTTAGGGAAGTGTCCTATTACCGAAAAGTTTCTAAATAGTAAAAATTAAAATTTTGCGAATAAAAACTGTCCTTTATAGAGAGGTGTCCTCTAGTAGGAGTGTCCTATCGTGGAGGTACTACTGTTTACAATATACATCTTATACTTTTCATTAAATATATTTAGAATGTATAAATATTTAACTTTAGGAAACAAAGAGAAGGGATTCAATTGCAGTAAAAAAAATTTAAAATTTAAAAATTTAATTTTTCTGCTTTTTTTACTTTCAAATTATATATTTTTATTTAAAAAAGGAGTGTAAAATCATTTTTAATCGCTCCAGGAGAGAAATATATTACCCAGGCCATATTACAGAGGGCCAACTACCTGGGTAAAATACATATACATAAACAATTATATAAAATATAATATACATATTACATTTTTTAATTAATATATTAATATATTATGGATATATAATATAGAACGGATTAAATTGCAGTCCTATATGGAATAAAAAACTGATGAACATAAAAAAAAAACTGATAAAAAAAAGTGTTGATATGGATATTTAAAATTTACTTACACTAAGTTTATTTTCGTTTTCACTTCTATAAATTTTACCTTTTTTAACAGAAAAGTATCGTTAAAGTTATATCTAATCGCTTCAGCAGCCTGGGTTACCTATATGTCATATTCATTTTGAACAGAGTTTGTTTTATAGAATACTCTGTTTGGGAAATTAAAGTTTTCTATGTTATTCATACTATATATTCTCTTTTTGTAATTTTTTAATTATATATATAGTATATTACAATATTATAATCCATTTGGTAAAATTATAAATGAAAGACAATTCGCAGAGGGGAGAGTTTCTTTTTAACACGACAATACAAGTTTTGGGTATAAAACAACCCTCTTCTTTAAATATACAGGGTGATCCAAAAGTCCCGCACAACTTTAAAAATTAATAACTCCGCAAATTTTTGCGCTATAGCAATGGGGTAAACACCATTGTGTTCAGGATGCAATGGAATTTTTATGGCAAATAATGAAAAATTCGAAATTGAGTTTAGTTACAATTTTACTTGCTAGATGGCGCTCTACCAGAATTAGATATTCAGCGGCTAAATTGTTTGATAAATTTAAAAATATAACTGATCGACGTGTATTTTTCCTTTTTGAATACCAGGAAAGAACCCTAATAATATCAAATGATAAATTAATAAAACACCATTTCGCCGAAAGTAGAAGAATTGGTTGACGATTTTAAAATACAATTTGAGATATGTAAAATAGGTATATGCAAATTAAAACATGTAGCAAAAAAAAAAGATATTTTAGATGCGGTTTGCTGGAATCCTCTCAGCTATTTAAATTTAGAAAATAATGATTTTCTAATTTTTTTAATTCAACTCTCTCTCAGTATCGATTATATTTATTTTAATTCATTTGAAAAATATTTATCTATCTCTGATGATTTATTTTACTCTGGAATGCCGTTGTTGTTGTTTTCGTGTCCAATAATGAGCCTCAGATGTCTCCATGCATCTCTATCACAGCAGCGGCAGCAATGTCCACTATCTTGGGTGTGTAAAGCTGCTGCTCTGGGTCTATGTCAATTTTCTGCAAGGCTGCGGCCATTGCTGGACATGAGAATATGTGAGTAGGTGTTAGTTCCACACCAGGACAATTGTTGCATGTTCTATAGGTTCTTGTGCTATCTGGATGTATTGCCATTCCTTTATAGTATTTTGTTCAAAGTATTGTTATGGTTTTGTCATTTTTCTCTCAGAGTTTATTTCACATTTTGATCTTTTCTTATTTTTTGTTTAATTATATTGTATTTTTCAAAAGCAATAGCGTCAAATAATAACATTTGTTCTTTCCTTTGGCTCAACTTTCTAGCTTCCTTTGCCAATTCAACTCCCATTTCATTACCCCCGATCCCAGCATGGGCAGGAATCCATTGTAGAATGCAGTTATTCTCAAATGATTCCAGTTGGGTAAGTAACGAGTGTATTGTCTGTGTGATTTTAGTATTGCCTTTCTGAATTGCTTCTAGACGGATATGAAGTCGCTGTATGTTAAAATCCCTTCTGCTTCATGCAGGGATGGTTGGTTAAGGCATACATCAAGAGCTTTCCAGATAGCTGTCAGTTCACAAGTGAAGTTTGACAATATCTTTCCTTCTCCTTCTTTGATTACTCTTTTTTGATCCATTACTCAGGGTAAGGTCTGATGATCTATCTGTATATGCTGTTAAATAATTTCTCTGATCGCATAAACCAATTGTGTCAAGTCCTTTCTTTTTAAGTATGTTTTTGTTCTATTTTTTCATTTCAGGGTTTATTCAGGTTAAGATTGATTATTACCTTTGATGGCAATGGGGTAGGAAATATTGGTTCTTCTTGAATTTGAAATTCGTTATGTTTCATATTTTTGCCCTTTCTAATATTGTTGTCGTACTGAAGTGTTGAAGTTCTTTTGAGTTTTTTTCTTTTTGTGTCCAGTTTAAATAGGTTCTATGGGATATGTGTTCGGTTTCTTTACTTTTTAAGCTATTGGTGAATTTTGTTTTTAATTGTCTTCTGCTTTCGAGTAGGTCTAGACCACATTCTCTCTGAATTTTCTCTTTGTTGGTGGATGAAACAGCACCAGTGATTATTTTGGCCGCTTTTGCTTGAACACTGTCTAGTCTTCTTTTTAGTTATTAACTTGAGGGAGCCCAGACGGGTGTTGCATATTCCAATATTAGCCTTATTAAGGTGATATATGCTGTTCTGAGAATTTTGGGTTTTGCTCCCCAATTTGTTCCACATAGCCTTCTCAGAATGTTTAGGTTTCTGGTAGCTCTATTTGAGGTGCTAATTATGTGTTCTGTAAATCGCAATTCCTCATCAAGTATCAGACCTAGGTATTTTAGAAATCTAATTTTATCTATTATTTGGTTGTTTATGCTTATTTTGGGGTTAAATTTATGCCTTTTATCCTGTCAGTGGAGAAGACGCATAGAATTGTTTTTATTGGGTGTATAGTCATTTTGGGTTTCATTGCCCACTTCTCTAGTCCTTTCATTGATGTGTTCAGTATTTTTTCTGATTTTTCTGTACTGCTACTTGTGTGTCATATGGCTATATCATCTGCATAACAGGCAACTTTTGTGTCTTCAGTGAGGTAAGGATGGATGTCGTTAATGTTGTGTCGTAATTAGACATACAACAACTCAAACTTGAGCATGACTCTTTATTTAGCTCTTATTCTTTTCGTTTGGCCAACAACAAATGTCCAATTTATATACACATATATTCTTACATAATGAGACTTTAAAGAATGCAAATAATCTTCATCTATTTACATACACAACACATTTACCCCCTTAATAATACTCCAGTCGGTCTGGGGGTTTCCTGGCTCTCTGAGGTCTAGGACTGCGGACGGGCTCTTGCACAGCGGCAGTCTCCGGTTTAGGAGTGCAAGAGGGCACGAGCACAGCATCAGTCTCTTCTTCATTTCCTGATCTAATCTCTGGAACCTCCTCTTCACTTTCTTTCTGACTTCCACCTACAGGCTTCTCTCCTGATGTTCATGGAAGTATCAAATTTCTTGTCTCCACTTGTTTCTTTCTCACAGGTCGTAATTGATTGATATACCTCTTATACACGAGGCCCTCGCAACCTATAAGGTAGTGACGGCAGCTCAATAATTACAAAATGGTACCTTTTTTCCATTTAGGTCCAGGTGCATAGTTGCGGAAATAAACCTCGCAACCTGTAGTAAACTGCTCCTGCCTTCTTACGGCCTCATGAAATACCACTAGCTGATTTCCCATCTTTGGTATTAAATTCGAGAATCTTGATCTTAAACTTCTCCTCATTAAGAGTTCCGTGGGGGATTCCTTTATTACAGTTTGGGGGAATGCAAATAAGAATCTTTGTAGATTCGTCTCTAAATCATCCTTCCCATTATTCTTTATCAAAGAGTTTTTAAACTCTCTTACATATCTCTCTGCTAAACCATTTGTACTAAGATTATACGGACTGGTCTTAGTGTGCCGTATACCATTCACTTTGGTAAATTGCTCGAATTCACCGAAGACAAACTGTCTTCTGTTATCTGTAACCAAAAATTCGGGCAATCCAAATCTGGCGAAAATTTCTCTAGGATGACTTATATCCTTTTGCAGGTGAAATCTTTAAGGATAAATTTTTTAAAAATCAAATTTGAGTATGCGTCCACGAGAATCAAAAACATTCTTTCCATGAACGGACCCGCTAGATCAAGATGAAGTCGATGCCATGGTTTTCGGGCCAAGTCCATTTCGAGATGGTAGCCGGGGCCATGCTTGCCGATTCTTGGCATACTCTACATTTTCTAGTTAACTCCTCGATGTTACTGTCTATGCCTGGCCACCAGAAAATACCGTCTGGCAATCAACTTCATTTTAACAATCCCCATTTACATTTCATGCAAGTCATTTAAAATTAAAGATCTTAATTTTTGGGGAATTACCACTCTTTCACGCCATTGAAAACTACCAAACTTCAAACTTAATTCCTCTTTGATCTTATAATAAGGAGCTAGTGGATTTTCCCTCGGTACCCTTGTGAATTTCCACAGTTGCCTTCTCTAACATTCCTTAATACTATAGATAGTATTTTATCTCAGGACGTCTCATATGCCACCTCCCTAAAAGAGAACGGTACCTCATTCAACTTCCTGAGAAGAAGTACCTGGTCTTCATCAAGAGACTCCCTGACACTCGATTCTAAAGGAAGACGTGACAATGCGTCAGCATTTGAATTATCACTGTTTTTCGAAGTTCCACAGTATAATTAAATTCAGCTAATTTTAAGGACCATCTTTTAATTCTGGATGATGCACATATGGGAATTGGTTTCTGAGGTGAAAATATATGAATTAAGGGTCGGTTGTCTGTGATCAATACAAATTTTCGTCCCAGTAAGTATTGTCTGAATTTCTCAACGCCATAAATTATGCTTAACGCTTCATTTTCTAGTTGAGAGTACCGTTTTTCCGCTTCAGTTATTGTTCTATACTATGGGGGTCGGTGGAAGGCTGGTTAAACCGTTTGGCTTTCGACCACTACGACCCGGGTTCGATTCCCGCATTGGACACTTTTTTCTGTTTAAAAAAAATGCTCCAATGGCCACCGATTCTTGCAAAAGTCCAACCCCACCAACGAGTGCAAGTAACCAAACGGGGCTCTGACACATTTGTAAGTGCAAAGTCGAACTGCTTTTCACATGTGTAGACATGTGGTGCGCTTACAGTAAAAGCAGTCGCTAACTACCCTCCATGATTATCATGGCTTTGAGATAAGAAAGAAGAAGAGTTATTGTTCTAGAAGCAAAAGCTATAGGGCATTCTTCCTTTCTATCATTTCAATACTCAGAATTACGCCTAGTCCACAGCTCGATGCGTCACAAGCCAGAACCAATTCTTTGTTTGCATCGTAATGTGTGACAAAACAGACTTATCATTTAATAATGATTTACATATCTATCCTTCCTTATCCTTATCCTTTTATCCTTATCCTTATCCTTATATCCTTATCCTTTCCTTTTATATATCTATAAAAATGAAATCCAAAATCGATGTTTGTTATCGCGTAGCGCAAAATCTACTGAATCAATCATTATGAAATTTCGCATGTAGGTAGCTGAAGATTTCGTTTAACATATAAGCAATTCAAAAAACTAAAAAATTAATGTGTTTTTTTTTTTAATAAAAAAACCAACAAGCGATAGTTCCAGCCTTTTACCGCTTGGCGCCGCACTGGTCGCGACGGTAAATGAATTTGATTGGTTAATAATTAACACGTGGTTTGTTTACACGATGAATGTTTTTAAAAGGTAAGATTATCCAATCGCCGTGAAACTTTAGAAAGTTATTTACTATGCTACTGGGAAGATTTCTGGTTTGAATTCGATTTGAAATAAATATTCTTTGCAATTTTATTTGTAAATTTTCTACTTTCACTCGCAAGCAGCGCCTCTCGCGGTATCTGGTGAAATTACAATTATCAATTGTAAAAATGCTAAAATGTGTTCCAAGTATAATGAATTTTTTTTAGAAATATAGTAATATAATATTCCAAAGACGTTGAATAAAAACTTGGCATTTCAATATTAATATATATTTAAAGAAAATATTGTAACGTTTTGTGTTAAATGTTAAAATGTTGTAATGTTAAAATATATTTTTACATTGTTAATTTAATTTGCTGTTGTTTTATAATAACGAAGAGGCAAATTTAATTGTTGTTGTTTTTATCGTTTGTTTATATAAAAAATTACATTGTATGTGATGATGAAAACAAAAATGAATTTTCAAATTAATATACATAATTCATTGAAAAAAAAAGAAATAATTAATTTTAAAATCCCCCCCACAAACGTGACAATATCTTATTTAAAAATTAATAAATGTTTTTTAAAAAATTATGTTTCAAAAATATATTCAGACGCATATAACAATATTTATATACGTTTATAAATCTATATATAGGTGGATTGGATGTTTTCTAGAATCGTTTTAACAAATGTTCGTTAGGCAAACTTTTACTCGGGTAAAAACCGGGCGAAGCCGGGTACATTCTCTGAATACAGTTATTTACAAATGTTCGTTTGTGGCAAGATACTATTCCTTCAACTTCAAATTACAGAGTGGACCAATTAATATTGATTTTATTCAACTTATCGAGTATTTTCAGAGGGACCTGGAAAAAATTTCAAATTATCGAGAGTATAGACAAGTGTAGATTCAATATAGGGATTGGATGTTTGCTAGAATCGTTTTAACAAATGTTCGTTAGTCAAACCTTTACTAGGATAAAACCGGCGAAGCCAGGAACATATACTCGTATATATATGTTTGTCGGCTATGCACGCCCTCAATATGTAACTAATCTCGCTGAAATTTGAACAGGACAGAGAGTTAAATCTGGAAGAGTTTTTTGTCGCGCTTTAACCAAGAAAAATTATAATTAACCAGGTACTGAGCAACACTATTTTTTTAGTCAGAAATGATTATGACAATACATTGCACGGCAATTTATTTGAGACAAGAATAATGATACAATTCCAAGGCATGATACTATTCCTTTAACTTCCAATTACCGAGGGAACCAATTAATATTGATTTTATTCAACTTATCGAGTATTTTTCAAGGGACCGGGAAAAAATGTTCACTTTAACGAGAGATTCAAATTTACGAGTTTCAAATTATCAAAATATATCTTTTTTTATAAGTTTATAGAGAATTGTTTTAACAAATGTTCGTTAGACAAACCTTTACTCGGGTAAAAACCGGGCGAAGCCTGGTACATCCGCTAGTTTTAAATAACATTCGATGTTCTTTCTTCCAATTCGATCTACAATTTTTTTTTTAAGTTGATAGAATGGCGCTAAAATGTTTGCTATATTCTTTATGAATCTAGAATAATAAATTAAGAGTCCTATGAAAGATCTCAATTGCGAGACATTTTTTAGGTTCAGGCCCCCTATCACTGCTTTAATTTTATTTTCTAAGGGATGCAGTCCATATTTATCAATTTTAAACCCTAAATATTTCACCGAATCCCTTTTAAATTTACATTTATCTCTGTTTAACTTTAAACCTTTTTCTAGCAATCTTCTAAACACTAGATCCAACTTTTGTTCATGTTCTTCAAAGTCTTTTCCTGCAACCAAAATACAATCTATGTAGCAGGCCACACCTGGCAAATCAGCAAATAGACCTTCCATAATCCTCTGAAATTTATTTGGTGCTACCGCTACGCCATATGGAGTCTTTTATGAGAAAACAACCCCTTTTTGTTGTGTTTATATTAACAACAGCTTTGGCTTCTTCCGCTAACATTATTTGTAAGTAAGCCTGTGATAGGTCTCGAGTCGAAAGTACGGTGCTTGTAGATAATTTTGAAAAGATCTCATCGATCGATGGAAGGGGGTACCTATCTAATTCTATTGCTTTATTAGCTGTACATCAAAGTCACCACATATCTTTACACTACCATCCTTTTTTAATACCGGTACTATTGTAGCGGCCCAATTTGCATGAACTATAGGTTATAAAATGCCAGAATTCAATAAACGATCAATTTCATTCTCTACTTTGTTTTTTAGAGAGAAAGTAAACTTCTGGCCTTACAAAGCACAGGAGTCACATCCTTTTTTAAATTAAAATTTATTCTAACATCCTTTAGACAGCCCAAAACTTTGTTAAAAAATCTGCATACCTATCCATCAAACTATTTCTATTTGATTTGTTATTTAAATTTTTAATGCTAAACAATCTAGAATACTACTTGATCAAAATGTTTCGACACTTTGCTCATAAAATCCTGAAAATTCAATATATTTTCTCCCGGTTTGTGGCAAACGCAAGCGTCGCCCGTGGATTGGAGACCTGCCAATTTTCAAAAATCACGCGCCACAACAGCGCGAGCAGAGGCTGTTCGAAGTGAAGCTATTTTGCCCGTTCTTCGATTTCGTTAGTCACCGAAATGGAGGATCAACGAATTTGCATCAAGTTCTGTGTGAAAAACGGATTCAAGGGTGCCGACATTTTTTGGATGTTGCAAACAGCCTGCGGGGATGCCGTCATGAGCCGAAGACCTGTTTTCGAGTGGTACAAGCGCTTCAAGGAGGGTCAGGAAGAGACCGCCGATAACGAGCGTTCCGGGAGACCGTCCACATCAACCACGCCTGAAAAAGTGGACAAGGTGTTGGAACTGGTGCGTGAAGACCGACGAATAACTGTCAGGGAGGTCGCCGAAGAAGCAGGGATATCATTCGGGTCGACTCAATCGATAATGAAGGACATTTTGGGAGTGAGAAGACTCAACACCGTTCTCGTTCCCAAAGATTTGACTTTTGATCAAAAGAACGGCCGGAAAGAAACGGCCAGTCTCAATCTCGAAGCGACAACCGACGACCCCGAATTGCTGAAAAGGGTCATTACTGGAGACGAAACATGGATTTACGGCTTTGATTCGGAAACTACCCAACAGGCATCGGAGTGGCGCTTCAAAACTGAGCCGAGACCAAAGAAAGCGAGGAAGGCTTCCAGCAAAGTCATGCTTAGTCAAGCAAGGTCATGTTGACGGTGTTATTCGACTACCAGGGCATCGTTCATCATTAATTTCAATAACAAGGCTCTACTATAACTGCTGAATCCTACCTGGGAGTTTTGAGGCGATTGAGGGAAGCGATCAGGCAGAAACGGCCAGAGCTGTGGAGGAGCAAGTCGTGGATCCTCCACCACGATAACGCTCCGGCGCACACAGCCCTCAAAATCTCGAAGTTCCTGCAATACCACTCAACCTCTGTGTTCCCCTAACCCCCCTACAGTCCCGATTTGGCCCCCTGCGACTTCCTCTTTTTTGGAAAGCTCAAAAAAAGTTAAAGGGTCGGAAATTTCAGAGCATAGAAGAGATCAAAGTGGAATCGAAGAAGCCCATGAAGGCGATCCCGAAAACAGACTACCAGAGGTGTTTTGCCGACTGGAAAAAAAAGTGGCTGAAGTGCATCGCGGCCAACGGGGACTACTTTGAAGGGGAAAATTTAATTTGGTAGAATAATAAAGTTTTTTTAACTTATGAGCAAAGTGTCGAAACCTTTTGATCAGAGTAGTAATCAAGTTTCAACTCTTTGAGCCATTCTCTTCCTAATAAATTTACCTGGATTTTTTTATTTACAACTTATAATCTTAAATATTGGTTGGCTTCTTTTACAAAAACATTTTTGACCTATAATCTCTATTGATTTACCATAAAAGGATTTTAATCTTAAATTTTTTGGAAATAATATTTACTTTGCCAATAATTCTTATAAATATCTTTAGGTATTAACGTAACTGGACTTCCTGAATCAATTGTAAAGCACAAATAATAATCTGCTGTTAAATTTATTGTGGCATCAGTTTCGCCCTGTACAGAATATATAGAGTCCTCTTGTACAAATTTACATCCCCACATTTTTTTACTAGCTTTGCAGACCTCACTTGTATGACCCAGTTTTTCACATTTTAAAACAAGCCTTTGTTCTATGAGGGCAAACAGAGGCCACGTGTGAATGTCTTTCACCACATCTACAACACAATATTTATCCTCTTTGCCTGAAAGGCCTATGCTGCGCCGTAGTATTATTGTACTCACCCTTTTTATCCTTTCCATTCACAGGGGATATCTTGACCACTAATTTATCTTGATATTCTCTTGTATTTATCTCCGCCAGTTCGAAAGAGATCGCCACTGCAAAATTTTATCCAGGATGACATCGTCGTCCTCTTGTAGTAGCTTCTTTTGCAGGCTTTCCGACTTGATTCCAGTAACAAAACGGTCTCACAACATGGTTCCCAGCATATCGCCGAAATTACAATTTATTGCTAAATGTTTCAATTCTCTAAGATATTCTGAAATTGATTCTCCTTCCTGTTGAATTCTCTTCAAAAATCTGCATAGCTGTGGTATCACTTTCTTCTTTGGATCCAAAGGCAGCTTAATTATTTGAATGATAGTATCATAGGGTTGATCTTTCATTAGTCCGGGAAGAAAATGTCGTTTCCCAGCTTCAAAGTTTCAGAATCTAGTAGCGAGGTAAAAATCGGCACTTTACGCTCCTCCTTCAGATCATTTGCCATAAAGGAAGCCTCAAATTTTTGTACAAAAAGATCGATGGTATCCTCCACTGGGCTAGAGCATCTAAAAAGTACTATTAACTTTGAACTTGTCATGCTGATATTTTCTACTTATTTTTTTTTCTTGATCCAGATAGTTTCGAAGATGTAATAGTTATACTTGCTTAGACGCCGTTTTCCTCAGATTTCTACCGGCTCTGTAAATCCCGCATCCTCACTGCCACTTTTTTTTGTGTCGTAATTAGGCGTACAACAGCTCAAACTTGACCATGACTCTTTATTTAGCTCTTATTCTTCACGTTTGGCCAACAACAAATGTCCAATTTATATACACATATATTTTACATAATAAAGCTTTAAGGAATGCAAATAATCTTCATCTATCTACATACACAACAGTTAATATATAGCGAGAAGAGTAGAGGACTGAACACAGATCCCTGAGGTACACCAGCCCATGTTCTTCGGTCCTTGGAAAATGCTCCATTGCCCCGAACCTTTATCCTTCTTCCCCTTTAGAAGTCTGCAATCCAGATTAAGGTTTTTCCTCTAACTCCGATGTTGTGCAGCCTTTCAAATAATTCCTCCCTCTACACTCGATCAAAATCTGAGGTCATATCCAGGAATACGGCCGTTGTCTTTGGCTTTATTTCCTGGAAAGAATATTTTCTTGATTGGCAGAAGTAGATCAGTTGTACAGTGTCTGCATCTATAGGCAGTTTGGTAGAAGTTTATTTTATTATTGTTAGTGAGCCAGACTATGAGCCTAGAGTGGATAATTCATTCTGATGTTTTACAAAGTATGCTGGTAAGAGCAATTGGCCGATAGTTTTTGTATTCTTTGGCATCTTTGATAGGTTTCAGTATTGGCACTATAATTGATATCTTCCAATTCTTTGGTAGTTTACCAGTTTGCCATGAAATGTTCAGTATTCGTAGGAGTTGATTTTTAGCTTTGTCTTCAAAGTGTTTAATCATTTGACCAAAGATTAGATCATCTCCTGGTGACCTCTCGGATTTAACTTTTCTATTGATGAGTTTAGCTCATTCAATGTGAAGTCTCTAGAGAAAATATCTTGTTGATGGTAATTTCTTGCTTGTTTAACTAACTTGTTTATATCATTTGTTAGAGTCCTCTCTTCATTCGTATAGCTGAGTCTGGAAGTGCTTGAAAGATATTCAGCAATTATGTCAGCCATCTGTTTGTTCGTTCTCGCTGTTCTGTTCATATCGGTTAGAGTATTGGAGGATTGGCATTGGTTTTGATTGTTTTCTAACACTTTAATTATATTCCAGTGATGGCTGTCCTTTCTTGGATCTATTTTTTCGCAGAATGCTGCCCATTTTTCTTGTGTGAATATCCAAATTTCTTGTTCTATTTTGTGACTAATTTCAATGAGTTCCTTTATGTTTTCTTCTGTTTTAATTGTTTTAAGAAGTTCAATGATATTGTCTCTCTCTCTGCAATCATTGCCTCGATGTTGTGGTCCTTCCAGTAAGGTATCAACGGGTCTTTACATCTACCTCTAGGTATCAATGCTTTTGCAGCTTTGGACATGTTCGAAGAGAATTTTTCCAAGTTTTTGTCAATCGTTCTGTGATTTAATTCTTCGTTGCACAGTTATTCAAGCTTTTCTGTGAATTTTTCTCCAGTGTTCTTTTATTCTGTTGGACATTCTCAATTTTGAAGTTTAGGGTTGTTAAAATTGGTCTGTGGTCACTGATTGCACTTTCCAGGATTTTTCATTGTGTTGTGGGTGCGATGTTGTAATTTATCGCTGTGATGTCTATTGCGGGTTCTGTGCCTGTGGACTTGGATATATAGGTGTTATTTTCGTTATTTAACGGTGTAAGGTAGAGGTCGGTTAGCATGTCCTCAACCTGCTGACCTTTGTTATTCTGGACAGGGGTGATCCCCAAGTAGGACTTTTGGCCTTAAAATCACCGAGTATACCCCGGATGCGGTAGCATTACCGGAGATATCGGTTTTGCTCTTCATTGGAAAATGGGTGCCGTTGCCACGTTAGTCACCTTGGAAACGAACCAGAATTTGTTCAAATATTCCAAAGGTCCAGGGGGAGGGAGGTGTGGTCGGACTTCTCTCCCCCCCCCCCCCCCCCCCCCCCCTGGAATGCCGTCAATACAGGATAAAGCACTCTTGGTGAATTTTTTTATTGAGATTCAGAATCTGCCACTGAAGCTTTACGAGCGTTTCGTTCCTTTAAAGGTATTCGAAGCGGTAAAGAACCCATGAGTTGCTACTCTCTAAGGCAAATGATTAAAAATTTCGAGGAAACTGGATCTGGAAGCAAACCTCGGAGTGGAAGACCATCGACATGCAAGTCAGTGGCTGTTACGGTTTTGCAGAAGGTTGAAGCTATTGAAACGTTATCCACGTATTGAGAAGTAAGTGCTCGACAAACGGGGATTTCGTATGGAACAATTTGGAGAGAACACACATTTAGAATTTTTCTTTTAAAATTTCCATACAAAATTCAAAGTTTTCACGAGTTGAAAGCCAGCGATTTTGAGAAGCGTCAAGAGTTCGCTGCATGGGTTTTCCGGCAAATTGATATTGATGAAAACTGGCTGTCGAATGTTCTGTGGACAGATGCTCACTTTTATCTAAACGAGGAATTTAACATTCCAAACAGCCGCATTTGGAAAAAGAAAACCCTAGGATTTTTACAGAAATGCCACTTCATCCGTCCAGAGTTACAGTTTTGTGTGGGTTCACTTCTTGTTTTATTATTGGGCCATTTTTCTTTGAAAAAAAATCAATCGAAGAACTTTTAAAACCGTTTTTGTTACTGGTGAACGTTATGTTCAACTTTTGAGAGAAAAGGGTATTCCCATATTGTAGGGCAGACAAGCACTAAGCGTAATAACATTCATGAAAGATGGAGGACATCCTCATATCTCCCGCGGTCCCAAAAAATTGCTGAAGGATACGTTCGGTGAAAATCGTGGGATAAGTCGCCACTTTATATACCAGTGGCCTCCAAGATCACCAGACTTGACGCCTTACAATTTCGGTTATGGGGGTACATTAAGTCCTGTTTATCGATGCCGGCCTACCACATTGGCCATGTTGAAGGCTTCTATCAGATGGCACGATTTATAAATTTCAACAGAAATATTATTTAATGCTGTCCATTCTGTCATCCATCGTCTGCAGGCGGTGTTTGAGAATGAAGGGCGCCACATTGAGCAAGGATTGTGACCTAATACAAGAGAGAAAGCAGTTACCTCATGTGTTATATAAGCTGCCATGTATTATATTATCTACCAATATTTTGCAGCACTTTGTGTTGGGTTATGGGAATAATAAATGCTGTCCTCACATCTTGATTCTTTTTTTTTGTGAACAGTAATTTTTTTGTTTGTCATTTGCTCACATCTTATATTATGTCGTACAGGCCAAAGTGTTATAACTTCTCGAATAACACTGGTACACACAATTTTACTCCTTATCTTTAGTTTATAGCTTTTCGCTCATTAGAAAAAATAGCATAAGGAATATTCTCTTTTCCCCCCCAACTTTAGAAATTTTCGCAAAAAAATAATACAAAATGATTTTACTACCACATTTTTCAACGCAAAAGGTCGATTCAAAAATGATTTTTATTTGAAGTGATACATTTTTAAAATTGTGTACAGTATAATAAACAATGATAACATTTGACAAGCTTATAGGATATTTGGAATAAAGTACGACAAATATATTTTGTCACTACCCTCTATATTTCATTTGTTGGATCATGACAAATATCCCGTTAAATAGTCAAGTGTCGCCAATTAGTCAAGAAAGTACACATTCCTTATAGCAAGAAATCCTATTAGTAGTGCCATCATAATTTTTGGTATTATAATAACATTTCAAAAAATCGTGTATTGATATCAGAAGTGTTTTTCAAACATTCAATCTATTTCACAAAACAAAATATTTTTTGTTATATGTTTTAATTTGCATATACCTATTTTACATATCTCAGATGGTTCAAATTCACATAAATAGGTACCGCTCAGCAAGAGCAACCTAGTTCATGATAATTGAAACAATGAATAATATGTGAAGGTTATTCACATATTAAACAAAATTTTAAACAGGGATTCAATCCCGGTTCATGACTGTCGGGAATTGAGCGTGTTACCCTCTCATCCACCGACTTTTTATTATTTGCTATATCTCAGGTTGTATTTAAAAATCGTCTACCAATTCTTCTACTTTTGGCGAAATAGTGTTTTGTTAATTTATCATTTGATATTATTAGGGTTCTTTCCTGGCATTCAAAAAGGAAAACTACGTGTCGATCAGTTATATTTTTCAATTTATCAAACAATTTGGCCGCTGAATCTCTGATTGTGGTAGAGCGCCATATACAGAATAAAATTGTAACTAAAATCAATTTCGAATTTTTCATTATTTGCCATAAAAATTCCCATTGCATCCTGAACACTATGATGCTTACCGCATTTCTCTAGCGCAAATATTCGCGGAGTTATTAATTTTTAAAGTTGTCAGGGACTTTTGGATCACCCTGTATATATCTATATATATAAATATGAATGTATGTGTGTGTGTGTGTGGTCTGTTTGTCCTTTATGCCTGACCAAACCACTCATTGGAACGCCATGAAACTTTGGGAAGTTATTTAGTATAGTACTGGGAAGGTTTCTAGCAAATAAAATTTTTGAAATAACTTTTCGCTTTAAAATAATCAAGATAAATATTCTAATTTATCTGTTATAATTCAACAATCTGCTCTAAATATTATCATGATGATACGATGATTTTGTAAAGTAGAAAATTAGGAAAGACAAAATTTAGGATGACACGGCAATTTATTTGAGACAAGAATAATGATACAATTCCAAGGCAAGCTACTATTCCTTTAACTTCCAATTACCGAGGGAACCAATTAATAATTATTTTATTCAACTTATCGAGTATTTTTCAAGGGACCGGGAAAAAAAGTTCACTTTATCGAGAGATTCGTTAGACAAACCTTTACTCGGGTAAAACACGGGCGAAGCCGGGTACGTCCATACAAGAATAATGATACAATTCCAAGGCAAGATACTATTCCTTTAACTTCCAATTACCGAGGGAACCAATTAATATTGATTTTATTCAACTTATCGAGTATTTTCCAAGGGACCGGGAAAAATGTTCACTTTATCGAGAGATTCGTTAGACAAACCTTTACTCGGGTAAAACCCGGGCGAAGCTGGGTACGTCCGCTAGTATATATATGTCGTAGCTGCCGTGGTCGAATGGAAGGGCGCAAGCGTTGTGCATGTACGCGTCAAAAAATAACTTGTTCGACACTCGTGAGCACGCGCCACGCGGCGGAGGCGTGGCCTTCCTCGCGCGCGCTGGCTCCCAGATTTATTTGGTACAGATTTATACATGGATGAATTTGTATTTACATTTTAAAATATAATTATGGCGGAAATAAATATATCTCTTGGGCATTAATTATACAAATTATGACAGATGGAACCTGTGTGGGATAAATAAATTTAAAATGATTTTAAAATTATTTAGTTGAGATTGGGAGGCAATTTTATAAATTGAATTCTGATATTATGTACAAAATTGGAAATTTGTGTGATATTATACTAAAATATATACAAGTAGGGATTAACACAACATAGAGTTTGATATATAATACAAGGATAATAAAGTTTTAAATGTAGCAGGATACGAACCTGTGTGATGTGGCTACGACTGTGTATCTGTTTGCGAGAATGTTCTGTGCGTGAGAGGATCTCCTGCGCTGGAGTGTTGGTGGATTGATTATGGGCTAAGCAGTCTCCTATGAACCGTACTCTCCATAGGGAACGTAAGAAGAGGGGTGTAAAAAGGTGCCCAGGGATTATAAGGAATGAATGTTTGATATGGCAGGATACGTTTGAGGAATGAAGACTTGGTCGTGGCGAACAATTTGGTAGGATGATCCAAATTGGGTCACTGGAGTCCTCGGAAGGTTTCTCGTTTGGGATGGAGAGAAAAGGGGACGGTTGTCATGTCAATGAGGTAGCGCAAGGAGAATATCTCTTGATGTTGGTGTGTGTACATAATGGTTTATTGCAAATGGTCAGAGGGAAACGTACTGAATTCTGTGACGTACATCCTGAACGGATCGTTTCAAGATGGGTCTGTGATTATCAATAATCCTGCTGACTTCTTAAAAGCAAATAAATTTGGGGAAAAATATCAGTTCGGGGTGGTCAATGGGCAACGCAAGTGGTGTTATTCTAATTCAAAATAGGAATTATATATAGGAATTCCCTGACGTTAGGATCTTATGGGGGATCATCAATCTTAATGTCGTGGTCACCATTCTTTTCTGAGTGATTAATGAAGTCCTTTAAGGTGTTCCAAAGGACTATTGAAAGCTCTTCAAGACAATGAATCAAGATTGATTGAATTTGTCTTAATCGGGACGACGGCAATAAATAAATCAGCAAATGTATAATCGTCATGGAGACGTTTGGGTTAATAAAAGCCATTGTAAGGAGGGATAGAAAAAATATTGGGAATTGTTTAATTCTATTAAAATATTTAACTATGGGCAACAGTACTAACGTACTTTTGATTATGACTGACCTATTTTCCAATTTCGTATTATCACAGTTAATAAGGGGAGCACTGAATTGAGGGCTAATTTGAGGAGTATGATTACGTGTTGGTGAGGATGGGAGAATTATCTTCGTTGTAGGGGATGGTTTTAATCGGATAGCAATCTTTGGGATGGTGTCAGGAGTAGAAATGTATCTGGCTGTTAATGTCCGTTCGTCATTATCTAAGAAAGTATCGGGGTTCATGTGATTAAATGGGTTATTTAATGTAGATGCATAATTCTTATAATCATCATGAAATATTTCAGGTGGAAAATGATTGTAAATAAAATATGATTTTGGCTTGCTATTGTTGTTCGTTGAGTGAGGTGTGAAGATGTACTTAGTGTCTTCGGAATAATGTTTCAATTTGTTTGCATGAATAATTTCTGTTTCTAAGTTTTGAGCTTGATTAGGTCTATTGATTCTAACTGTATAGGGGGATATCACCTCAATTATCTCATATGGTCCACTGAAGTAAGGCACTAATTTGCCCGTATTGGGGTGTTGGTAAATTTTGGTAAGGACTAGATCGCCTACTTCAAAGTCGGGGGACCTGTAATTTTTATCAAATCTGATCTTATCTATCTTATGACGTTCTTTCGTTCTTTGTAACGCTAGGCGTCTGGATTCAGTGACTGATGGATAAGGATCTAGATGTTGTGACAGTTCTTTCGGTAGGGAACCGTCCATAAGGTATGATGGGGGAAATCCCGTGACGGAATGAGGGGTATCGTTATATGCCTTAACTACTTTGGATTGGAGCATAGTCCAACTAGCTCTAGGATGTTGAAGATGGAGGAGCCTAAGTTTTCCGGTCAGGGTTGCGTTCAAACGCTCGGATAAACCGTTTGCTTGTGGATGGTTGCTCGTAGTGAGCATTGGTTGGATGTTATGGGAGATTAGAAATCTCCTAAACCTCGGTGATGTGAAGGCAGGGGCTCTATCTGTAAGGAGACGCTTCGGACAACCACTTTGTAGCACCTTTTTTATTACTTGAATATATGTGGTCGTACTGGTGGAACGAGATGGAAATGTCCATGCGAATCGAGTCGCGTGGTCTACTACTACATGCAGGTAATTTTTTGCACTCCCATATCTAGCAAACCCGGCTATAGTGTCCATAGAGACCAGATCGAATGGCAGTGGGGATTCTGGCAATTCGCCCAACTCTCCATACTTCGGTCCTTTTGGGGTTTTGCTCATTTGACAGATGTTACAATTCTTAACGAAGGCACGAATGTCTATCGACATTCCGCTCCAAAAGTATTGGGCGGAGATGATCCTAGTTAATTGAGAAATTCCTGGATGGTTGAATTTCTGGTGGGCTTCTCTAAGTATGGTGGGTCGTAAGGATGGTGGAACGACTATTTTGCTCACACCACGTCTGGTGACGGTAGTCAGGCCTGAGGTTTGGTGAACGTACTTGGAATTATCCCGAAGCTCGCTTTGGTACATTTTTAATTGCGTGGCGTCAAGAAGACCACAAAACGGATTTCGGGATAAAAGGTCAGCCTCTAGTTGTTTGGTGCCTTTGATGTACTTCACCTGATAGTCGTAGACTGACAATCTCAAACTCCATCGAAAGAGTCTTCCTGTCGGATTTTTGATGTTTTTCAGCCACTGTAAGGCGCAATGATCGGTGAAAATAGTAAAACCATTTCCCGCCAGATAGACCTTGAAACGATCTACTGTTTCAATTATGGCCAGACACTCTAATTCGGTGATGGTATAATGCGCTCGTATTTGCGCAGTGTGCGACTATAATATTGTACTGGATATGAGTTTCCATCTGGAGAGAGAGAGAGAGAGAGATGGAGCTGTTTCAGTACTCCTCCTATCTCTTGCAAAGATGCATCAGAGTACACTTGACAGGGCAAGTCTGATTTATAAAGATGTAGAATGGGACCTGATGAAAGTAGTTGTTTGAGTTTGTCAAACGCCTTTTGACAGTCTGACGTCCATTCCCATTTAACATTCTTTTTCAAAAGTTGATTTAGAGAATTTCTAATGCGCGCATAATCTGGAATGAATTTATTGTAAACATTAATGGCGCCTAGGAATGATTGCAAGGTTTTTACGTTAGTAGGGGGTTTTATGGCAATAATTACATCTATATTCCTAACAAGTGGAGTGCAAGTACCTGAACTAATCTTATATCCCAGGTAGTCAATAGATGTCCTGAAAAACTGGCATTTATTAAGATTTAATTTTATATTTTCTAATTTACAAAAATGAAAAAATTCCTGTAAGTGTCCTAAGTGTACCTCTAAACTGTTAGAATGTATTATGAAGTCATCAAAATAATGATTAGCAAATGTTAATTTGTGTTTCTGTATCAATTGATTTAACTGCCTTTCGAATATTTGGGGACTTAATTTGAGACCAAATGGAAGTCTATTAAAATGGTATTGCCCCAGGTGGGTTACAAATGAAAGTAGGGGCCTAGATTCTGGATGGATCGGAGTTTGCCAGAAGGCGGAGGTTATATCTATAATGGAAAAGTATTTGGAATTAGATAATTGATCTAGTACTGTTTCTATTAGTGGTATGGGATAATTATCTACAGACATCAATTCGTTAAGTTTTCTAAAATCTACACAAAAACGTTTCGAGCCATCCCTTTTTCTGGCAAGTGTTACGGGAGCGGCATATGGGCTATTCGATGGTTCTATTATTTCATTTTCTAACATTTTCTCTATTCGATATTTTATTTCAGGATAATCGCTATATGGTATTCTATATGGTCTTAGTGTTATAATCTTATCACTGTTAGGTATAATTTTAACCGGGTCGATATTTAAAGCAGGTACTGAGAACTTATCGATAGGAAACAACCCAATATTTTCTCTAATAAGATTTTTACATTCATTTATTAGATGAGGATGTGCAGCTATATAATTTTCTACATTTGTGGTACTATTAAGGTTGTTATGAAGAAAAGATTGAGTGGTGTGGGGCATGGTATGGTTATTAGGGTCGGGTTGAATTGTAAAGTTTTTTAATGATGGCGTAAAATAATCCTTAAAACAGTATTGTGACTGTGCTAACATGGTATTATCCTGATATATTCTCTTTGAAAAGAAATCAATAGTTAATCGGAATATCTTTAATGAGTTTAAAGAAAAAATGCCAAATGGTAGATCATTATCTATTATATAAAATAACAAGTGTTCTTTAATGGATCCTACAGTAACCAAAATAAATGCAAATCCCACAGGTTGGATATTATGAGACAATGTCCTAATAGTAACATCATTATTTAAATGTAACATTTTAGTTCCTAATGTTTCGAATTGCTTAAAACAAATAATATTAATATTAGCGCCAGTATCTATTAGAAATGAACATAAATGGTTGGCTAGTAGCAACTTGAGAGTCAGGGTACTTACGCCATTAATAGCGTGTGGGTTGTACTTCTGATTACTTGGTAGCGCTGTCTCTTGGGTCTCGAAAATACCGCGGCGGTGTCGATAGTCGAGGATGATCGGCACGCTGTCCAAGCAAGGTGGACCGTTGTGGGCACTGATTGTTCCAGTGTGGCCCTTGGCAGTGCTTGCATGGCGTAGGCGGAGTGGAGGGAGATCCTTCTGGTCGCTTCTGGGAATGAGGCACATCTTCAGATAAGCGCCTTAGCGGATTACTTGTCTGTCTACCGGATTGGCGGGGAGATGGGCTTTCTGTGGGAGAGGAAATGCCGAGACGACTCGGGTCTCCGCCGATACCATAGATTCTCCTGGCCAGAGTGAACCATTCCGACGGGCTGCTGGGTGTTGCAATCAGCAGGAGATTGCGACTGTAGGAGGGTATTCCTTGAGTGAGAGCATTGACCATTTCCTTGCGATCGATGTTGAGCTGCGTACCTATGCGTACCTTCTGTAAATAGTATTCTTGTAAGCCTTGAGGCCCGCAGCGTAGTTGATAGAACTCTTGGTGTGTCGGAGTCTCGGGTGGGGGGTACAGATCCTCAAGGACTTGTTTGATCCTCCAGTAGGGTTCATAGAGGTAGTCCATGGATTGGAGTGTTCTCCGGGGCTCTCCTTCTAGCGCTGCCACTACCATGCGGCTTTGTTCGTCGCAGCTGCTGTTTTGGAATTCCGGGGACCTCTCCAGCTCCCTTAAGAATGATTCCGCGGAACTTGAACCGTCAAATCTGGCTGCGGCGGCGGGCGCGTCCCGCCCAAGTCTTTTCATCATCGCTGTTAGTGCATCAATTACTGACTTATTCTCTTGAGCTAATTCGGCCTATTTCTGGCCTGCTTGTCTCTTTGCCTTGCTCATTCTCTTGAGGTTCTTATTTCTGTCGACTCTAAACTGTCGTAGCTGCCGTGGTTGAATGGAAGGGCGCAAGCGTTGTGCATGTACGCGTCAAAAAATAACTTGTTCGACACTCGTGAGCACGCGTCACGCGGCGGAGGCGTGGCCTTCCCCGCGCGCGCTGGCTCCCAGATTTATTTGGTACAGATTTATACATGGATGAATTTGTATTTACATTTTGAAATATAATTATGGCGGAAATAAATATATCTCTTGGGCATTAATTATACAAATTATGACATATATATATATATATATATATACAAGATTGGATTAAAAAGTTCCCGAATTTTTTAAAATTAATTATTTATTCTCAGTATAGTAATTTAAACATCATTTTTTTCAATATAGGAACCTTGGTTATATACACACTTTTTCTAGCGTGAAAAAAAGCTGTTGAAATGCTAGTTCAAAGTCAATTTTTCTAAGCTTGTTTAGCTCTACCGTCGAATTTTTAATTACTTCTGACGATGATGAAAAGCGCCTCCCTTTAACGTCATTTTAAGTTTTGGAAAGAAGAATTAATCACATGTTGCGTTATCAGGAGAGTAAGAAGGATGCGGTAAGACAGATACAGATTGTTTGGCTAAATAGTCTTTAACAATAATGGCTCTATGAGCAGGATATTATCATGTAGCAATTTCCACTGTTTTGATAATAAAATTTGGTTTCTTTTTCTTCTTATATCATCACAAAAGTCCACAAGTATTTCTTTGTATTCCTGTTTATTAATAGTAATCCCCTCTCTTTAATAAATTCATAATAGACAAGTCCTTGATTATCGAAAAACATTACAAGCATAACTTTTCTTTTGGACTTGTCAAAACGAACTTACTTCTTTTAGGAGAACTTGGTGCGTGCCATTCGAGTGGTTGTTTTTTGGTTTGTGGATAAAAAAAAAGCACCATGTTTCATCAATAGTTATTATTGTTTTCAAAATTCAGAATCATATTGTAGCGTAGCAGAAAGGTAGAGTCGGTGATCCACAAACGAAGAACGTTATTTTATTAACCAAACAAATCGAGGTCAAAAGAAGAACAAACGAGAAATATGAATGAATTAATTAATTATAATTAAGTGATATCTAGAAATAGCTATATTTAAAATAGTAAACAAAGTAGAGAGAGCAAAGAATAAAAGTCTCGTGGCCACGCGGCCTCGCGGGGGTAACCTCCACCGGAACGTGACGTCAGCTCCAGGGTTGCTGAGCCAGCAATTTCACTTCGCTACATAGCCCCCCTCTCAAAGGACATCGACCCGATGCTCAGCAGGAGACCTGCGCCTCCAGTCTACGAGCTCGCGACCGCGTAATAGGGCCAGGGATATCCAGGTCTCCTGGTCTGGGGACCTCCTCCTGGGCCAAGGGTGGTTGCCTCCCTTCCGCTGGAACTTCTTCCTTTTGAGGACTTGATAAGTCGTCTTCCATGTCCTCCTCCAGGTGGTCCTCCCGCTTCTCTAGATCTAAATAGGGCTTCATCCTGCAGATGTGAACTATGTTCTTTGTTTTACGACGACCATGCTGGTCTCCGAATGTCTCCACTTCATATGTCACATCGGATATTTTTCTTGTTACTTTATACGGGCCGAAATAACGTCGCATTAGTTTTTCAGACAAACCCACCTTGCGCACAGGGATATAGATCCAAACGAGAACTCCGGGCTGATAGATTATGTTTCTGTGATGGGCGTCGTAACGGAGTTTATTTCCTCCCTGGGACCTCATAGTGTGAATGCGTGCCAGCTGTCACGCTTCTTCGGCCCTTGATCCTAGCGTCTGGATGAAGTCATCTTCATCCTCTGAAGGAAATTTGGGGAATAGCAAGTCTAGTGGGGTCTCCGCCTCACGCCCGTGCACAAGGTAGAATGGACTAAACCCCGTGGACTCTTGCTTCGCCGTGTTGTATGCGAACGTCACGAATGGGAGAATCTCATCCCAATCTTTCTGGTTGACGTCCACATACATGGACAGCATGTCTGCTATTGTCTTATTCAACCTTTCAGTGAGTCCATTGGTCTGAGGGTGGTAGGCGGTTGTTGTCCGATGAGTTATTCTGCAGTGTTTGTTCAGATCACGAATCATTGAAGATGTAAAATTTCGTCCTCGGTCTGTGATAACTTCCCTCGGCGCACCGTGCATCAGAATTACATCTTTAATGAAGAATGTCGCTACTTCCACTGATTCACTTGTCGGTAGAGCTTTCGTGATCGCAAACTTGGTGAGGTAATCCGTACAGACAATGATCCAGCGATTCCCGCACATAGATGTTGGAAACCTTCCAAGGAGATCCATTCCCACTTTTTCGAAGGCGGCTATAGGCACAGGTATCGGCTGCAAAAGTCCTGGAGGGAGTTGGGGCTGGCGTTTGCGTCGCTGACAACCTGGACAGTGAGCCACATAATTCCTAACATTTCTATACATTCCGGGCCAGTAGAATTTTTTTCTTATTCGATCATATGTCTTAGTAAATCCAAGATGTCCTGAAGTGGGAGAATCATGTAAGTTTCTCAGTATTTCAGGCCTCAAGTGGCGGGGGACCACCAGAAGCCATTCCCTTCCCATTGGATCGTAATTTTTTTTATGGAGAGTATCGTTTATTTTCATAAAGGACTTGTTAGATGTTTCCTGTTGGATTTTGTCGGCTATCTTCGTGAGGTCCGGGTCTTTCATTTGTTCCCGTCCAAAATTCTGTAAGGCAACTATGCAAGGAATATCTTCTTCTATATCTTCACTACAATTTAGGGGACTTCTTGATAAACAGTCAGCGTCCTGATGTTTTCTTCCGCTCTTGTGCACAACAGTAACATCAAACTCCTGCAGCCGAAGAGCCCATCTTGCTAACCTCCCACATGGGTCCTTGAGGTTGGTCAGCCAGCACAAGGAGTGATGGTCAGTTACGATAGTGAATGGACGTCCAAAAACATACGGCCGGAATTTGCCAATGGCCCAAATAATAGCAAGACATTCTCTCTCAGTCGTCGAATAATTTCTTTCCGCCTTATTGAGCGTTCTCGATGCATAGGCAATGGCTCTTTCCTTTCCCTTTTGAATTTGCGCTAAAACTGCTCCTATTCCATAGTTGCTCGCATCAGTATGTATTTCCGTTGGGGATGAATGATCAAAATGTCCCAAGACAGGCTCAGAAATTAGGGCTGACTTGAGAGCTTCAAATGCGTGCCGCTCTTCTATGTTCCAACTAAACACTGAATCTTTCTTTAAAAGAGCGTTTAATGGTTGGGCTATATGGGCATAATTGGGTATGAAACGGCGGTAGTAGGAAGATAGCCCTAGGAAACTTCTAACTTCTTTTAGCGAATTTGGTCTGGGGAAGTCACGGACTGCTCTAATTTTTTCTGGATCGAGACATATTCCATCTCCACTCACCTCATGTCCAAGAACTGTTATAGTTTTCGCACCAAACCTGCATTTCCCCGAATTGAGGCACAAGCCAGCCTTCCTCAAACAGCCCAATACCAGCTGAAGGCGTCTCAGATGTTCCTCAAAATCATCGGAAAAAACGACTATGTCATCAAGGTAACAGAGACAGATTGTCCACTTAAGACCCTTCAAGAGGCCGTCCATCATTCGTTCGAATGTAGCTGGAGCGTTGCATAACCCAAATGGCATCACTTTGAACTCATACAATCCATCTGGGGTTATGAATGCAGTCTTCTCACGGTCCGCTTCCTCCACGTCGATCTGCCAGTATCCAGATTGGAGATCCATAGAGGAATAAAATCGTGCTCCCTGTAGACAGTCCAAAGTGTCGTCGATCCTTGGGAGCGGGTAAACATCCTTTTTTGTTATCTTATTAAGGCGGCGGTAATCGACGCAGAATCTCCAGCTGCCATCTTTTTTCCTGACCAAAACGACCGGTGAGGCCCATGGGCTCGCAGAGGGCTGAATAATACCAATTTCTTCCATTTTATTTACCTCCTCTTGAATAATTTGACGTTCCGCTGGTGCTACTCGGTACGGTCGTTGTTTGGTGGGAAGGTGGTCTCCAGTGCTAATTCGATGCTTAACATTATCGGTCTTGGACGCTTCTTTTTTTCTGAAATCAAAAATATCTCTATAGTTTCTCAATAAATTTCTTAATTTTTCTTTTTGAAAATCGTCAAGTGAATCATCTATATTTAAAATTTCCGCAAATTTTGAATCCTCGGAATGGCCTATATCTGTTCCTACGTGGTTGCCCTCAGCAAGTACACAAAGCTGGCTATCCTCGATGACGACACCATCGGCCACGTGCATCCCCTGGGGAATTATCTTCGGATATGGGCTCCAATTTGCCACCCACAGTTTTCCCCTGTTACTGGTAAGTGAGATGATAGAGGAGGGAGCCATTAGTTCTCTTTCCAGCGACAGACCTTTTTGACTTTCTGCCACCACAGCTGCATTATCTGAGATGTCTCTGCTTAATACCTCTATCAGCTGACAAGATGCGGGCTCTATTCTGTATTCCCGTTCCGCGTAGAGAGGTGAGTTGTTCTTGGGTGTGTCCTCGACTAGGAATTCCTCTAAAAAAGTGTATCTTCTGCAGAATCAATTACCGCCCTGGATAACTTCAAAAAGTCCCATCCGAGGATCACATCGTGACTACAGTCCTCCAGAACAATAAATTCGAAATTTTCCTGCAGACCATTTAAGTCCAATTTTAAAGAGCAGCGTCCTTTCGGTTTTATAATTTTACCGTTGGCCACTCTTAAGCTCACGTCAGTTTCGGCAAACATTATTTTCTTCAATTTGAGTCTGAACCTCTCGGACACGACAGAATAAGAAGCCCCAGAATCAACAAGAGCACTGGTTATATTTCCTTCTATTTTAATATGTATATAATTTCCTTTCATATCCACTGTAGTCGATGAGGGAGGGTTTCCAAATTTTGCGGCCCCACCTCCAAAATAGGTCGCAACCTCTAGTTTTCCTGGCGGGAACGGCGAGGTGACCGACTGGACCCTCTAATAGGCGACGAATGTTGTCCGTTTCGGCCAGGGTATGGGGAAGGGCTTCGGTAACGTCTAAAATTATCTCTTGGCTCGTCGTCATTGAGCGCCGGGAATTTGGAACGGGGTCCATAGAAGAACATTGGTTCTTGCCTCCTTTGGGAATATCCGTTTTCTCTTTCGTCATTCTGTCTCCTTCTGTCACGGCAGTAACGGGCGACATGGCCAGGGCGTCCGCAATGGAAGCAAATTGGTCTTCCCTCAGTGGTCCGCCATTCATTTGTGTCCAGTCTTTCTCCCTGTTTCGGGTACCGAGCTCTGGGACGGGGAGTTTGGGGTGCGGCCGTCTCTCTTCTAGCGATTGGTGAAGGCGTATAAGTTTGATATTGAGGGGAGCCTCTGGAAGGATTTGATAGTGGAGCGAGGGTTTTATCAATTTCTTCCCTCACCATATCTTCAATGGTGGCGATTCTTGGTTCTTCACGAGGAGCGGCCAAGGCCCGTTGCACCTCCTCGCGGACAATTTGTCTAATCATGGATGACAAATCTGTATTATCATCGCAGACATCAAGGGATGCTACATTGGGCAAGCGTTCGTACTTGGCGGGGGTCACACGCCGACGATGAAGCGCTTCAATGCGGCGGCACTCAGACACAAATTGATCCGTATTGTTTATGTCTCTTGGAAGAAGCGCCTGATAAAGTTCTTCCACTATTCCTTTCATGAGGTGGGAGATTTTATCCCCCTCGCTCATTTGGAGATCCACCTCTTTGCAGAGTCGTAGGACGTCTTGTATATAGAACTCGGTGCTTTCACCCTTTAGCTGAGCCCGGATTTTAAGTTTTTTCTCGGCAAGCAGCCGCAGACTCTCACTTTTCCCAAATACACTCTCCAATTGAGTAGTAAACTCTTCCCAATTCCGGATGGTCTCCTCATTATTCTCAAACCATTTGAGGGCAGTTCCATTCAGGTAAAAGTAGACATTGGCAAGACAGAGGGTTTCGTCCCAATGATTATGCTTCGCCATACGTTTGTAACCTTTTAACCAGGTAAGGGGATCCTCACCATCCTCCCCGGAGAACATGGAAGGATTCCTTGGTAGGTGCTGAACAAAATAATTGCCCACCTGGGTAGCTTCCTCTATATTCACGGTCATCTCCTTGAGCTCTACACTATCTTCTTGTTTAACAGTTTCAGTCCTTCTTTTATGTCTGAAGGGATATCGGTCTTGACGATCCAGCGTCTCCACCAGTTGTAGCGTAGCAGAAAGGTAGAGTCGGTGATCCACAAACGAAGAACGTTATTTTATTAACCAAACAAATCGAGGTCAAAAGAAGAACAAACGAGAAATATGAATGAATTAATTAATTATAATTAAGTGATATCTAGAAATAGTAAACAAAGTAGAGAGAGCAAAGAATAAAAGTCTCGTGGCCACGCGGCCTCGCGGGGGTAACCTCCACCGGAACGTGACGTCAGCTCCAGGGTTGCTGAGCCAGCAATTTCACTTCGCTACAATATTATTTGCAGTTTCAATTAAATATTCGCAAATTGATAATCTGGTTTCTCTTTGTTGATCTGTTAAATTTCGTGGGACAAAATAATCACAAAATATTTTCATGTTTAAATGTTCACCAATAATTTTTTGGAAACTACTATACGAAATTGCAAGTATTTCTGATATATTATCAATAGTAATATTTCTATCAGCAAAAATTAAATCACGTACTTGTCCAATATTGCGATCCGTTGTTGACGTCAATAGCCGACCTGAACTTGAATCATTGTGATGCCCTTACGGCCATCTTTAAAAAGTTTATACCAGAGATAAACATGCGTTTGTGACAATTTTATGTCTTCATAAGCTTCATTCATTAATGATAATGTGTTTGTGAAAGACCTTTTTAATTTTACACAAAATTCAATATTTGCCCTTTCCTCTTGATGACATTGCAGAAACCGACGCGAACTAAATACAACAAAAATATGCCTGAAATGAAAACTATGCATGCGCATTTACTGGCTTTTCTAAATTAAATTATAGTTAGGCTTTGTTCTTTACAGTGAAATTGATTTTACATTTTTTAAAAATTTGTTTCATATTTTAATTTTTAAAAGTTCAGTGACTTTTTGATCGTATCGTGTATATATGGATTTGCTTAATTTCTAAATTTTAGTTGTGTAATTATACCTGTCGAAGGGCTGTTACGCCTGAAATCTTGTATTCTCGTGATAAATAGAAACTCCTCCCTCAGCGAATTTTTATTTATTTATAAGAGAACTTTAAAATGTAGAAGGATAAAAATTCCAAACTGAAATGTTCTTTATGGAAAAAAATGTTAAAGGAGTAGCATTGTGTTTTCAATTATTTTTTAATTATTCACCTAATGTCTTTTTTTCAGAGAAGTATTTATGTCAGCTAAAACGAAATAATAGAAATAAATGATACTATATTTATTGAGTCTTGAAATTATAATTGTTTATTAATCTCTCTCCCAGCTCCCCAAGATTCCAAATGGCGTTCTGAGCTCAGGGAATCTGGGTTATAAATATCTCTTCAACTACATTATTCCTGTTGACTACACTTCTTGGACTTTCCTAATTAGATGACATTGCCCTATTGAATCTGCCAAGAAACAAACCGTCCTGAAAACACTTTGTAAACTGGTTCACTAATGCTACCAGGACAGACTCCTACCCGCAGTACAGAACGGGTAGTTGGCGATCTATGGATACACTCCTGGAGCCTGGGTTATGAATATCTTACTTAACTACAGCGATTAAATATAAATACATTTCTTGAACTTCCATCATCAGTCTCCTAAGCCGCATGAGATTGTCCTTCGGAACTAAATCTTTATTTAATTTATAAGAGGCAAGGTTGTGATTATATTTTATGGATGGATCCCAGAAGTTGATTTCTTGGAAGATTTTGTACAGGGACCTAACCATACTCTATGTTGAAAACAAATTATTTTTATAGTTAGAAAATGTATTTTTATATATTAAAAATATGTTACAGTAGTACCTATGAAGTAGAATACCTAGTTGCAGACCCAAAATGCCTTTTAGAAAGGTATCCTCTTAACAGAGAGTTGAAAAAAAAGTAAAAATGGTAATTTTGGTGATGGGAACTGTCCTTTGTATAGAGGTGTCTTCCAGCGCGAGTGTCCTCTTATGGAAATTCTACTGTAATCAATTTTATATATTCAAAATAAATCTCTTCTGACTATAATTCACACAACCAATTATTTTTACCTATTTGAAAATTCCAATTATTTCACTGTCAAATTTTGCACCATCGTTCAATTTAAGATTTATTGTATTTTCAAGCCTTTTTTAATAAGATCCCAATCAACCCTTTTACCTAAAACAGCATACAGATTCAGCAAAAGCTTTAATTCAACATCCCCTTATGAGTGTTGGAAACAGAAATGTCCTAGAAAAATGGTTAATAAACAATAAATACTGCCATGAATTCAAATTATATAATTTATCTTAAAATCCCAATTTATCAATGACTTGTAAAATAAAATTCTGATTCCATGTGGAAATGGAAAGTTAAACCCTATGTATGCTAGGATATAAAAGGGTGTATATGACTATTCTAATACACTCTGTGAGAATTTAGAGGCTAAATAAATAAAAATAACAACGGGCTTGTAGAATTTGTTGTTGAAAGATGAGAAATAGTAAAATATTCATGGACATTTTAAATAGAAAATAATTCATTATGAACAAATGGTAAGAAGACCACGCCAAAAAGACTCTGCCTCATTATTTTCATTAAGAAATTATAATACTTAAAAAATAAATCAACATAACAAATGATATGAGGGAAGAATTTATTTCTATCACGACAATACAAGTTTTCGGGTGTAACAGCCCTTCGAAAGGTATAATTACAATAAGAGTTCATCCCTGACTTATAATTTAAAAACAACAACAAGCAATCAAAGGTTAAGTTTCATGTAAAAATGTTATTTCTCAAGCTTACAGGGCAAACTTGCCCTTTTACAGAAGCATATCGAAATATAAGTTCTATCTAACCATACCCGCCGAAATCTAAAGAAATAAAATCCCTATACATACATAAAAAAGTAGGAAATATAAGAGATGTGTTGTGGGTCGGTGATGCAAAAGAACAGCCAAGAGAAATGATTTATGAATATAGGATTATTATTTAATATAAGGATATATGAGGATATATATGATGACACAGCAGCAACCGCACACAGCAGTAAAAACAAAAGGGAGGCTTAAGACTGTAAACAAGATGACGGCGGCAGGAGGGGAGGGGCGTTCCCATTGGTTAGTCATCTCCATGCAGCGCCGCCCAGCGGCCGGTCCACGCTTCATTCATCATTCCCCCACTGAAGCGCTGGACTGAAGAACAGTTCATTAAGTCACAGGCGTTCTCGTTAGCCACTTTGCTCAGGGTCTTGGTGAAGACGTCAGCCAGGTTCTTCTTTGTAGGGATGTAGACAATCTTGATCTCTCCGCTAATTATTCTTTCTCTGACGTGATGGTATCTTATGTCAATGTGTTTGGATCTGTTGTTCTCCACATTATTTTTGGAAAAGTCTATAGCGGATCTATTATTGCAATGAATTATCAAGGGAAAAGCAAAATTCTATAAGAACTTTAATTCTTTCAAGATGGTAGCGATCCAAACTGCTTCCTTAGTGGTCTGGGATAGCGCTAAATATTCTGCCTCCATTGTGGAAAGTGAGACACACTTCTGTTTGCAAGTCTTCCATATGACTAAGGAATGTCCTATAGTGATAGCGGTCCCACTATTGGACCGTCTGTCATCGATGTCGCTAGCCCAATCTGCATCACTGTATGCACAAACATCATTGGAATCAGTCCGGCGATAAACGAGAGATAGATTTATGCTCCCGTGTAAATATCTTAAGGCGTGTTTGGCAGCTTGCCAATGTCGACGTCCAGGGTTGCTAGAGAATTGGGCTAATCTCGTAACGGAAAACATTAAGTCTGGCCTAGTACAATTCGCAAGAAAAAGTCGCCATTCTAAGTCGCCATATAGATAAGCGTTATCTACGTCGAGATGTCTATTGTACCATTTCATGTTCAAACTTAACGTTATCAAAACTCTGATTACAGCTAAGTTAATAACAGGTGCATAAGTTTCCTGAAAATCGATTCCTTGTTTCTGTGAGAAACCTCTAGCTACTAAACGTGCTTTGAAACGCTCTACATTTCCGCTCTCATTTGTCTTCACTTTATACACCCATCTGCTGCTAATCGGTTTCTTTCCCAGCGGTAATGTTGATAACTCCCAAGTGCCTCGTTCCTGAAGCACTCTAAGCTCATCTTCCATTGCTTTTCTCCAATACATGGCTTCGGGAGATTGGACTGCCTCTTCAAAACTTTGCGGCTCGGTAACATCTAAAAAGTTTAACTCTACTCTTGGTTTACCTTTTCTCCCATATGGATTTCGAACAATGTTTTTGGAGGTGGAGGGTTGTGGTAGAGTGTCCTCTACCCCCACTGAATCCGAATTACTCGGTAATTCATTCTCTAGGTCGTTATCATGATTAGTCTCAGGTTCTAGCCAAACGTGGTTGTACCTTTCCGGTTCTGTCTCTTCGATTATTTTGGTCCACTCAAGTCCAATTTTAGACTCATCGAATCTAACATGTTTTGTTTCAATCACCTTTTGTAATTCTGGGCACCAGAGACGATATCCACGTGTTTGAGTAGAGTATCCTACCAGAATACATCTACATGCCCGATGGTCTAATTTTCGCCTTCTTTCTCTTGGTATATGGCTATATGCCAAACATCCAAATGCTTTTAGGTGTCTTACACTAGGATTTCTTTCTAACCAAAGTCCATCGGGTACTTTGTCTTTTAGAGCGCTATTATAACATTTGTTTTTAATGTAAGCAGCTGTATTTACCGCCTCTGCCCAAAATCTTTGGGGGAGATTTGCGCTATGTAAACAAGCGCGGGCCATATCTAGAAGTGTTCGATTTACACGTTCTGCCACACCGTTCATTTGCGGAGAATACACGTTTGTGCGTTCATGCTTTATCCCTAGTTTTTGTAATTTGTCTTGGAATTCTCTATTGCAAAACTCAAGTCCATTATCCGATCGTAACACTTTAATTTTATTACCAGTTTGTCTCTCTACAGTGGCTCTATAGATATCGAAATGTTTTAATACCTCATCTTTGTTTTTCAGAAGATACACAGTAATCCTTCTTGAGAAATCATCAACAAAAGATGGAAAGTATCTATTGCCTCCGGTTGATTTTACCGGCATTGGACCGCAAATATCTGTGTGGATAAGCTCCAAGGTCTGTTTAGATCTAATATTGCCTAGGTTTTTATGTGGCGCTTTAGTGGATTTAGCGATACAAAAATCGTCGCATAGGCCTTTGTCTCTAGAGGAAAGTTCTAAGCCTATTACCAGCTCCTCCCGCGCCATCTTTTCAATGGCGTTACTGTCAATATGGCATAACCGTTGATGCCACGTTCTTGAAGAATTGTTCTGAAAATGGTCCCTTTCACTATTAAATGCTGTTTTACTGGAGTTTAAGGTCTTACCTTTCACAATGTAGAGGCCATTTACATTTGTCGCTTCCGCTATAATCCTGTTTTCTGGGTTGAAAACGCGAGCTACCATATTACGAAAGGTCACACGGTTGCCGTTTTCTTCTATCTTGGAGACTGACAGCAGATTCCTTCGCACATTTGGGACGTACAACACATTGTTTAGCTTGATTTCGATGCTTTCATTATGGATAGACGTCTGGAGAAATATGTGTCCATATCCTTTGGCTTCAGTTGTCCCACTCGCAGTCATAATAGGATCAGAAGACACCTCCCGAAGATCAACGAACCAGTCCTTGTTTCTGCATACATGGTTGGTTGCTCCACTATCCAGCAGCCACGAATCCTCGTCGCTCGTTAGGTTGAGTGCAGCCAGGAAGTTATCTGATTTGTTTACCTTCCTCTGATAATGCTGATTATCGCGTTTTCTAGTTGTTTGCTTCATTCCTCAGCAGTTGGTGGCTATGTGTCCTATCTTCCCGCATCGGTAGCATTTTCTTCGACTGTCGGTACTGTTGTTATTTTGAAGCTTGTTCACCTATAGCACCTCCTTGGATGAATCCTCCTTTCTGGTTGTTCTCCTCTCATGTTCCGTTAGCAGGATCTGCCTCACCTTGGATGACGTGAACTCATCATCCGTCATGTTGCTAAAGTTCATTATAATCCCATCATAGGAGTCTGGTAGTCCAGCTAGCATAGAGTATGCCAGATCTTCATCCTTTACTTCACATCCTGCTTCTCTGAGATGATCACTACAGGTCTTTAATCTTGATAGGTAATTTATCATTTTTTCTTCTTCGATGAACTTGATGTTCACGAATTGTTTCTTGAGTTGAAGAATTCGCGCCCTTGATTTCGGTTCAAATATTTGTTCCAGGGTCGTCCAGGCTTCACTTGCAGTCTTACAATCGATAACGTGAATTTGTTGCTCTGTAGAAATTGATAGAGCAATCGTTGCCAGTGCCTTTTCTTGTTTGATTTTTGTCTTCTCATATTTTCTTTGATCCTCATCAGCGTCGATCGCTTCTTCGTTAATTACACATTCCCATAATCCTCTTTCGATCAGGAGCATCTTCATGTTAAATTTCCATGATCGATAATTGCTGCCGGTGAACTTCTCGACGTTCAGGGCAAGCGCTTGGGAAGACGACGCCATCTTGGTTTCACTTACTTTTCGTTCTTTTTAATGCAGACAACCACGCTCTGCTACCATGTTGTGGGTCGGTGATGCAAAAGAACAGCCAAGAGAAATGATTTATGAATATAGGATTATTATTTAATATAAGGATATATGAGGATATATATGATGACACAGCAGCAACCGCACACAGCAGTAAAAACAAAAGGGAGGCTTAAGACTGTAAACAAGATGACGGCGGCAGGAGGGGAGGGGCGTTCCCATTGGTTAGTCATCTCCATGCAGCGCCGCCCAGCGGCCGGTCCACGCTTCATTCATCAAGATGGATATGCAAATAATAATTAAAATCATTTAGCTAAATCGTAAAACTGATTTATTAGTTAATGCTAATGCACTATTGAGGTTATGTGTGATCGAAGGAAGAATACAAATTTAAAGACACCAATAAATAAAGGCTGGGGAAGTCTATGAATGATGTTGGAAAAATATATAAAGGTAGAAGGTTCCAAAATCCTACTATCATATATTTTTGGTAAGTAAAGCTCCCATTACCAGGTGCTGGTGTTTTATTTCATGATAATGGGATGAGGGCTCACTAATATATTAAAAGAATGGTTTGTGTTGTAGGTTTTCTGGTATACAAGGAGAACGTGGATTCTTCCTTTTGAAAATTCTTTCCTGCTCAGACATTCTGAATCTCAGAATGAGAATTCTTTGGGTGAACTTCATATCTGCAAGAAAGTATGAGATTCATAATTGAAGATATTCATCGTTAGACATTTTTTGTGTATTGCTTTTTCCTATAGTTTATATTATGTAACTTGATTTTTTTTGTTTTTTGTTTAAATTTGTCTTCTA
This sequence comes from Cordylochernes scorpioides, assembly GCA_030710605.1. NCBI lineage: Eukaryota > Metazoa > Arthropoda > Arachnida > Pseudoscorpiones > Chernetidae > Cordylochernes > Cordylochernes scorpioides. The sequence goes on along the minus strand of CP092879.1, from coordinate 70,740,368 downwards.
TATTCATATTAAATAGATTTTTTTTGGATATCAAATTCTTCATAAATAGAATCAATCAATAAAAGAGCTGAAAATTAGAATAGATAAACTAATATGAAAATAAAAACTGATGTAAAAATAAAACAATATAAAGTTTGAAATTTATTAAAAACAAAATTTGATATATTTCCCTAGGGAATAATAGAGGGAAGTTTTAATTCCAGAAACACTGAAACACAAATCAAAAGGTTATTGAATTAAGAAAAACAGGTGGGAGAATATATTACTGATGAGTCAGGCCATCCATTAATTAATCATTGCCGTAACTGACTAGATTTACTGCATAGATAAAAGTTGTTGAATGATAAGGCTGGGCTCATTTTTTTACATTTGTAGGCTTGTTGCGTGATGTGTTGGTGTGGCTTGTGGAAAGGCTGCTGATAAAATTATAATTAAAATTAATTTATTTAAAACCAGAAATATAGAAATAGAAAAGAAGCAACGGTTGAAGTAACGGCCGTCGGAGTTAGCCTACATGTTTACCGCGAGTGGCGAGAGTCTCTGATGACGTCCCGCGCGCATGCGTAGTCAGGTTGACGCTCGCGGTTGCCGAGGCCGTCCTAGCTCGCGCTCGCTGAAGCAAAGTGTAGTCGCCACACTACTCCCCCTCCAGTAGGATCTTTCCAGCGATCCTATGCAATCTTATTGGCTTGCCAAGTTCGGGTCTTGGGAAAACATCGGTCCTTCAGATGTGAAAGCAGGCTTGAGGCGTTCGATTGACACCCACGTGGATATCTTTTTAATTTTCAGTTTGTAAATTTTGGGTTTCCTAAAGAGGACTTCATATGGACCGTCGTATGGGGGAGCTAGCGGTGGCAATATCAGGTCCCGACGTAGATAGACATGGGAACATGTCTCGAGTGGTTTGGGCACGTAAACGTAGCGGTTCCCATGTGGCTTGCTTGGTGCAGGTTTCAGAGATGCCATGGCGCGCTTGAAGTCCTCCAGCCACGGTTCGGTAGGCGAGCTTGCAGAGGGGGGGGTCCTCGAAAAATGTTCATGGAAGAGGTAGGGGCTTCCCATAGACCAGCTCAGCGGTTGTGGTGTTGAGATCTTCCCTTAGCGACGAACGAATCCCTAGGAGCACCAGGGGAAGTTTCAAGGACCAGCTCGTGGAATCGTGACAGCGAAGGGAGTCTCTCAGCTGTCTGTGGAATCTTTCTACCAGGCCGTTTGCTGCTGGGTGGTAGAGTGATGTCCTTATTTTGTTGATTCCCAGAAGCCGTGTCAACTCACCGAAAAGTGCTGATTCAAACTGCCTGCCTTGTTCTGTAGTCACTTTTGCTGGCACGCCAAAACGAGATATCCAGACCGATAGGAAGGCATTTGCTACTGTTTTGGCGGTGATGTCCTGTATGGGTAAGGCTTCGGGCCACCTAGTGAATCGGTCGACGCAGGTGAATATGTACCGATAGTTTTCACTCGGTGGTAGTGGTCCGACCAGGTCAATGTGAACATGACTGAACCTTCCGTCTGGGGGAATAAACGACTGAAGGGGCGTTCTTGTGTGTCTAGTGGTTTTGGAGACTTGGCAGCGGTGGCAGGCGCGAGTCCAAAGTGCGCAATCCTTCTTGACGGCCGGCCAGACGTAATGGGCGGTGACCATCCTTGTAGTAGCTCGTACTCCGGGGTGAGACAAGTCGTGGTATGCAGAAAAAATTATCCGGCGACAGGATGCGGGTACGAATGGTCTGGGTTTTGCTGTGGAAACGTCACAGTACAGGGAAATGTCCGTTTCTGGGATTTGTACTTTTTCCAGTTGTAGTGAGTTGTGGTTTTCCGATGTCAAGAGAGCTTGTAGCTCCTGGTCTACTGCTTGCGCTTCGGCGAGGGATTTCGGGTCATAAGGTTGATGATGGGAGATGGGTTCCACACGTGACAGGAAATCTGCAGGTACATTTTCACAGCCCGCGATGTGGCGGATGTCTGTTGTGAATTGCCCGATGAAATCGAGGTGTCGACATTGGCGCGGTGAGGCTTTGTCCAGATTTTGTTGAAAGGCGTATGTGAGAGGTTTGTGGTCCGTATAGACCGGAAATTGTCGCCCTTCCAATAAATGCCTGAAATGCTTGATAGCCAAGTATACCGCCAGGAGTTCTCTGTCGTATGCGCTGTATTTTCTTTGTGCAGCGTCTAGTTTCCTTGAGAAAAACGCTATTGGTTGGAAATTGTTGCCAACCTGCTGGTGAAGCGCGGCGCCCACAGCAAAATCCGAGGCATCTACCGTAAGGCAGAGAGGCGCTTCTGGAAAAGGATGGTGCAAGAGGGCAGCGTTGGCTAGATGAAATTTGCACTGGTCGAAAGCCTGGAGTGCTGTTGGGGTCCATTGCCAGGATGCGTTCTTGCGCCCTTCGACCATGGCGTGGAGTGGTGCCTGAGTACTAGCGGCATTGGGGAGGCAGCGCCGATAGAAATTTAACATAACCAGAAAACGTCGAAGTTTTCCGTCAGTATCAGGGATTGGGATGTCTTTAATTGCTTGTACTCGCTGAGGGTCCGGCGAGATTCCGGCATTAGTGATGATAAACCCCAAGAATTTGACTGAAGGTTGGCCGAAGGTGCATTTGGTTTCGTTGATCGTCAGGCCGTAGTCTCGAAGGCGACCAAAAAGTTGTTGAAGATGGGATACATGTTGATTTTCTGAATCGGATGCGATAAGTACGTCGTCAATGTAGGCATATGCAAAATCCAAACCTTGGAGTACTTCGTTGATGAGCCTTTGAAAGGTTTGGGCTGCGTTACATAGGCCAAAGGACATGCGGGGAAACTCGAAAAGGCCGAAAGGCGTAATAACGGCAGTCTTAGGGATATCTCTAGATTCCACGGACACATGGTGGTACGCTCTAACCAGATCGATAGTAGAAAATATTTTCTTACCATGCAGACGCGATGCAAAGTCCATAATGTTAGGGACTGTATATCGGTCGGGGACGGTAGCGGCATTCAGTTTCCTGTAGTCTCCACATGGTTTTAGCGAGCCGTCTTTCTTGGGTACTAGGTGGAGAGGGCTGGCCCACGGTGATTTGGATGGACGACAGATGCCTTTCTCCATCATGAAGGCGAATTATTTCTTTGCCGCGGCGAGTTTGTCCGTGGGGAGTCGTCGCGGTTTTGCTGCAATCGGGGGACCCTTTGCGACGATATGATGAGTCACTGAGTGACGGGGAGGGCTTTTTACAAGATTCTGACTAGTGAGCTCTGGGAATTGTCTGAGTATTCTGGAGTAAGGCGAATTGGCGATTGTAAGGTGAATGCTAACAGCGGGGGAAGGGGAAACTTGTCCAATGGAGTGAAGGGAAGATACTGGGTCGCTCAGCCGGTGATTACGCAGGTCTACTGTCAGCCCGTAATGTCGGAGAAAGTCTGCGCCGATGATGGACACGCCGACGTCGTCTATGATGAAAGGCCAACGGAATAATCGTCCGAGACCGAGGTCAAGCTCAAGATGTCGTTCGCCGTAAGTGTGGATGATAGATCCGTTAGCTGCGAAAAGCTGCCTGTGCGAGGGCCTAGCATTTTTTACTGGAGGTGGAATCACTTAGACTTCGGCTCCAGTGTCGACCAAAAACAAATAGGCGCTGCGTCGGTCCGTAATGAAGAGCCGGCGAGTAAGGCCTGCGCCGTCAGTGGCTCCTACTGACGGCGGGCGTATTCGTTTTCCTTGGACCTTGAAGTTGCATGGTTGAAGGCACTTCCTAGCCTGCGCTCCAAACTTCATATGGTACCAGCAAGTTCCTGCGTTTCTTTTTTTGTTGTGGGTCGGGTACCTATTGTTCGGATAGCGATTGTGTGGGGTGTCCATGGATGACTTCAAAGCTTCGACTTGCGTATGCAGGTCTTGGATTTGCGTCATCAGCTGTTGGTGGGCTTCCGCGCTATGACCTGTGCTTGGTTGGTCCACTGCTGAGACCGTTGGCAGTATGGCTTCGTGTATGTTGCCTGCCATTTCCGCCAGCTTACTCAAACTTGTTTCAGAGGATGCTGCGAGAGCGGCCCTTATGTCCTGAGGTAGGCGTCGAGTCCACAGCATTTTCAGTACTGTATTGGAAAAATTTCTTCCTGCCTGATGTTGCATCGCGGCTAGAACTGTTGATGGCTTCTGATCTCCCATGGGACGCCCATTCAGAACCTGTAAAATTTTAGTTTGTTTTGATTGACCGAGTCGTTGGAGAAGGCATGCTTTCAGCGCATCGTATTTACCAGAGAGTGGAGGGACCGTTACGATGTCCGCGACGTAAGTAAGGTTTGGCTGGTCTAGGCTCGTTACCGTTGCTTGGAATTTAGTTTCGTCGCGGGAGATCTCGGCTAGACCGAAAGCGGCTTCTAGCTGGCTTATCCACAGTTCAACGTTGTTGGGCCAGAATGGTGGTGCACGGAAAGCCAATCTTGATATTTGGGAGGGTGCCGTGGATGTTGGCCCTTCCGGTTGTTCCGTAGTTGCGTCTTGCATTCTGGGGCTGTTGAAAGTTTCGTGGATTAAATAATATAATAAAAAAATATAGAAGTGTGATTAAAATAACTTTTGCATCACGTCCGGCTCACCAATTTGTAGGCTTGTTGCGTGATGTGTTGGTGCGGCTTGTGGAAAGGCTGCTGATAAGATTATAATTAAAATTAATTTATTTAAAACCAGAAATATAGAAATATGAAAGAAGCAACGGTTGAAGTAACGGCCGTCGGAGTTAGCCTACATGTTTACCGCGAGTGGCCAGAGTCTCTGATGACGTCCCGCGCGCATGCGTAGTCAGGTTGACGCTCGCGGTTGCCGAGGCCGTCCTAGCTCGCGCTCGCTGAAGCAAAGTGTAGTCGCCACACATTCATTAAAAGGTTGTAATGTTCCTCAAGGAAAACAGAGAAGGAACTATTTTTTTAAATGCCCAATAAGGTTTATCGTTATATGTATACTTTATAAATACTAAAATTACTATAAACAATTAGTGTGTAAAATATTTTTAAAAATAACTTACTTTAAAAACTACTTAATTTCTTGATACATAAATACCCCATAGTGAATATCCCCAAAACCTATAAACACAAATTAGCTTGTTTTACAATATGTATACGAGGTGTGTTCAAAAAGTATCGCGAATTTTGAATTTTCGCAGGGTACGTATATTCGAATTTCGATCTTTTTGTGGCTTTATGTTGATACTCATGTCTCTCACTTATGCCGACAAGCACGGCCATTTTGAATGTTCACTTAATTGTTGACAGCTGCTTTGCTTGCAGGTGTTTTGGATCGTCTTCGATTTTTACCTATTAAAAAAATGGATCAAAGATCCTGTATCAATTTTGTGTGAAAAACGAAATTAAGTGCGCGGATGCATTCCGAATGTTGACTGTGGCATACGGAGAAGCTACCTTAGACCGAAGCAACGTTTATCGGTGGTACAAAATGTTCTCAGAAGGCCGAGAAGATGTGAACGACGAAGAGCGTGCCGGACGCCCGAGCACTTCAACAACAGACGAAAAAAATTAATAAAGTGGAGAAAATGATATTGGCCAATCGTCGAATCACCGTTAGAGAAGTTGCTGAGGACCTAAACATATCGATTGGCTCGTGCCATTCGATTTTTATCAATGATTTGGGCATGAGACGGGTCGCCGCGAAATTCGTACAAAAATTGCTGAATTGCGACCAAAAACAGCATCGCATGAACATTGCTAATGAGATGTTGGACTCTGTCCGCGACGACCTAAATTTGCTCCAGAGGGTCATAACTGGTGAAGAAGCGTGGGTTTATGGTTCTGACGTGGAAACCAAAGCTCAATCATCTCAATGGAAGCTGCCGCACGAACCAAGACCGAAAAAAGCGCGCCAAAGTTCGGTCGAATGTGAAAGTTTTACTGACAGTTTTCTTCGTTTTCAGAGGTGTGGTGCATCATGAGTTCTTGCCACAAGGTAGAACGGTCAATAAGGAATATTACCTGCAAGTTATGCGCAATTTACGCGAAGCAATCCGCCAGAAACGCCCAGGTTTGTGGAAGAACAAAAATTGGCTTTTGCACCACGATAACACCCCTGCTCACACATCGTTGCTTGTGCGCGACTTTTTGGCCAAAAATATCACACTAATGATCCCGCAGCCACCGTATTCCCCAGATGTGGCCCCCTGTGACTTTTCCTTGTTCCCTAAACTGAAGAGGCCCATGAAAGGACGACGTTACGCTACGCTTGACGAGATAAAGACAGCATCGAAGGAGGAGCTGAAAAAGATTTTAAAAAATGATTTTTTGAAGTGCTTCGAAGATTGGAAAAACCGTTGGCACAAGTGTATAATATCTCATGGGGATTACTTTGAAGGGGACAAAATAGGTATTTATGAATAAATAAATATTTTTTGAAAAAACTCAAAAGTCGCGATACCTTTTGAACACGTACTTCGACTATTTCTCCTTCACTATTCGCGGATATTTCAAAACTTTCTTGGCTAATGTCACAACCTAATTGAGTTTCCGCTATTTTCATTTGTCCATCCTCTTCTTTCCTTTGTCCCTCCTCGTCTTCCCTTTGTTCATCATTCTCCCATTCTATTTCCAATATATGCTCCTCTTCACATTCACATTCTTGCTTATATTCTTCCTCTAGCCTAGGTTCCTCTTCCTCATTTTGTTGATCTTTATTAAAGAATATTCTTTTCAATTCGCCATCTATTATCATATATATTTTATAATCTTCCTCTTGCATAGATCCCGCTTCCTCATCTAATTTCTTCATATCTTCTAATAGCTCAGAGTCACTTTTGTTACACAACACTTTCCTTTTTTCTTCCTTTTGCTTATATTCTTTCTCTAGCCTAGATTCTTCTTTTTATCTTGTTAATCTTTTCGACCAATTACTTTCTTTATTTTTTGTCTACTTTCTCCCAATATTCCAATACTAAAGAATTTTATAAGATGTTTATACCTTTCATACTTCTTTTTTCTTTGCTGTGATACTTTTTTCTTATCTAAAATCACACAAACAAAAAAATATATATATAAAAATACTCAGTCTTAATGCTTTAAGATATTTTATGAGGAAAAATCACTGGTAATTTATCAAATCTCTATCATTAATCTCTCATTTCACAATTACAAATTTTATTTATTTTTTATTTTATATTGAAAATAGAATACTACATAATGAAATCATCTTATATAAACAAGAAATATTTATAAAAAGAATTAATCAAATTCAACATTCAACACTTCAACACCATAGGATACAGTCCCGTAGAGATGCTGAGGGATAAAGCCAGAAATTTACTTAAATCCTACTTCAATGCTCTTCAGAAGAAATCAAGGCTTCATCTCTTCATGCACCTGTATCGAAGTTGTGAGAATGAACCCAAAGGTTTCCTAATCCATTCCTACAAAGATATTTCCACCAAGAATTTCACGACCGGAATCTAAAAGAAAAAGTTTTCACCGAGAAAGATAATGTAAAAAAGATTCTCATGATAGTCCTTCAATTGCCAGAACCTGGTACACATCTAGGCTTCTATATATTAGTGATTGGTTAATCGAAGTTCTAAACCTACTCATATACATCCACAACAGAACATACACTGCGTGACATTGAAAATGGAACACCAAGAAATAGTGGCCAGAAAGTGATGAAACTCGGCAGACAGAGAGAGACAGGGACGAACAATAAGTGATCTTTATTTCAAAATGATAGTCATAATACAGAGCGAGAACGGCGTCGGCTTAGTAGCAAGTAGGACCACCGCGGACGGCGATGCACGCAGCAACACGTCTAGGTAGAGAGTCAATCAGAGTACGGATGGCGTCTTTAAGGATGGCTCTCCATTCCCTCTCAACCATTTGCCACAGTTCGTCTTCTGAACGCGGCTGTGGCAAGGCATGCAAACGGCGTCCAATGATGTCCCAGACGTGCTCGATTGGTGAGAGATCAGGAGAGTACGGTGGCCAGGGAAGCATCTGTACATCTTGCAGAGCTTGTTGGCTAATGCGAGCAGTGTGCGGTCGGGCGTTATCCTGCTGATAAAGGGCATTGGGTACCCCCTGAAGGTAGGGGAGTGTCACCGGTCGCAGCACATCATCAACGTATCGTTGGGCCGTCATAGTGCCCTGAATACGAAGTAAAGGTGACCTGGAATCATACGCGATTGCGCCCCAAACCATGATTTCACGTTGTCGCACGGTGGGGCGTTCCACAATTGCTGCCGGATTGGACCTTTCTCCACGTCGACGCCACACGCGTACACGGCGACTATCACTGGACAAGCAGAAACGCGACTCATCTGAGAACACGACCCTGTGCCATTCCGTCATCCACGTCGATCTAGCCCGGCACCATTCCAAACGTTGGCGCCTATTCGGTGGGGTCAATGGCAGTCTTCTTAGCGGACGGCATGAGTGCAAGCCATTAGCAACCAATCGACGGGAAATGGCTCTGGTCGAGATGGAATGATCTAGGGTGTCTTGCACATGTTGCAGGATGGCGGTACAAGTGGCTTGTGGGGTCGCCACTGCTTGTCGAAGGATACGCCGATCCACACGTGCTGACGTCACTCTGGTTGCACCGACATTCCTATTAATTGCCACATTTCCTTGTTCCAACCATCTTCTCCACAGTCGGTGCACCGTGGACGCACCAAGGTGTGTATCAGCTGCGATTTGACGTATGGACCAACCTGCCCTTTTCAGTCCGATCACCATGCCCCTCGTAAAAGCGTCTGTCTGCTTGAACTGCCTCCGTTTACGATGACCTGGCATTCTCTGTTATTACACGTGTCTTTTGACACAAGAACAAAATTTCTACAATGATTTTCCTTGAAGAAATAACGACACGAATACTGTCCTTTCTGCAAGTTCCTTCCCTTATATCTTAATCCATGTGCGCACGAGAGCTGCGCATTTTACATCATTTGCATAACTCGGTTAGGCGCGTCTACCCTGAAATTTGCATAATTTTCTGGTCACTATTTCTTGGTGTTCCATTTTCAATGTCACGCAGTGTATATAATCCAATAAAATACTTAATTTCAGACCCTGAATATTCAACACTGCTGAAGGACTTTATGGAGAAAACTGAGAAACTGGTGAAGGACACGAAGAACGATTTTAAAGCCCAAGTTGAAAGTATTCCAGAAGGATCCAACTCTCCTAAAGAAATGCAAATTCAGTCCCATTTAACACAGATAGATGTTATTGATTACATTTTTACCACGACCCAGAGCATAATCAACGAGAAGTGAATTTTTTTAAATACAATTCTTAGATATTTATAATCCAGGTTCCTAGAGCGCAGAGCGCCAACTACCAGGAACACAATTCTTAAATCGTTTATATTTATCTGCTTATGTTTTTCATTGAGTAAAATTGTTAAAAGTTAATAAAAACTAATTACAAATTAACAATTTGCGTATCTTTTTATTGTAAAAAGCGAGATTTCAAGCAACGACGGTCTTCTATTAGCTTAACAAGGTCAAATGGAGAAATACAAAGTAGCTACTATGCACAAATAAAATCAAGGCAGAACACGATATACAGAGGGTGTTCACACTTATAGGAAACGAGCGCCCGGTGTAAAAAAGGAACTATTACTTTATTTTAAAAAATCAACAACGTGGAATTCGAAAAGGCTTAAGCTAATTCTAACACGCAATACATATCTTTTGTTATTTAAAAAAATGTACTTCAAAAACAATAATTTCATAAGAGGTTATATTTTAGGACTTTCCAGAGCTAATCTTACCTATTTGGACATAATTAAAATATGCAAACAAGATGATATCAACATTTCTAAAAAAGGTATTTATAATATTATTCACGACAAAAATATCAAGTTTTTATTCAAAGCACCTACGGAGAAATGGACAAAAGATTATCACCCTATATCTGTGAGAACTCCTGCAACTGTCAAAAAAGTGAAAAAATATATTACAAAAGAAAATCCTATTCCACAAAGAGATATAGCCAAATTAATAGGAACATCAGTGTCAACAATAAATAAAATAATAAATAAAGATTTAGGACTAAAAGCTACAAGAAAACATGCGGTTCTCAAATTGTTTCAGAGCCATATTCGTCAGCGACACTATATCAGCAGATATTTTTATGAAAATTTCTTGGCTGCTGATAGATGGAAATTTATTGTTACATATGACGAAGCATGGGTATATTTAACCGATTGCGACAGAAAAAGAGCTATATACTATCAAAAAAGGGTGGAAAATCTAGGCCAATTTGGTTGAAGGAATGTGCCGAAAGTTACCCCAAAGGATTTATGTTGGCATGTGGTATATCATATGAAGGAAAATTAAAAATAAGAAAAGTTGAAAGAAATGCCAAAATAAACTCGGAGTACTATCAAAACAACATTTTAGAACCTGTATTTTTAAATTATATTCCCTCTATCTATGGAAAACAGAGCAACAAAGTCTGATTTCACCATGATAACGCCACAAGTCGTACCTCATCTTCAACCCAAGCTTATTTGGAAGATCTAAAGCAAAGAACAGAAATCAACACTAATCCAAAGAACAGAACCCCTGTAAAATCTCCTGATTTAACCCCGATGGATTTTTGCATTTTTGGATGCCTTAAAAGAGCACTTGGAAAGAGACACCCTAGGACAATTGAAGGTCTCTGGAAAGTGGTAAAGGAAGAATGGGATCTTTTGAGTATGACCATGATCAGAAAGTGTCTGCTATCGTGGAAAATCAGGTGCCGTTCTGTAAATAAACAAAAAGGCTTTCAGATAGAATATTTGAAAATTTTCAAATATGGTGTTAATTTTTAATATTTTATAATAAAACTGGTTTCCTATAAGTGTGAACACCCTCTGTATTTGAATGCATATCTCTTAAGACGGAGAGAAACTTTTGTTTCTGAGATAGGCCGTCTTCACCGTACACTTTCTTCTATTAAGTCTGATAGACAATATTGCTTTATCTGTATATAATTTCTTCAGAAGAGTTATGAAGGATCTGATAAATTAGTCTTTCCGTTATAATAATGATAATTAAAATTCAAAACTTTTTTCTTCTTTTGTTACACCATGCTTTTTACTGTATTTCATGCAATATTGTACATATAAAACTCCACTCATCCTGATCATTGTTGTCTACACTCTGGAGAATCTGTTTAATGGGGTCTTAATAAAGGCTTTGTGTGTGTGTGAAATACAAAGTGCTTGTAAAAACAAATGTTCACCGGCACATGTGCGAGCGTACATAACGAAATCAAAACTTTAAAAACCATTTCAAACATTCAATATATTTACAATTTTATATAATTATCATTATAAAAATATATATAAATAAATTATATAAATACGGTAGAACCTCACTGTGAAGGACACCTAATTTCAGAGCTAAATTGTCCTTTAGGGAGAGGTGTCCTTTTACTGGAAAGTTGCTAAATAGTAAAAATGGTAATTTTGCAAATGAAAACTGTCCTTTATAGAGGGGTGTCCTCTGATGGAAGTTCTACTGAATATATATAAATAAAATTATCTATATATATAAAATTGAATGTCTGTCTGTCTGTTTGTTTGTTTGTTTGTTTGTTTGTACTCTATAGATTCAAAAACCATACATCCAATCGCCGTGAAATTTTGGGATATTATTAGGTATATCACCGGTAAGGTTTTTGAAAAATAATTTCATGAATATCTTGAATATCCTTAGAGTTACTTGCAGATTTGTAGATTTAACTCGCAAGCAGCGCCCCCATTGTGACGATGTTAACAAGTTTTCTTATCACTAAGTTTGTTATCTTAAACATTATTTATCAAAAGTAAGATTATCTCAGGATGACACGGCAATGTGACACGGGAAAAAATGTTCACTAGATAAAACTATGATTTTCTATATGATATAAAAAGCCAACAATGAAGAGTGAATGTAATATAAAAAGCCAACAATGAAGAATGAATGTAAGATAAAAAGTCAACAATGAAGAGTGAATGTAATATAAAAAGCCAACAATGAAGAATGAATGTAAGATAAAAAGCCAACAATGAAGAGTGAATGTAAGATAAAAAGCCAACAATGAATAGTAAATGTAATATAAAAAGCCAACAATGAAGAATGAATGTAAGATAAAAAAGCCAACAATGAAGAGTAAATATAATATAAAAAGCCAACAATGAAAAATGAATGTAAGATAAAAAGCCAACAATGAAGAGTAAATATAATATAAAAAGCCAACAATGAAGAGTGAATGTAAGATAAAAAGCCACAATGAAGAGTAAATGTAATATAAAAAGCCAACAGAGTGAATGTAAGATAAAAAGCCAACAATGAAGAGTGAATGTAATATAAAAAGCCAACAATGAAGAATGAATGTAAGATAAGAAGCCAACAATGAAGAGTGAATGTAATATAAAAAGCCAACAATGAAGAATGAATGTAAGATAAAAAGCAAACAATGTAGAGTGAATGTAAGATAAAAAGCCAACAATGAAGAGTAAATGTAATATAAAAAGCCAACAATGAAAAATGAATGTAAGATAAAAAGCCAACAATGAAGAGTAAATATAATATAAAAAGCCAACAATGAAGAGTGAATGTAAGATAAAAAGCCAACAATGAAGAGTAAATGTAATATAAAAAGCCAACAGAGTGAATGTAAGATAAAAAGCCAACAATGAAGAATGAATGTAAGATAAAAAGCCAACAATGAAGAGTGAATGTAATATAAAAAGCCAACAATGAAGAATGAATGTAAGATAAAAAGCCAACAATGAAGAGTGAATGTAAGATAAAAAGCCAACAATGAAAAGTAAATGTAATATAAAAAGCCAACAAAGAAGAGTAAATATAATATAAAAAGCCAACAATGAAGAGTGAATGTAAGATAAAAAGCCAACAATGAAGAGTAAATGTAAGATAAAAAGCCAACAATGAAGAGTGAATGTAATATAAAAAGCCAACAATGAAGAATGAATGTAAGATAAAAAGCCAACAATGAAGAATGAATGTAAGATAAAAAGCCAACAATGAAGAGTGAATGTAATATAAAAAGCCATCAATGAAGAATGAATGTAAGATAAAAAGCCAACAATGAAGAGTGAATGTAAGATAAAAAGCCAACAATGAAGAGTAAATGTAATATAAAAAGCCAACAACAAAGAATGAATGTAAGATAAAAAGCCAACAATGAAGAGTAAATATAATATAAAAAGCCAACAATGAAGAGTGAATGTAAGATAAAAAGCCAACAATGAAGAGTAAATCTATATATATAAAATTGAATGTCTGTCTGTCTGTCTGTTTGTTTGTACTCTATAGATTCAAAAACCATACATCCAATCGCCGTGAAATTTTGGGATATTATTAGGTATATCACCGGGAAGGTTTTTGAAAAATAATTTCATGAATATCTTGAATAACCTTAGAGTTACTTGCAGATTTGTAGATTTAACTCGCAAGCAGCGCCCCCATTGTGACGATGTTAACAAGTTTTCTTATCACTAAGTTTGTTATCTTAAATATTATTTATCAAAAGTAAGATTATCTCAGGATGACACGGCAATTTATTTGCGACAAGAATAATGATACAATTCCAAGGCAAAGATACTATTCTTTTAACTTCCAATTACCGAGGGAACCAATTAATATTGATTTTATTCAACTTATCGAGTATTTCTCAAGGGACCGGGAAAAAATGTTCACTAGATAAAACTATGATTTTCTAATGTAGAAAATTAGGAAAGACAAAATTCAGGATGACAAGGCACACAGGGACCGGGAAAAAATGTTCACTTTATCGAGAGATTCAAATTTACGAGTTTCAAATTATCAAAATATATCTTTTTTATTTTTTAATAAGTTTTTAGAGAATTGTTTTAACAAATGTTCGCTAGACAAACCTTTACTCGGGTAAAACCCCGGGCGAAGCCGAGTACGTTTTATAAGTTTAAAGAGAATTGTTTTAACAAATGTTCGTTAGACAAACATTCACTCGGGTAAAACCCGGGCGAAGCCGGGCGGGTCCGCTAGTATATTTATAAATGAAATCATGTATATAAGGACTTGGTTGTTGTTGTGTGATCTAATCAATTTATGGCGCGACATATTCATGTTTTTAGTTATTATGATAATTCTGTATTAATAAAATATTATGGAAATATATATCTTTCCAATAGCATACAATCGCTTTTAATAGAAACTACACTACCTAAGATTATTGAATATTAGGTAGAAGAGTACATAACAGTGGCGACGAGGATTAAAAGAAAATGGATTGTAAGTTATCAAGTATTGAATAATTTAACCCTAATATTGGTAACTCTTTTGCAAGTTATTTGGAAAGAATAGAATGTTATTTTGTTGCAAATGAGGTGACCAAAGAAGGGAAAAAGAGAGCAATATTTCTTACCTTGTGTGGTAAAGAAACTTATGAATTAAAAAAATCGCTGACTTTGCCAAAAAAAAAGCCGTTGGAGACAGATTGGGCTGAGATTGTTGACAAAATAAAGAATCATTTTGATCCTAAACCCAATGCGATAGCTCAGAGATTTAAATTCATTAAAAGACAACAGAAACCAAACGAGACCATAGTTGAATTTATAGCTGCCCTAAGGAAGCTAGCAGAGCACTGTGAATTTATTGATCTCGAGGATAGATTACGGGATGCATTAGTGTGTGGCATCATTGATGAGAAGTTGCAGACTATGTTGCTAACGGATGACAAGTTAATACTTTAAAAAGCTCAAGAAATAGCAACAGCATGCGAAGCTGCAACAAGAGATGTAGCAGAAATGAAACTGGAATTACCCCGTGAAGAAGTCAATGCAATAGGAAGCACAATGAAGAAACAAAGAGAAGAAAAACAACTTAAAAGATGTTTTCGATGTGGGAATACGAATCATAGATCAGAGAATTGTTTATATCGAAGAAAAAGGTGCAACCATTGTCAGGAAATTGGACACATTGCTAGAGTTTGTAAGAGCAATCGGGGAAAGGAACATAAAGAAAACTGTTCGATAGAAGATGAGGATATTGTTGAAACAAATGGCCTATTCAATGTGAATCAATTGGAGAATATGAATAGTTATCATAAGTACATGTTAATGGTGCAAACCAGTGGACGAGCCATAGACATGCTAATTGACTCAGGAACTGGAAAGAGTATCATATCAGGAAAAAACATACCAGGAGACGTCGACAGAGGCAGAGAGACCACACCTGGAGAGGAATACCACAAGTTTAGCGCAGTGGAATAAACAGAGGCTACCAATTTTGGGGAAGATAATCACAGAAGTTAAAGTAAATGAAAATAAAATAGCCATGAAAATGCTCGTAGTGAAGGGACCGGGCCCAAATTTGATAGGAAGAGAAGCCTTTGACCAAATTGGGATTGAAGTAGAATTGGTAAACTACCATGACAGTATACCCAATATTTTAGAAGAGTTTAAGGAAGTGTCTGAAGATAAACTTGGAAGATATAAGGGTCCACCCATACACATAGAGCTCAACTCACAAGCAAGACCTACCTTTCTTAGAGCAAGAGCATTACCATATGCCATCAAAGAAAAGGTGGAAAAGACATTAAAGAAAATGGAAGAACAGGGAATATCAACCCCATTGAGTTCTCAGAATTTGCAACGCCCATCGTTCCAGTACAGAAGAGAGATGGTACGATAAGAATATGTGGTGACTACAGAAGTACTATTAACACCATTGTAAAGCCAGATACATTCCCAGTTCCCGCAGCAGCTGACCTGCAGGCCGTTTTGGCAGGAGGAAGAGTGTTCTCAAAGCTAGACTTCAAGGATGCATATCAACAAATGGTAGTTGATGAAGAGACGGCAGAGCTGTTCACCATCAACACTCATAAAGGACTATTCAGGGTAAATAGATTACCGTTTGGCATCTCCTTTTCACCGGGAATATTTCAGAGACGCATGGAGAGTATACTATCCAAGATTGCTGGAGTGATTGTTTATCTGGATGACATTCTCGTGACAGGCCAGGATGAAAAAGAACATAGCCAAAGGTTAAGAGAAGTATTAAGGAGTATTCAAATAATGGGATTAACACTAAAACAAGAAAAGTGCGAGTTCAAAAAATCTTCACTAACATTCCTAGGATGCCGAATAGATGCAGAAGGCATACACCCCACGGAGGAGAAGTGTGAGGCCACAAGACATTTCCCAAGACCCAAAAATAAAAAGGAGTTACAGAGTTTCCTGGGACTTTTAAATTTCTATAGTGAATTAATGAAAGCCAGAATCACCATACTTGAACCATTGCGCAAGTTGCTAAATAAAAACATCCATTGGAAATAGAAAGAAGAAGAGGAAAAGGCATTCAAAGAAGCAAAAAAATGATACAGTCAAATCTAGTGCTCACTCATTATGATGTAGAAAACCTCTGGTATTGGCTTGTGATGCGTCACCATTTGGAGTGGGAGCAGTACTTTTTTAGATGGAGGAAATGAAAGACTCATCGCTTTTGCATCAAGAACAATGTCACAGACGGAGAGAAAATAGGCTCAAATTGACGAGGAAGCCTTGGCTATAATATTTGGGGTTTCAAAATTCTACAAGTATTCATACGGACGCAGTTTTAAGATATTAACAGACCATAAGCTATTGTTGGGAATATTTAATCCAGAAAAGCCTATTCCACAAATGCTGTCACCTAGAATGATGAGATGGAGCCTAACACTGGCAACTTATGCTTATGAAATTGAACATAGAGCTGGAACATTGAACACAAATGCTGATGCTTTGAGCAGAGCGCCCCTTTGGAAAAGACACACCTAGAAACACCAGAGCCAGCCGATGTCTTCCTTTTGGAAACTAATGAAGATTCACCTATAGAAGCAAAGGTGGTGGCAAGGCTGACCCGGGAAGATCCTGCTCTGGAAAGAATTGTGCAATGGACTCGACTGGGATGGCCAGACCACTGCCCGGCAGAGGAATTCAGACCTTACTTCAATAGGAGATACGAACTATCCCTACACAGGGAATGCCTACTATGGGGAAATAGAGTAGCAATACCACCAGCACTTCAAATAATAACAATGGAACAGCTACATGGAACGCACCCTGGGATGGTGCTGATGAGAGCCATTGCAAGGAGCCACGTATGGTGGCCAGGAATGGATAAAGCAATAGAGGAAAAGGTCAAAAGATGTGAAAGTTGTCAATTGGTGCGGAATAATCCAAAGCAAGCCCCAGTCCATCCCTGGATAACACCAAAGAAACCTTGGTCGCGCATTCACATGGACTATGCGGGCCCGTTTCATGGAAAGACCTTCCTAGTGGGGGTGGATGCGCTGTCAAAGTGACCTGAAGCGATCATCATGAACACATGTACTGCGGCAGCTACAGTGCAAGCCTTACGAAACTTGTTTGCTGTTCATGGCCTACCAGACCAAATTGTTTCGGATAATGGCAGAATGTTTATAGGTCAAGAGTTCCAAGAATTCACAAGAAAAAATGGAATTAGACATATAACTTCAGCCCCTTATCATCCACAAACAAATGTCAAGCGGAAAGAGTGGTGCAAACACTTAAACAGCTACTAAGGAAAATGGATTGGAGAATATTCCAACTGTTCTTGCACGTGCTCTTTTTGTAATGAGGACCACGCCTCATGGGTCAACTGGAGTAACGCCAGCCGAGTTGCTGATGGGTAGGAGATTGACTACCATAATGGACCGATTACACCCTGAAAAGAACAGCGATGAAGCAAGTGAGGAGGGAAATTCACCTAACAAATTCAAGTCCCCAGATCAGTTATATTTACGCAATTATAGCGGGAAAGAAAAATGGACACCTGGGACCATTAAAACTGCCCTTGGACCCAGAAACTATGAGGTAATAACGGAAGATGGAACAACAGCAAAAAGACATCAAGACCAATTAATGAGAAGGCTGAGCAAGGGAGAAGAGGAGGAAACAGTGGAAGGGTTCGACCAAGAAAAAGAGGATGACCCAGAGAATGGAAAGGAAGAAACAATCCCGACTGGTAGACCAGTCAGATCAAGACGACCACCTGAAAGACTATGTTGCTGATTGGGATGAAGAGGTGTAATATATAATATGTTTATATGGTTTTGACCAAGGACTTGGTTGTTGTTGCTTGATGTAATCAATATATAGCGTGAGATATTCATGTTTTTAGTTTTTATGTTAATTCTGTAATAATAAAATATTATGCAAATATATATAACTTTTCAGTAGTATGCAATCTCTTTTAATAGAAACTACACTACCTAAGATTATTGAATATTAGGTAGAAGAGTACATAACAACTATTTAAAAATATATATATTTTACTTGCTTCCATGTCTGTCTGTGTTCACAAATCTTGTAATCAATTTTTAATATATTTCTAGAACACTATTTTTTAAATTGCATATTTTTTCAAGATAGAGTATACTTATTTGTTTAAAAGTTGATTTTTTTATATTTTTACTATATGTAAATATATTAAAGTAACGCGCTTAAAATTTAAAACAGATTTTAAAATATTTTAATCATTATATAGATTTGAATTTATTTATTATATTTAGAGTTATATTTTCAACTCTCTCTCTATATCCTTTTATTTTCTCCCAATATAAAATATAGAAAAATAAGTAGTTAAATTATGGATAAAATTGAATCAACTTTAAAGCACCAAAAAAAATTCCCAAAGCCCGATTCATTCAACGTTATATTTGAATACCTTCACGATGTGATTGATAAGCCATATGAAGAGGATACAAATGTTGATATAATAGACAAAATTCATAAAAAGCTTGAAGAAGATGATAATGACATGCAAATCGAGTATTTTTATATTTATTTAAACAGACTTTTTATAAACCATTTGGAAAAGGAAATAAATGATAAGCCAGCTTTACATTTGATGGTTACAATATTTTGCTATCCATTTTTGAATGTTAGTCAAAGTTTTATTAATATGTGCAAGCTACTATTGGTTGTTTTAAGATATTTTTCTGATCTCAATGAAGAATTAAAAGGAAGGGTGCTTAAAGCTATTTCGAAATGCAGTACAACTCAATTTCAAACTATTGTCGAAAAGTTTCAATACCTCCTCTATATTGCATTCAAAATCAACAAGGAAATGGTAGATTTTGATGTTTCGTGTGAAATGATGGAATTTCTTTACCTGGCAAATATTTTTGGAGGTGAGAGAGATAGCATTCAACTATCTTATAAAAATGATTGCTGTGAAATCCAAAATTTTCTTGGATTTGATATTAACCAATGTATTCGTCCTAAAATACCTTTGGAGAAATTTGAAAATAAACTTCCTGAATTATACTTGAGTATTCCTAATAAAAATAATAAACTAGAATATATAGGATCCAGTATAAATGTTCGCTACTCGAGATTTCAATCTGCAATGAAACGTGCACGAAATAAAAAAGATAGGATAATTTATTTGGATTTGAACATAAGAAGATCGCATTTTATTCAAGATACAATGGAAATTTTACAGAGAGGATTAACTAACGAGAACCATATAACGGTACCAATGGTTTCTTTCATTGATGAAGAAGGAATAGATGAAGGTGGCCCAAAAACGGAGCTGTTTGGCTTACTTTTACGAAAATTCTTAAGTCCAGAATATGGTATGTTTGTCTATAATGAAGAAACTAATTTATATTGGATAAAATCTTCTTCAGAAAGGTCTTGTTCAGAGTTTTTTTGTGTGGGTGTTAGAGTGAAGATGGCCGCTCAAAATGGAATCCCTCTCAATATTCCTTTGCCAAAGGTCTTCTACCGTAAGCTAATAGGTGGAGTCGGCTGTTTTGCTGACATGTGGGACTTCGATCCTATACTTGCCAAGAATCTAACTTCCATTTTGGAATACGATGGAGATGATATCGGTGAAGTATTTGGAGTAAACCTGGTCAAAAACGGCGAAGAATTTCCATTAACGCAAGAAAACAAGAAGGAATACGTTGAAAAATTCGTGGATGACCGTTTAAATAATGATATCAAAGAAAATTTTGAAGAATTTAAAAAGGGATTTTCAAAAACATTTGGAATGAATAATTCATTATTTCTATTTTTCAGACCATCAGAATTACAAAAAGTATTTACTTTCGGAAGCAGTTATGATATAGAATATTTAGAAAGTAGCGCCAAGTATGAAGGAGGATATAGCATGGATTCTGCTGTAATTAAGAACTTCTGGGAAATTATAAGGGAAGAAGATAATGAAGCTTTCTTGAGATTGTTGCTGATGTTTATGACAGGCAACGAGTGCATGCCCTTGGATCCTTTAACCATCCAAAGACAAGGTCCTGATTCTGACAATCTACCAACGGCCCACACTTGCTTCAACATTTTGCTCCTTCCAGAGTACGTCACCAAAGATAAACTTGAGGAACGTCTGAACAAAGCCCTGGAGTATTGCGAAGGTTTTGGTCTACTGTAACATTTATATAACATTAAATAAATTATATTAAAGAAAAATTCAATCAATTCAATACCTCAAGTGATTAAAAGTTTTACTGAATTATAATCGGTCATATCAAAAAACGTTACACCATTAAAATATGTATATAAACTTCTTGTAAAATAATAAATATCATCTATTTAAATATATAATGTCCTCTAATTTCAACTCGAAAACTGATGGTTAAAAAATATGAACTATTTAAATATATAATGTCCTCTGATTTTAATATGAAAATTGCTGGGAATTTGGATTTTATATTTTCAGTGATCGTTCATGATATAAAAGAAGAAAGAAATCAATTTTTTAAAGGTTTTCCTTTGATATAAGTACAAACGGAAAAAATCAAGATGAATATTTATTTATATTTTTTTATAATAAATTAATATGCTTAGAATATAATCATGCATTTATTTATATAATTTACTAGCGGACGTACCCGGCTTCGCCCGGGTTTTACCCGAGTAAAGGTTTGTCTAACGAATCTCTCGATAAAGTGAACATTTTTTCCCGGTCCCTTGAAAAATACTCGATAAGTTGAATAAAATCAATATTAATTGGTTCCCTCGGTAATTGGAAGTTAAAGGAATAGTATCTTGCCTTGGAATTGTATCATTATTCTTGTATGGATATACCTGGCTTCGCCCGGGTTTTACCCGAGTAAAGGTTTGTCTAACGAATCTCTCGATAAAGTGAACATTTTTTCCCGGTCCCTTGAAAAATACTCGATAAGTTGAATAAAATCAATATTAATTGGTTCCCTCGGTAATTGGAAGTTAAAGGAATAGTATCTTGACTTGGCATTGTATCATTATTCTTGTCTCAAATAAATTGCCGTGTCATCCTGATTTTTGTCTTTCCTAATTTTCTACATTACAAAATCATCGTATCATCATGATAATATTTAGAGCAGATTGTTGAATTATAACAGATAAATTAGAATATTTATCTTGATTATTTTAAAGCGAAAAGTTATTTCAAAATTTTATTTGCTAGAAACCTTCCCAGTACTATGCTAAATAACTTCACAAAGTTTCATGGTGTTCCAATGAGTGGTTTGGTCAGGCATAAAGGACAAACAGACACACACACACATACATTCATTTTTATATATATAGATAATCTATATTATTATTATTCTATGAAAAGATTTTGAATTTCAATATTTGTATTTTGATATACTGTAAAATGTTCTTATTGCTTTCACTGCTATTTTATCGGTTTTAAATCGGTTTTACATTAAATAAATTGCTGTGTCATCATTAAGTTTGTCTTTCCTAATATTGTGTATTTAGGGTTACCTCGTCGTTGTTAACGAATCCTACTAGATCTCCGGAGGGGATTCATTGGATCCGGTGGTGTAATAGTCTGCGGACTCTGGACTGGTTCGGTTGAAGACTGTGGCTCCGATGTCACTTCCTGGTGTTGTGGAATCAGTTGCTCTGGTTCGGTGTTTATATCAGGCTCGGAGACTCCGGCGTGGTCTTCAGTAGATTCACTTCTCTTCCCAGGAATGCGAGATCTCCGTATTTGGTTCCAATGTCTTCTAACTTGTCCTTTGGCTGTTTGTAATGTAACTAGACGGTTTCCCGTAGTGCCTTGAATGCTAGCTTGGTCCCATTTTGGTCCTGATCTGTAGGTTCGATACCATACAGACTCTCCTACCTTAAAACCTGGTTCCTCTGATTTACCAGGATTTGGTAAGATCAAATCCAAACGACTCCGAATGTTATGGCCAAACATCATTTCGGAGGGAGACTTTCCAATGCTGGCTATGGGGGGTCCTTCTATAGCCCAAAGGTATCTCAGCTAGGCGTTGCGAAATGCTCCCTTGTTGTACTTTCTTAAGACCAGTTTTAATGGTTTGCACGGCACGTTCAGCTAAACCATTGGAACTTGGGTGAAAGAGTGCAGTCCGTAGGTGACGGATACCATTTCTTGTCATGAACTGTCTGAATTATTCGGAAGTGAACCCGGTACCATTATCAGATACTAGCGTTCTTGGAATGCCAAACCTGGCAAATAGACAGCGTAGTTGTTCGATGGTTTCTCTTGTGGAAGTGTTAGGAACAGGAATGGCTTCTATCCACTTGGTACATGCGTCGACTACAATGAGGTACAGGTTTTGTTCAAATGGCCCCAGATGATCAATATGAACTCTATCCCAGGGTTGGTTGGTGGGAGGCCAATTGACTGGTGTAGTTCGGGGTGGCATGCTGGCATGGCTTTGGCAGCAGTTACACCGTCTAACGGTCTCTTCAATATCCTTGTCCAAACCAGGCCACCAAAACAAATATCGGGCGACACTTTTTAAAACAACAATGCCTTGATGACTATTGTGTAATTCATTCAACATTTTGGCTCTCAAATTTGTAGGAATGATGACACGATTTCCCCAGAATAGCAGGCCTTCACAGGCTCCTAGTTCATATCTACGGCTCCAGTAAGGCATGAGTTCCATTTCCTTTGGTGTTTCTTCACTCCAACCTTGAAGTGTATGATCCAAGGCTTGTCTTAAAGCAGGGTCTCCTGGTAAGTTTGCCCGAATATCATCAGATGTAACGGGAGAACTGTCTAAAGCGTCCATCAGTAATACCATTTCCACAGGTTCTGAATCATGTTCCTTTGGATTTTGTTCAGGAGTGAACATGGGAAGTCGGCTTAAGACATCAGCTTCTGTATTGGAGGTGCCCTTGATGTACTCAATCTTGTACTGATAAGCAGATAAAATGATGGCCCATCTTTGAATACGGTTTGCCGCAATAGTTGGAATCCCCTTATTCTCTGAAAATAGGGTTACCAACGGCTTGTGATCTGTGCGAAGAGTAAAACTATTTCCTAACAAGTAGTTGCGAAACCTTGTCACTCCAAATACAATTCCTAAGGCTTCCCGCTCCAGTTGTGAGTACTTTTTCTCCGCTGGAGTGAGTGTACGAGATGCGAATGCCACTGGTCGTATATCATCGTCCCCTTGTACTTGGAACAGCACAGCACCAATGCCTACTCCGGAAGCATCACAAGATAGAATTAGTCTCTTTCGAGGATCGAAATGTACTAGTAAGGTTGACTGGACTAATTTTTCTTTAATGTCCATGAATGCTCTTTCTTCTGGGGTTTCCCATTTCCACTTTTGTTATTTTTTTAGCAAGTTGTATAATGGTGCTAAAGTGGAAGACATGTTAGGAATAAATCTTGAATAATACGTATGTAAACCCAAGAATGCTCGTAACTCCGTCAGGTTGGTTGGACTTGGAGCGCCTTGTATAGCTTCAACCTTAGATGGCAATGGTTGGAGACCTTCCTTTGCAATTTAATGACCTAGATACTATAGTGATGGTGCCAGAAATGAACATTTATCCTTTCTCAGCTTTAACCCGGCATCTTGAATTCTTTGAAGTACGCACTCCAAATTCTTCAGATGATCTTGATCATTCTTCCCAGTAATTAGGATGTCATCTAGTGCACAGAAAACCACGAGAATTCCTTTTAGAAGTATGTCCATCTGTTTTTGGAACAATGCTGGGGCTGAAGATATTCCAAACGGGATTCGTGTGTACTTGTATAAACCCTGATGCGTATTGATGACTGTATAAAGCTGAGATTCATCATCTAGTTCTAATTGGTTGTAGGCATCTCTGAGGTCTATTTTGCTGAATTTCTCACCACCAGCTAAAGCTGCAAAAATATCCTCGGCTTTATCTAGAGGGTATTGATTCACTTTAAGGGCTTGGTTCGCAGTAATCTTGAAATCTCCACAAATTCGAATAGTCTGGTCAGACTTAAGAACTGGGACAATCGGAGCGGCCCATTCAGCATGTCGCACGGGTTTCAAAATTCCCGCCTTGACCAATCTATCAAGCTCTCTAGAAATCTTCTCCTTGAGCGCATAAGGAATAGGACGTGACTTGAAAAATCTTTGTTTCATTTCAGGATCAACTAGCAATCTAGCTCTTACCCCCTTGAACACACCGTAGCCAGGGTTGAACAGTTCTATAAATCTATGTAGCTGTGTTGGCAGGTTGTTTTCTGTTACTTTAATCATGTCAACCTTGTATGGCTGGGTTGGTAGTATTCCCAATGCTTCCATCCAATTCCGACCACAAAGGCTAGGCCCTTCACCTCCAACAACCATCAGTGGTAGGGTCTGAGTACTATTCTGGTATTGTACAGGCACATCCAATGTACCTAACACTTGCAAGGGTTGACCACTGTAGGTTGCCAACTTAACTCTTAATGGTTCGGCAGGACATGGATTAGGTAGTTTAAAGAACCTTCGAGTGGAGTCGGATATGAGGCTGTAGGCAGAACCAGTATCATATTCCAATGACAGTATCTTATCTTTGATTTGTACCTCAATCTTAATTGGATCGGTTGTTGTCCATAAATTTATAATTTTGAAGATTTGACTGCTGATTTCCGTCTCTGCGATGGCGTGTACTTTATTTCCATCCTTATTTGCAGTAGAATTGCTTTGTGGCTTTCTTTTTGGACAACTCCTCCCCAAATTTCCAATTTTACCACAGTTGAAACATTTGGCTTTCAAATGAGGGCATTTATCTTGCTTATGATCCTTAGATCCACATCTTATGCATGTGTAGTTTTCTGACTTGGTAATCTTTCCTGTAGTAGATAGCTTTAATCTCCAATTACCTTGCTTAATTTTCTTAACAATCTGTGGATTTCTTTGACTTTGTAAATCTTTTGCATCTTGTGCTGCTGCTTCCAAAGCAAGAGCAATTTATATAGCTTTATGCAAGGTCAAACTATCACCTTCCCCTAACAGTTTTCTTTGAATGCTGTCATCCTCGATTCCAGCTATTAGTCTATCACGGATAGCTTCATCTAATGTAGACCCAAATTTGCAATATTCTGCCATCTTCTTTAATTCAGCAATGTATGTTGAAATTTTTTCACCTGGCATCCTTGCTCTATTTGTAAACTTTGAGCGTTCAACGATAGCAGATGGGGTGGGGTTAAAATGTTTTTTTTTATTATTATTATTTGCTCACTAGAACTGGGTAAGTATTTTTTACATCAGATAATTTTTTTGGAATTCAAAGATCATATAAAAGGTTGTACACAGTTGGAGTTAGCAAGGTCAAGAAAATAGCTTTCTTTTTATTTTGATCAATATTATTTGCCTCAAAGAAATACTCCAATCTTTCTGTGTATCTCTCCCAACTTTCTGTAGACTCTTCAAATTTTTCAATTGTAAAAATAGACATTTTGAAACTAAAAATGTTTACTTATCTTTAATTGGAAGCTCCCGTGCTCGTCGCCGAAATACTGTTGTGTATTTAGGGTTACCTCGTCGTTGTTAACAAATTATTGTAACTCACATTAATGCTTTTATGTATTTAGACAACATTAAGAGTATTTAATATATTGTAGTGTTATTATAGTATTATATTTAATACAGTATAGCTAATAATAGCAAATTTAATCATAAAGTCTAACTAACGACGCGGTCATTGTTTACCGAAAGTCAGAAACAAAAGATGTAGGAAGATGATGATAAAAAGAATAATTATTTTGATCGGTCAATATTTAAATTATACAAGGGGGGATCAATAAATAAGGTGAATTATCTTATTTCTTAATATTTAAAAAAGCAAAAATAATTTAAAACACAGAATATTAAAATATAACATCAAGAGACTATTTAAGGTGTTCTGTTTTTTTTTTTTTTCCCCACGCGCGGCGCGAGACTTATAAATAAACTAAAATGGAAGCTCCCTTGAAGGATTGCACCACGTTTGAACAACATGCAGTTATTCCTTTCTTGAATGCAGAAGGTATTCAAACATCTCAAATATGCCAAAGAATGAAAAATATCTATGGTTAGTCTTGTTTGTCTCAAAAAAACATTTATAAATGGGTTAACGAGTTCAAAAATGGACGAATTACATGTTCCGATATTGAGCGACTTGGACGACCAAGTGTTACAGCGACGCCAAGTGCACGATAAATGCATTTGAAAACTTAATTTTGGAGAAGAGAAAAATATCCATTTTTACCATAGCCGACAATTTGAATATAAGCTATGGAACTGTGCGCACCATTATTAATGAACAATTGCAATTTAGAAAAATATGCTGCAGATCGATTCCACATTTCCTTAATTTGGACCAAAACCTTAACCGTATTCGGGTTTCAAAGGCTCTGTTGAAGCGGTATGAAGAGGAAGGTGATCATTTCCTTGACCAAATTGTAACTGGAGATGAGAGTTGGTGTTATCATTATGATCCTTCGACAAAACGTGCATCTATTGAATGGAAACGAGGCGACTCTCCAAGACCAAAAAAAAATCAGGTCTCAACGTTCGGCCGGTAAAGTTTTGTTAACAATTTTTGGGGATGTTGATGAACCAATCTGTCTTGATTTTTTATCCTCAAGGCAACGTATGAACAGCGACCTTTATTGTGACATTCTTGTAAATAAGCTAAACTCGGTATAAGAAACAAAAGAAGAGGGAAGCTTAGTAAAGGTGTTCTCTTCCTTCATGATAATGCAAGGCCGCATACATCATGTAAAACTGTATCTACAATCATTAAATTAGGTTTTGAAGTTTTATAACATCCTGCGTATAGTCCAGACCTAGCCCCCTCTGACTATTTCCTTTTTGGACTACTAAAGAAGGAGTTAAAGGGAAAGCGATTTGACTCGGATGAAGATGTCCAGAAAGTGGTGCAAGATTTTTTTCACACGCTTCCTAAGAGTGCCTATAAAGAGGGTATTTACAAGTTGCCAGAACGATGGAGACGATGTATAGAAAGCCAAGGTGATTATTTTGAATAAATCAAGTCCTAATTTTTAATATCGTTCTTATTTTTTTTTTTATAAATTATAATTCACCTTATTTATTGATCCCACCTTGTATATAATATTGACCAGTCATATGAAATATATATCACCTAATTTCTACGTTACAATATATTATGATATATAAATTGATAAATAACTATATCTTGATATTCAGCTCTTTCTTCATTAATTTACATTTAGTAGAGTTAAAGATATTTGTTATATAGTGAAGTATTGTTTTACCTTGCTTAGAATTTTAAATGAAACTGTGATTCCAATAATTATTAATTAAACTTTATAATTATTGATTTACAAGAGAGAGAAGAAAATATAAAAGGGAAACTAATATTAAAACAAATGAACTTTTCATTTTTTATTTCGTCTCAATTTACAGGTGTTACATTCGAACATAGCTCGCGAGTCACCTTGTCCTGGCTATTTACACATGGCGAGTTGGTGGAGTAGAGGTGGTCCCCCTAGGCCTTGCAGGAGGGCAGCTGTAGGGAGATGAGCTCTTGACTAAGTGTCAGGGCCGGGTCGTCGGAATCGGGGATTGATATCTCCTTTATTTTGTAGAATATCTTGTATGGTTGGATTTTTTTAATTATGCATTTGAAGGTCTAATTTCTTAACGGAAGTTTGGTACATATCTTCTAGATCGGGTTGGTTCAAGTCCTCCTTAAGTATCTTGTTTGATAGGTTGAATGGAGCTCCTATAATTGTCAGAAGGCAATTTCTCATAAATGCGTTTATCCTATTTTTGTCTGTGGTTGTATTATATTTGCACCAAACTGGGAGTGCGTATGTTACTATTGGGAGGATACAACTTCTGTATAGAGTAAACTTTTGTTTTGTAGTCAATTTGCTTCTATAGTTGAACAGGCTTGATAATGTTATTTTTGCGATTTTTGCTTTCTTTATGATATTTTTGACATACATGTTGAATTTCAACTTGGAGTCTAAGGTAACTCCAAGATATTTAACGCTGTCAGTCCAGTTAATAGGGCTCTGGTTTACCTTTAGGATGGATTGTGGCTTGAATTTTTTATTGTCTAGTGTAGGAAAAATTATTGCCTACGACTTTTTTGGGTTTTGATGTCTAATTTCCAATCATTGCACCATTTGGTTATACTGTTTATGTAATTTTAGAGTTGTGTAGTTATTATTCCTATTGATTTGGAGTTTGCTAAAATTGCTACGTCATCTGCGAAAAATTTGTTTGACATTTTGGATGTGGAGGGAAATCGTTGATGTAGATGTTGAATAGGTAGGGTCCAAGGATAGAGCCTTGAGGGACTCGAATCTGGGTTGGTTTTGCCATGGTTATATAATTCCCTTGCTTAATTGAAAAGGTCCTGTCTTGGAGATAGTTTTTCAAGAATTTGATAAAATCCTTTGGAAATTGATTTTTTGTTATTTTTGCTATCAAGCCATCATGCCATACTCTATCAAAGGCCTTGGTAAAGTCTAGAAAAACAGCACCTACTGCCTCCTTGCGGGACTTTCTTATTTGGATGTAGTCTATTACTGTGATTAACTGGTGGGTTGTGGAGTGTCCTTTTCTGAATCCAAATTGTTGAGGAATGATAAAGTTAATAGAATCCATGTATGTCTGCAATCTGCGAAGAACAATCCTCTCGTATACCTTACCGATGGTAGAGAGAAGGCTGATTGGTCTGAGATCTTCAGGTGATTTGACAGGTGATTTTTTTTGGAATGGTTATGATAATGGCATGTTTCCATGTCTTCGGGGATTAGCACAGGTGTAATGCAGCATTGAAGATCCCAGCGAGGAAAACTATCCATTTGATGGGGAGGTTTTTAATCATTTGCGGCGTAATATTGTCGTGGCCTGGGGCTTTGTGATTACCTAGGTTTTTAATCACTTCCTTGACTTCATTTGGCGTTGTCATTGATAGTATATTCTCTTGGGGATGATGGCAAGTGTTATTTGTTAGGTAAGACGGAACCTCATCCTCCGCCTTGGAAAAGTGTTTGGAAAAATGCTCTGAAAGATCATTTCCAATTTCTTTGTCGGTCAGCAAGGTTTTTCCATTTGCATTTAAACTAGTGATTTTGTCAGTTTTTTTCCTAATGGGTTTTGTTTTTTTTCCAGAAGTCTGTTGGGCTCGATTCAAGTTTGCTTAAAAAACTATTCCAATTTTCAGATTTCTCTGCTTCAAGGGCTTGATTTACCTTTCCTTGAAGATTGAGGTAAGTAGCTCTATGAGCTGGATCCCAGGTTGATTGCCATCTTTTCCTAGCTTTATTTTTCTCCCTTATTAAGGCTTTGGTTTTTGGGTTCTTTATTAATTTGGAAGATGAGACTATGGTGTTTTTCGAGTAGCTATTATTAATTTTCTCGTTTAAAATTCCAACTGCTGAATCAATGTCTACTTCAGTTTTCAAGGGGAGTCTGGGGGGCGTGGTGGAGATAAGATCTTGTTGAAAATGTACCCAATTAGTTGCTCGAGTGAGCTGGGTTGTGAATACATCCTTTGGACAATTCAATTCAAAGATTACAGGGAGATGGTCAGATGATGAATCGTAGGTGGTTCAGGCCTTTGGGACCCAGGGAATGTTTTTAAAAATAGCGAAGTCTAGGAAATCGGGATTGCCGAGTGGACTGTAATGCGTGGGTGACGAAGGTGCGACAATGTCGAGGCTTTCTCTTTCAGAGAAATGTGCAGCACGATTCCACTGTTATTAGAAGTCCTTGATCCCCAAAGAGGGTGTTTGGAGTTCCAGGCTCCTGCAACGAATATTGGGTGGTTGTGTTTTATCAGTTGGTTCAAATCTTCTTCCAATAATGGTGCATCAGGCTTCTTATAAATTGCTGAGATTTGCAAGAGAGTTTTTCCATCTGGTTTTATCAAAATTGAGGTATTTTCCAAGTTTGAGTATGAATCAGCATTAAAATATACAAGTATCAGAGTCATCAATTAACAATCAATCAAAAATTCTGTCACCTTTTGCTTTTGTTTCAGTGGTAGAATGCTCGCCTGCCACGCGGGCGCCCCGGATTCGATTCCCGGCCGATGCATTTTTTTAAAACTCATTTATATTATCAAAATAACATATTATATATATATATATATATATATAAATGAATGTATGTGTGTGTGTGTCCTTTATGCCTGACCAAACCACTCATTGGAATGCCATGAAACTTTGGGAAGTTATTTAGTATAGTACTGGGAAGGTTTCTAGCAAATAAAATTTTTGAAATAACTTTTCGCCCAAAAATAATCAAGATAAATGTTCTAATTTATCTGTTATAATTCAACAATCTGCTCTAAATAATATCATGATGATACGATGATTTTGTAATGTAGAAAATTAGGAAAGACAAAATTCAGGATGACACGGCAATTTATTTGAAACAAGAATAATGATACAATTCCAAGGCAAGATACTATTCCTCTAACTTCCAATTACCGAGGGAACCAATTGATATTGATTTTATTCAACTTATCGAGT
This sequence comes from Cordylochernes scorpioides, assembly GCA_030710605.1. Classification (NCBI taxonomy): domain Eukaryota; kingdom Metazoa; phylum Arthropoda; class Arachnida; order Pseudoscorpiones; family Chernetidae; genus Cordylochernes; species Cordylochernes scorpioides. Next base: position 70,709,658 of record CP092879.1, on the reverse strand, counting down.
ATTTTTCAATGGACCGGGAAAATATGTTCACTTTATCGAGAGAATCGTTAGGCAAACCTTTACTCGGGTAAAACCCGGGCGAAGCCGGGTACATCCGCTAGTTAAATATAAATTTATGTTGCCTTGTTTCAATAACTTTTCTCTTTTTATAAAATCATTTATTATATTTTTTTTTCATTATGTTTTTAAAATCTTAGAAACATATTATGTAAAAGTTCTATAACTTTTATTTGACTCGTAATTTATTTTGCTCGATTATGTGAAATCTTAATAATAGAGTTTTTGTATTAAAAACTAGATTTTGTCTATAGATGGAAATTTTGCCGAGAGTGTCAATTGATGGCTTGTAGTTTTGACGGGACCTCTCTCTCTCTCTCTCTCTCTCGAGCGTGAGGACGCTCCCGCTTACCCCGTGGGCCTGGCGTGTTCTTTAACGTTCTTTTTTTAAGCCTAAAAAGAATGGATTTCAATTAATTTTAATTAGATCGGCGGCAGCTTCTTTTGATCAATGCTGCTATGTTGAGTACTGCTCAGATTCCGGTCCAGTGCAGTATATCCAGGCACTGGAGGAGATGCTGGGAAGGGGCGCCGTCTTCCAGCTGATGAAGATGTCCCGTCAGGTTCTGGTCGGGCTGGAGAGCACCGAGAAGGCGGAGCGCCTATCCGTGGAGTGCCTCACCATCGGGAACACCCTCCTCAAAGTGTTCCCCTAGGAAACGCGCGGAGAAAATAGTAATTGGGAACCTCCTTGGTAGACGTCATCAGGATACCCGGCAGGGCCGGGTGTCGAAGCCTCCCTCCTCCAAGCCCTCTAACAACTCCGCCCCAACAGCTGCGGAATCGTCTGCACCCATCAAGCAGACCCCCTCAACATCCTCCAGCCCTGCCGCACCTTCGTCCGGGGCGAACATCCGTGTCCGTCCCCAAGAGACTCCAACTCCTGAGTCTCCTGTTCCGTCGCCGAGCACCAGCGATTTGCCATCACGATCAGCGCCCTCCTTGGCCATTAATGAGCCAACAGCGGCTCCTGCTACTCTCATGACCCAAATCCAGCTCCCCTCTCAGGAGAAGGAGCTCGAGGATCAGGTTGAGACGATTTTTACCCAATTGAACGATTACTCCTTCCTAGGCCCCCTATATGAGGAAATATTTAGGAACGACATCCTGTGCGCGGTTCTATACCGCCTGAGAGGAAGGATGTCCTCGAGATACTCTCGCCTGAACACAAGTCTGTGCGAATTCCTCAACATTGCCATTGAGCATGTTGGGAACAACACAATAAGCAAGGTCCACACTCAGGACGGCTTGTAGCACCTGATCCCGACGTCCCTTCAGAGAAACCTGGTGTAAATATTTTCTATTTTTATTACAATACTGTATTTTAATTTTACCGTAAATTTATTATTTTGCTATACACTTGGAGTCAATAAAGTTGTTAATTGTCATTGTCTCTCTCTCTCTTGAGGTAACTCGGATTCCAGGAGCCACCACGTACACCAACTATCCGGGTTGTCTAATGGTGGACATCCAGTTTATCAGATGTGCTGTACTTTGTTCTGTACAGGGGTAAATATACTTATTCCTAGGAGTATAGCCATGGTCTCTTTCTGTCGATGTAACAACCAGGATTCCTGGAGCCACCACGTACACCAACTATCCGGGTTGTCTAATGGTGGACATCCAGTTTATCAGATGTACTGTACTTGGTTCTGTACAGGGGTAAATATACTTATTCCTAGGAGTATAGCCATGGTCTCTCTCTGTCGATGTAACAACCAGGATTCCTGGAGCCACCACGTACACCAACTATCCGGGTTGTCTAATGGTGGACATCCAGTTTATCAGATGTACTGTACTTGGTTCTGTACAGGGGTAAATATACTTATTCCTAGGAGTATAGCCATGGTCTCTCTCTGTCGATGTAACAACCAGGATTCCTGGAGCCACCACGTACACCAACTATCCGGGTTGTCTAATGGTGGACATCCAGTTTATCAGATGTACTGTACTTGGTTCTGTACAGGGGTAAATATACTTATTCCTAGGAGTATAGCCATGGTCTCTCTCTGTCGATGTAACAACCAGGATTCCTGGAGCCACCACGTACACCAACTATCCGGGTTGTCTAATGGTGGACATCCAGTTTATCAGATGTACTGTACTTGGTTCTGTACAGGGGTAAATATACTTATTCCTAGGAGTATAGCCATGGTCTCTCTCTGTCGATGTAACAACCAGGATTCCTGGAGCCACCACGTACACCAACTATCCGGGTTGTCTAATGGTGGACATCCAGTTTATCAGATGTACTGTACTTGGTTCTGTACAGGGGTAAATATACTTATTCCTAGGAGTATAGCCATGGTCTCTCTCTGTCGATGTAACAACCAGGATTACTGGAGCCACCACGTACACCAACTATCCGGGTTGTCTAATGGTGGACATCCAGTTTATCAGATGTGCTGTACTTGGTTCTGTACAGGGGTAAATATACTTATTCCTAGGAGTATAGCCATGGTCTCTCTCTCTGTCGATGTAACAACCAGGATTCCTGGAGCCACCACGTACACCAACTATCCGGGTTGTCTAATGGTGGACATCCAGTTTATCAGATGTACTGTACTTGGTTGTGTACAGGGTTAAATATACTTATTCCTAGGAGTATAGCCATGGTCTCTTTCTGTCGATGTAACAACCAGGATTACTGGAGCCACCACGTACACCAACTATCCGGGTTGTCTAATGGTGGACATCCAGTTTATCAGATATACTGTACTTGGTTCTGTACAGGGGTAAATATACTTATTCATAGGAGTATAGCCATGGTCTCTTTCTGTCGATGTAACAACCAGGATTCCTGGAGCCACCACGTACACCAACTATCCGGGTTGTCTAATGGTGGACATCCAGTTTATCAGATGTACTGTACTTGGTTCTGTACAGGGGTAAATATACTTATTCCTAGGAGTATAGCCATGGTCTCTTTCTGTCGATGTAACAACCAGGATTCCTGGAGCCACCACGTACACCAACTATCCGGGTTGTCTAATGGTGGAGTTTATCAGATGTACTGTACTTGGTTCTGTACAGAGGTAAATATACCTAGGAGAATGGTGGCTGTTTGGAATCTTGACGGGACCTTTATTTTTCTTTGATATTTATAACCCTGGAGCGCCAACAACTCAATTATTTTTATTAAATATTTTCTCTAAAATATGAATATATAATTAAAATTTCTCAAGATAATAATCTGTGATTATTTTTTTTTTTTTAATCATGATAAAAACTATATATGTAATGTTTGTATTTTCTTTTTAAGACACACACACATACATTCATTATATATATATAGATTATATATTTTTAAATCTTATTTATTGTTACCAAAATTAAATAATACTACAGTTTCTTCAAAATAAGAATGTATAAGCCAACTGTTTCGAAGATACTTAAAAGTAAAGACCTGATAACAGAAGAACCCAAAGTAAAGACAAGGGAAGATAGAAGAAAAGAGAAAGAACTAGAAGAAGCTAGAAAATCAGGAACAGCTCTAGCAGCTGTAGATGAAACAGGAAAAAATATTGATCCTCATATTCCAAATTTTATTGTATCTGCACCATGGTATTATGATGTTGAAGGACCTACACTTAGACATCAACGTATTCAAAAAGAGAAAATCAAGCCTAAAATTCCAATTGATCAGTATTATGAAAGAGGTTTAAAAGGAAAAGCTGCAATCAAATTTCGAGATGGCGCTTGCAAAAACTGTGGATCAATGGGTCATAATAAAAAATCTTGTCTTGAAAGGCCAAGAAGTATTGGTGCAAAATATACTAATTCAAATATTGCACCAGATGAACTTCAATTGCCAAAATTTGATTTGGATTTTGAAGGGAAACGTGATCGTTGGAATGGTTATAATCCTGATGATTATAAACAGGTTTATGATAAATATGCTAAAATTGACGAGGTGAAAAAAGTTTTGAAAGAAAAAAAGCTTGCAGAAGAAGGTAGCATTCCAATAAAAAATGATGACGAAGATAGTGAAGATGACGAAAAATATGTTGAAAAAGCCGACATGCCAGGAACGAGGGTGGACAGTAAACAGAGAATTACTGTAAGAAATTTACGTTTCAGAGATGATCCTCCGAAATATCTTCTGAATTTAGACCTTAACTCTGCACATTATGATCCAAAATCAAGATCAATGCGTGACGACCCATTTGCAAATTCAAACAAAAAGAAAGAAAACTTACTCTATAGCGGAGACAGTTTTGTTCGTTATTCAGGTGACTCTAAAAAACATTTGAATACTCAACTATTTGCATGGCAAGCCTATTCAACGGGAGTTAATATTAACTTACAAACAGAACCAACCCAAGCTGAAATTTTATTTAGAGAATTTTCTGAAAAGAAGAAAAATTACAATATAAGTAAAAAAATTAGTTTATTAGAAAAGTATGGAGGTGAAAAGCATTTGGAATCTTTACCAAAAGAACTTATTTACTCCCAAACAGATAATTATTTGGAATATAATCACAAAGGAGAAGTTAAAGAAGGTTATAAAAAAATCCCTAATAGATCGATATATGATGAAGATGTTTATCCCTATAACCATACCTCAGTTTGGGGTTCCTATTGGAAGGATGGCCAATGGGGATTTAAATGTTGTCATTCATTAATTCACAATTCCTACTGTACTGGAATGATTGAGCAGAATAACGACTCTATCACAACAATGGTAAATTATCAAAATGACGATGATAAAACGGAAGTAAAAACGCTAGTACAGATACATCAGGAATTACAAGACAATAAAAACAGGAAGAAGAAGAAGGATAAAAAGAAAAACCCAAGGAAATCGAGTAGCAGTAGTTCAGAAGAATCTGACACAGAAGAACAAAATTCTGCCAAGTTAAAAAAAGCTCTTGAGAAGGAAGAAGAGAGACTGAGGGAAGGCGAGAGATTAGCAAAAATGTGCGACAGAAAAAGGCCTTATAATAGCATGACTGAAGATAAAGCTCCAACTAAAGAAGAACTGGAAGCTTATCAGATGAAAAGAATGCGTACTGAAGATCCCATGTCAGCCTTCATGTGAGGTAAAAAACCATATGACTTTTTTTTTTTTTTTTGCTAGCAAACATTTAACAAGTAAAAGGCTAAATAATAAAATGTATATAGTATTCACAAGTTCCCCACACTGTACTTATCCAATAGATTCTCGTTAATTCAATTCTACCTTTAATTAGTTTAATTGTAATATTCCTTGAATTTTTATGTCAAAAGGACTATTATAGAATAGGTAGAAAAAATACACGCTTTTAAGTAAATGTGATAAATCTTTGTAAATAACCATCACCTTAAGTATAAATACCTGGATTGTTTATTAAAATTATTTGTTAAATGTAATATATTATCCTGGCTCTACTTCCTGAATCACTTATGACCTGAAACTACATAGTTAACTGGTTCATCACAACAATCAGCTATTTCCATGACTAGAAATTATTCTAGACTGCTGTACAGCCCGGGGTAGTTGGTGATTTGCGCTCCAGGAACCAGGGTTACCTCTATTTTCTCTCTGTAATATATTAGTTAGCAATTTTTAATCATGTATAAGCATAAATAAAACAATTTTAAATCTATATATATATATATGTGATATGATCCTGTCGACTTTTTCTGTGACAATATAGTGGTAAATGTGTTGAGGAGAGAAATAATCACACGACGAGTTGTTAGAGCAAAATCATCCAGGCAGCCAGCCGAGAGAGAGCGAGCGAGACGTTATCAGCTGAACGACTCTTTTCCCTGTGTACACCACCGGGGGGGTTAACCAGGATAGTCGCCAGGTGGTGACGCCCCCCTCAGGAATGTGGCCAAAAAATGGTCGTTAGTTAGTTGTCTAAAGTGTCTCGCTTTAGCGGCCCATTTCTCTCTCGTTGGCTGTTGGTTTGTTTTATTAACCCTGGAAGAGCATATATTATGACATATGTATATAGAATAGATGATCTAAATTGTGCCTTATTATAATTCAATGTATTTTGAAAAAGATAGAATAAATTTTCACCACTAATGAGCAAGGCTCTCCCATTAATTTTTCCATTGCAGTAAGGGCATTATAAATTGTTTAATTTTTAAAAAAATCAGACGCGTCTATAATAGTTTCGAATTTTCATAACAGATGGCGCGCTAATGCATTATAATAGATTTTATTGATAACTTTTTTTTAATGCCGTTATTATAAAATATATCAAAATAATTATATGTCGTAAAAACATCATTGTTATTTAAAAACTATTTTAATGCCATTATCGTTTTGAAAATACCAGGCCAGAAATATAATCTCTATTATGGCATTAAGACAGATCATAAAATATTTGCCGCCATATTGTGAAGCCATCAGACGAATGTGCTGTTCACCGAAGGGCTATCCATCTCTAGATAAGAATGAAGACAAAAGACACCTGGAAGACTTTAAATCAGAAGATTATAAATATCCTGAGTATTTCGAACATGATCCCAAAACTTTCTACGATCTTCATATTCAATTAGGATCTAATCGCTTGCCGCAGCCATCGCCTAAGGAGAAATACTAAAACTGCTTTTTTTATATCCTCTGATTGAAAGGTTTCTATATTTACTTTAAATTGGTAGTATTCTATTATATGTTTTGGCAAAATAAAGTATTTTATTGGAACAAACAAAAACTTTTTGAAGGCTAATATAATCATATACAAAACTTAGGAATGATTAAGCACAATTTGAATTATAGATACAAAATAATAAGACCTAATCCATATGGATTAGGTCTTATTTTCTTATATATATATAAAATTGAATGTCTGTCTGTGTGTACTCTATAGATTCAAAAACCATACATCCAATCGCCGTGAAATTTTGGGATATTATTAGGTATATCCCCGGGAAGGTGTCCGAAAAATAATATCTTGAATATCCTTAGAGTTATTTGTAGATTTAACTCGCAAGCAGCGCCCCCTAGCGGGGGATAACAAGTTTTTTTTTATCAATACGTTTTATTATCACTAAGTTTATTATCTTAAAGATTATTTATCAAAAGTAAGATTTTCTACCTATTAATTACGCACAAGTCAAATGTTAGTTTTATCATTTATCTACAATATATATATTGGGAGAATAGATAAAATGATGATTTTGTAATGTAGAAAATTAGGAAAGACAAAATTCAGGATGACACGGCAATTTATTTAAGACAAGAATAATGATACAATTCCAAGGCAAAGATACTATTCCTTTAACTTCCAATTACCGAGGGAACCAATTAATATTGATTTTATTCAACTTATCGAGTATTTTTCAAGGGACCGGAAAAAAAAGTTCACTTTATCGAGAGATTCAAATTTACGAGTTACAAATTATCAAAATATATCTTTTTTTTTTAAGTTTATAGAGAATAGTTTTAACAAATGTTCTTTAGACAAACCTTTACTCGGGTGGGCGAAGCCGGGTACATCCGCTAGTTATATAATATTAATAATATATGACTTATTTTTACCTAGTTGAATTAAATAAGCAATTTTTTTTTTGAAGTCTCCTTTTTTTAAAGGCATCTAACCATCAAGTGAGCATATTAGAATCTTGCGTTATTTCTGAGAATAAATATAAAATAATTGTGTTTTTATATCTTCCACAGTATAAGGCTAAATTTGTCCATATATTTGCATAGAGGTTTATTTATAAGGTGTAAAGATTCCTGGAGCTTGAAAAAAGGTTATTTGTCTAAAAGATTAAAGAGTTACCACTTCAACCATTTATTTAATTACTATGTTTCTGTGACCCACTGCCACCCTTGTTAAGGAAAAACAATCCTTTGTTGCTTATTTCTTGCCCCTTCATGAAAATACTGAAACACGTGTAAAAGCGTGTGCTGTGTGCACGTCGATATTTAAAAACAAATAAATATAAACAAGAGTTGAAAACTCTGGTAGAAAAATGCTATAGATATTTACAAAAAGTAAAAATTAAAGGGAAGGTTTGTAAATGCCGTTTTAAAGTCTTGTTAAAAATTTCTTTTTCAAAGTTTTGATTTTTCATCTTAATTTCTCTAATAAGTATTTGTATTCTTTTGGAACATCACAATTTTCTTATTTAGAAAATTGCCACTAGTTTTCTCAGACTCCTGGCCCTCGAGAAATAGCCTTTCAAATTTATTTTTAATGCTCCTTATATTATAGTGCTCCTTCCCAGTTAGCGTTATTTGTATGGTTATAAATCTAGACCTGCACATAGTACTAAAACTTTTTAAATATTTAGTTATAGATCCTAATGATAGAAAGTATAAGCGTAAAAATATGTTTCTTGAATTTTTATGCTAATAAACGCTCAGAAACGATTATTGAATATTTACCATTATTCAATATATAGTCTACCTGTCTATAGCGCCCCCTCTTGGGACTCACCAAAATAGGGTGCTATAGACTTGTCACTTTTAATGTAAATCGCTTCGTACTACTTATTTAAAATCGGGCGCTATAGAGAGGAAGGCGCTATTTAGAGGGGGCGCTATAGACAGGTTTAACTGTATAAAGAATGCTGCCACAAAATGACAATCATAATTATAAAAATCACCTCTCGCAAACTAACCATTACATTTTAACAGAAAACAAAACAAGAAAAACAAAGATTATAGGAAAGTTTGATTCAGAATGTTTCCTTGTTTTGCGTAAAGTTAAGCATGTATAAATGTATGATAAGGGTATGAATTTAGATTGAATATTGAGAAATTAATTTTTTTATCTAATTAGGAAATATTCTAGAAAGATGCTCATAATAATTAAAATAAAAAATAATTAAAACAATATTCACTGAGAATATCAAAGGCGACATATTGATTGTTTTGATAAATAGATACTTGGTGCGTTTTATTTTTCTAAATATATTTCGAAATATACCTATATATACGAAATATACAATCAAAGTGTTTCAGAGATATTAAAAAATAAACAGATTGAAGAACCCAAAAAGAAAACTAGGGAAGAATGGCGAAAGGATAAGGAGCTAGAAGAAGCCCGAAAAGTTGGTACAGCTCATGCAGCTGTTGATGAAACTGGAAAAGATATAAATCCACATATTCCACAATATATTTAAAGTGCGCCTTGGTATTATGGTTCTTCAGGTCCTACGCTTAAACATCAACGGATTCAGCCTGATAAACTCAAGTCAAAAACTACTCTTGGCGAATATTATGTAAGGAAATTAAAAGGACCAACTGCCACAAAATTTAGAGATGGCGCTTGTAAAAACTGTGGGGCAATGGGCCATGAAAAAAAATTTTGTTTAGAAAGACCAAGAAAAATTGGTGCAAAGTTTACCAGTAGAAATATTACACCTGATGGAAGACAATTACCAAAACTTGATATGGATTTCGATGGAAAACGTGATAGATGGAATGGCTATAATTCAGCAGATTATCAAGAAATAATTGACAGATATTCCAAAATAGAGGAAGCTAAAAGAGTATTAAAAGAACAGAAGCTTGCACTCCCTGGAACAAGTTCATCAAATGACAATAATGATGAAGTTGATGATGAGGATGAAGAAAAATATGCAGACAATGCTGACATGCCCGGGACAAAAGTTGACAGTAAGCAACGTATTACTGTAAGAAATTTACGTATTAGAGAAGACGTTGCAAAATATCTTCTTAATTTAGATATAAACTCTGCATATTATGATCCTAAAACAAGATCAATGCGTGATGATCCATTTTCAGAATCAGTTAGAAAAAGAGAAGATTTGCTTTATGGTGGAGATAGTTTTGTTCGTTATTCAGGTGATACCAAAAAACATGTAAATGCCCAGCTTTTTGCATGGCAAGCTTATGAAAAAGGAGTAGATGTACATCTACAAGCAGAACTCCTACATCAAGAATTTACAACAAAGAAAGAACAATATAAAGAAAGTATAAAAGATAATGTATTAGCAAAATACGGAGGTGAAGAACATCTTGAATCTCTACCAAAGGAACTCATCTATTCCCAAACAGAAAATTATGTAGAATATAATCGTCAAGGTGAAGTTAAAGGTGGGCAGGAGAAAATTTCGATAAAATCAAAATACGAGGAAGATGTTTATATCAACAACCATACCTCAGTTTGGGGATCCTATTGGAAGAATGGCCAGTGGGGTTATAAATGTTGCTATTCCTTCATCTACAATTCTTACTGTACAGCTGCAGCAGGCCAGGATGTTGAATCTACCCCTCCTGTATCAATAATACCCATTGTTAATAAGGAAGATGAAGTACCAGAAGAAGAACCTAAAACATTAGTACAAATTCACCAGGAACTACAAGCCAAGAAGAACAACAAAAAGAAAAAGAAGATTCAGAAAAAGAAGAAATCCAAGAATTCAAGCAGCAGAATGTTTAAAAGAATCCGATACAGAAGAACAGAGAGCAACAAAATTAAAGAGAGCTCTGGAAAAAGAAGAAGAAAATCAAAGAGAAGGAGAAAGATTAGCGAAGATGTACGACCGTAAACGCCCCTAAAACAGCATGGTGGAAGTCAAGGCTCCAACAGAAGAAGAAATGGAAGCTTATCGCATGAAGAGAATGAGAGCAGACGACCCCATGTCAGCTTTCATGAAGTAACATCTTTCATTAAAATACTGTACAGTGGGAATTTACTCAGTGGTATGGTTGGCAATCCTACAAAACTCCTTTATTTATTCTACCATTCTCTTGATAAATGGAGGTAATGTATCCTTTATGCATTTTGTTTAAGATATTATCTTTCCAGTATATGATGTACAATAATAGAAATGCCTTATGTATATATATAGTCATTTGGAATTATCAATGATAATAAAAGAGATAATAGTTTTTTTTTTTCCACATAGAAATCTCGTATAAATTATTCTCTACTAGCGGATGTACCCGGCTTTGCCCGGGTTTTACCCTAGTAAAGGTTTGTCCAACGAATCTCTCGATAAAGTAAACATTTTTCCCGGTCCCTTGAAAAATACTCGATAAGTTGAATAAAATCAATATTAATTGGTTCCCTCGGTAATTGGAAGTTAAAGGAATAGTATCTTGCCTTGGAATTGTATCATTATTCTTGTCTCAAATATATTGCCGTGTCATCCTGAATTTTGTCTTTCCTAATTTTCTACATTACAAAATCATCGTATCATCATGATTATATTTAGAGCAGATTGTTGAATTATAACAGATAAATTAGAATATTTATCTTGATTTTTTTAGGCGAAAAGTTATTTCAAAAATTTTATTTGCTAGAAACCTTCCCAGTACTATACTAAATAACTTCCCAAAGTTTCATAGCGTTCCAATGAGTGGTTTGGTCAGGCATAAAGGACACACACACATACATTAATTTTTATATATATAGAAAAATGGTGTGTTCTGAGAATCAGAATGTAGGAACTAAATACAAGTAAAATTCTCCTGATCCTTGATGTCAAATTTTCCATATCTTTTGATATTATGCTTTACTCATGTTTAAATGTTCTCCAAACTTCTTTGTGTGTTTCTATTGAGGATTCTATCCACCCACCTCTCCAGTTTCTTTGGTCATATTCTCCAAGCATAGGAAATGTGAACAAATAAGACATTTAGGTGAGATTTGAAGAACTTTGTTTGAGAATGTCACAAACATTTCAATAAATTGAATTTGACCTTTTTACCTTTTGATGCTATATGGGGCATTATCAATCACAGGCTACTTAAGAACAATATGACATCAACCTGAAAATACATTATTGACTGTATTAACTCATCCATTGATGAGCTCTACTCATCCCTAGCAGACACTATCAACAAGCTCTACCAGCTTGATACCCTAATGATTGAGTGGAGATAAGAAAGAAAGAAGACAATATTCCATTGCTTAATAACAGACACCTTATATATGATATGGTACAATTTAGATTATAGACATTAGAAATACAAGGTAATAAAGATTAAATCGAAATAACTAAATTGTATGTGACATTTCAATGACAGAATTGCTAATGAAACATCACACACTATTTATTTATTTGGATTCAGTCTTTATCACCTATATTACATGGTCTTTATGTTTTAAAGGCCTTGTATATATATATACTAGCCGAATGACCCGGGCAACGCCCGTGTTTTACCCGACTGTAGATGTTACAAGGTGATCCTTAGGTCGCTGGTTCAAATCCGGCTCGAGGGAGTTTTTTTTTTTTTTTTTTTTTTTGGCTGCCGGCGAGCACGTGACCTCCCTGTGCGCGCGCATCCGTGACAGAGGCCGATGAGGAAAGACGGTCGTGACTATATATAGGGATATATACATGTACATATATATTGGATATATTCATATTATACATATTTTTGTGTAAATTTCAACTACCCTGTTTTCTTCTCTAGAAGAATTGTGTATAAAAGTCTCAATAAAGGCTTATGTATGTATAAATGTTTGATTAAAGAGTGTATTTGGAGATGATCAAACTGTGTAAGTTTTATAAACAATTGAATACAATTTTTGAAAATGCACATTGGATTATCTATATATATATAAATGAATGTATGTGTGTGTGTGTGTCCTTTATGCCTGACCAAACCACTCATTGGAACGCCATGAAACTTTGGGAAGATTTTTAGTATAGTACTGGAAAGGTTTCGGAAAAATAATTTCTAGAATATCCTTAGAGTTATTTGTAGATTTAACTCGCAAGCAGCGCCACCATTGCGACGGAGATAGGCTTAGGCAGGAAATCTGCTCCACGCCTGATGACCTAGGGTCTTTCAGGGCTAATATATTAAGTAAAACTAATTCAAATATTAGTGCTTTATACTGGCTATCTCCTTGAGGTTACCGATTTAAAAGTTTATTTTCTAATTTTAGATTGTATAAGAAACATATTTTATTTTAAGTATTTTACCATTTTACTATTTAGCAACTTTCTGGTAAGAGAACATCGCTCCCTCAAAAACACTTTGGCTCTTCAATTAGGTGTTGTCCTTTATAGGGAGGTTCTATTGTACTAGATTTAATTTTATGACTATATTATAAATCAAGAATTGACAATGTTCTTAAATTCACATTAGGATAACAGAATAAATGTGTTATACAGTGGAACCTTGTTTATAACAGCAACTTGGTTATACAGTAGAACCTCCATGAGAGGACACTCACGCAAGAGGACACCTCTCTATAAAGGACAGTTTTTATTTGTAAAATTATCATTTTCACTATTTAGCAACTCTCCGGTTAGAGGATACCTCCTCCCTAAAGGACACTTTGCCTCTGCAATCAGGTGTCTTTCCTTTACAAGGAGGTAATTCTACTGTCTTAACATAATTCTAAACTACCAAGTTTCAAGTCCCATTTGTTTTAACTGTGGTTATTATATGTGATATTGACAGTGATGTTGTTATAGGGACTGTATTACCCTATCTATCTAACCCTATATAACCTGTTCTCAGAGATTTCAGATCCACAGGACTGGAAGTCACTTTAAATCCTGGTAGAAGGCTTGAAATGGAGATGAAGAATTTTCAGAACAGCACCTACAAGACTGGTAAGAAATTGACTGAAGCAGTTTTAATATTTGCAATACTCTGATAGTATGACATTTTGGTAACAGCGTTGTTACCATCATCAAACAAAAGTACTGAATGAAAAAATATATCACGATTTTCAAATTCAGTACTTTTGTCTGATGATGGTAACAACGCTGTTAACTGAAACATCATACACCATTTATTCATTTGGATTTGGTCTAATTACCTTGTGTTTCTAATCTATAATCCAAATTGTACTTTATCAAAAGACTTAATACAGTAGAACCTCCCTGTAAAGGACACCAAATTTCAGGGCCAAATCCTCTAAAAAATAGACCTCTGGGGAAACCCCAGGACTATAATAGAAAAGCTGAGACAATGGAACCTAATGGAGATCGTTTAAACGACTAGAGGAATAAACAACAACAACAGTTTCAGGGCCAAAGTGTCCTTTAGGGAGAGATGTCCTCTTACCAGAGAGTTACTAAATAGTAAAAATGGTAATTTTACAAATAAAAATTGTCCTTTGTAGAGAGGTGTACTGTTCTTGTTCTTGTTCCATAATCACTTAATTAGGTACCGCTCAAAAAGAGCAACCTATTTTATGATAATTGCAACAATGAATAATATGTGTGTGTGTTTAAGTTATTCATATAATAAAATAAAGGGTCCAATACGGGATTCGATCCTCGTTAATGGCTGTCAGGAATCGAAGGTTTTCCCCACTCGTCCACCGACTTTATTTTTAGATGTCCTCTCATGGAGGTTCTACTGTACAGTTTAACCTGTCTATAGTGTCCCCTCTAAATAGCGCCTTCCTCTCTATAGAGCTCAATTTTAAATACCTATTACGATACGATTTACATTAAAAGTGACTTGTCTATAGCACCCTCTCTCTATAGCACCCTATATCGGGAAGTCCCAAGAGGGGGCACTATAGACAGGTTTAACCATATTACAAAAATTTGGTTCAGGGAGATAGTCATTTATTTAGTTTTACTTTATAAACTTCCTTGTTACTTTATATATAAACATGAGTAAAGATTTCGTTCAGAATGACAAACATTATCTTATCATTATGTTATGTGGTACATAGATAGTGACTGTCACTGGGTTGTTGTTTTAGTGAAGAGAATATTCAACTGTTTTTAATATAAGTTTTCATAAAAGAAAATAAGACCTAATCCAAATAATTTATCAGTGTGTGACGTTTCGGCAACAAAATTGTCGCCATCACCACCATAAAGGTTGGCGTTTAGCCAACTAATATATTGGTAAAATAAATGATATTTTGATCCAATATATGTCTTTTTAATTTAATATAGTTTTATGCGAATGATCCCAGCTGTTTCTCCAGTTTTATCTACCATGGCGTTGTAAAAATGCATTGGGCTGTTTTCTTTAATGATTTATAAATTTATTCTTTTGTCTGATGATGGTGACAATGTTGAAACGTCACACACTAATAAATTATTTGGATTAGGTCTTATTTTATTTTATTATAATCTATAATCCAAATTGTGCTTTATCAATATAAGTTTTCAAGAAGAATTCTCTCTTGGGGGGATAAACCGGGCCTTTACACATATCTTGTTAAAACAGAGGTGTGATCTCCATCTAGCTAGCTGGAGCGATTTCCGACCAAGGAGGACTAGATGTCTAAATCCCTCAGGGTTGAAATTGGTAGAGTGACGCACTTCGTCACTCTACCAATTTCAACCCTGAGGGATTTAGACATCTAGTCCTCCTTGGTCGGAAATCGCTCCAGCTAGCTAGATGGAGATCACACCTCTGTTTTAACAAGATATGTGTAAAGGCCCGGTTTATCCCCCCATCACTCAGAATCGGAGATCTCTCTTACCTTTTATTTCACAAAAATGACTTTCCAGAATGGTTGCAAGATTTCCCCACTATGTACTAAGTGTCAACCTACAACCCCACAAAACACATCATTGACTGTATTGATTCATCCTTTGATGAGCTCTACTCATCCCCAGCAGACACCATCAACATGTTCTACAAGCTTAATACCCTAATATGATTGAACGGAGATAAGAAAAAAGAAGATTTCACAAACAAAAAAAAATATATTAAAGATTTAAGAAAAATATACCTACCATTTTGTGCCTCCTAGAGCCTAAAAGTTCACTCTGTTTTTTGAAGAAATCTAAATCACAAACGAGGTCGTTTAAATCTCCTTGGGTTAACAAATGAGGTTCAGATGAAGCACCTGCTTCAAAATTTGTGTCTTCCGACTGTTGCTCTCGTCTCTCTGAATCATCGTCAATGAATATTACATTATCAGGAGGCTGTGGCACAGGTAAAATATCACTATGAGGAACCGGTCTCATAGCAGAAGGCAAATCTGGATATTCAACTGTATGTCTTGATTTGGATGTAATACCTGTAGTCTTTGTCAAACAAAAATAACAGTCTGAAGAATGGTCTTTAGGTTCCCTCCATATCATTGGAACCGCAAAAGGCATAAGACATTCACCTTTAATCCACCTTGTAAGAGGTCGAGCACAAATTTCACAACAATGGTGAGGAGCCCAAGTCTTATCTTTGTCACCGACTTCACAGCCAAAATAAAGTTGATAGCACTTTTTGATGAGCGGTGTAAAGTTTCGCCTTTGAACTTTGAAAGTTAATCCCCCATAAATGTAACAGAAAATATCAGGAATATTAATGCAATGCTTCGGCATATTGACACAGTCTAGTCCACACGATTTATAAAAACAAATCGATAGAGAAGAATAAACTGATCACTTCAAATATACCTGTCACTTCTGATGCAAATCTTTTAAACAAATCGATAGAGAAAATATCTTTATTTTACGGGGCTGCTAACCAAAATGAATGATTTTTGAGCCCCGAATGGCAAGAAGAGGTTTCTTGAGAATCCGGGCTAATTGGCCTACAAATAAGGTCTTCTAGCCCTACTATGGCTGCAGAACGCGAGCTGGTGGCAAGGGATCCTAGGATCTGGCAGTGGAGGTGTCATCGCAGGGGGGGAGGAAGCTGGAGAGGTCAGGGAAACAGCGCCTTGATGGGTGAGAAGCCTGGATGGAGGCCAGTTGAGGAGGCAGGATGTCCTGGAAGCCTAGAACTTGAGGGCTCTAAGCTTCAAGGTGGGGCAGCTTGAGGCTCTCGCCTCGTGCTTGTCTGGGAGGCCCAAACAAATCGATAGGTTTAATTTAAATATATATATTGAAACTGTTATTCAGCAAATAGCATTCCAGAGCTTTTCGTTATTTTTGAATTGAAAACAAAACAGATTGCATTATAAAATAAACATACCTAATTATAAATTCAATAATTTGTTATTTAAATTAATATTTATGATTCTTAAAGAGCAAAATTTAATTAATAACAATAAAATAAAGCTTTTGGCTCCATATCAACTCTTCTTGTCAAAAATAAAGCGCTAGCTAATGTTTACATAAAAAATGCTTACCTAACATTTTCTGCAGTATTACTGTATATACGAATTTATTGAAAAATGGTTATCCTGCAAGAACTATGGGTGATGGAAAACTTATGATTTCATTTTTGAATTCAGCATGAAAAGTTACATTAGAATCAAAATCAGGGTTTCTCCGGCAAAAAAAAAAAAAAAAAAGTTTTTTGTAGACCTGGGTAATTTATTATTGGGAATTAAAAAAAAAAACGAATTAGTTACTTCTGTTTTCCTTGAGGATATTGCCCAACATTACAACCTTTTAATGAATGTAAAAAAACGAGCCCAGCCTTATCATTCAACAACTTTTATCTATGCAGTAAATCTAGTCAGTTACGGCAATGATTAACTAATGGATGGCCTGGCTCATCAGTAATGTATTCTCCCACCTGTTTTTCTTAATTTATTAACCTTTTGGATTTGTGTTTCAGTGTTTCTGGAATGAAAACTTCCCTCTGTTAGGCTCTAGGGAAATATATCAAATTTTGTTTTTAATAAATTTCAAATTTCATATTGTTTTATTTTTACATCAGTTTTTTTTCATATTAGTTTATCTATTCTAATTTTTAGCGCTTTTATTGATTGTTTCTATTTATGAAGAATTTGATATCCAAATTAAAAGATATTTAATATGAATATAGAAGAGCAAATTTAAACAAAAAAAATCAAGTAACATAATATAGACTATAGGAAAAAGCAATACACAAAAATGTCTAACGGTGAATATCTTCACTAATGAATCTCATACCTTCTTGCAGATATGAAGTTTCCCCCAAAGAATTCTCATTCCGAGAATCAGAATGACTGAGCAGGAAAGAATTTTCAAAAGGAAGAATCCACGTTCTCCTTGTATACCAGCAAACCTACAACACAAACCATTCTTTTAATATATTAGTGAACCCTCATCCCATTATCATGAAATAAAACACCAGCACCTTGTAATGGGAGCTTTACTTACCAAAAAACTCAAAGACATTAATAGATCCATATATTTGCCCGACATATATGATAGTCACCATAAAAACCTAAATAATTGCAAACAGTAATTTAAGGAAGAAAAAATTATTTGCAACAAGTTTCTTTTATTCTGCAATTTGGCAAGCTTTCAGGCGTTAGCCTTCTACTGGCCACCATTTCAACCTACAGGAAGTCAAGTGTTACTTCTGAAATATATTCTCCAAACATAATAGACTTATACTGGAATCCTTGGTTTCGAACGATAAAAAGAGCATTAACAGAAGGATCGATATACCACAGCAGTACCTTCATATATCCCATAGCTAAATTAGTTGTATAAATTCATAGTCGGTTTTTTGTCTTATTGTAATTTCCAAATCTTAATTTAGTCCTTTTTATGTAATCTTAGCGTATCTCAAATTTCATAGTTTTAAATTTGTTTTAAAAATTTTTTATTTGTCATTTTGTTTTAAAGTTTTCGGCACATTTGCATGTATCGGTGTATACGATATATTTTATTACAATTTGTTTATTTCCGGTAAGATCAGTTCTACGCCTATATATAGTTTAGATTTTGTATTATATTTTAATATATATTTGCGAAATCGGCCTGATGATAGGCTAACGCCTGAAAGCTTGCCAAATTGCAGAATAAAAGAAACTTGTTGCAAAAAATTTTTTCTTCCTTAAATTATATATGATAGTAGCTTTCTGGTAACTTCTATCTATATTTTACTCCGTTTTCCCAACATCATTTAAAGATTTCCCCAGCCTTTATTTATTGGTGTCTTTAAATTTGTATCCTTCCTTCAATCGCACATAACCTCAATAGTGCATTAGCATTAACTAATAATTCAGTTTTACGATTTAGCTAAATTATGTTAATTTTAATTTGCATATCCATCTCTCATATTTCTTACGTTTTTTACATGTATTTCTTTAGATTTAAGTTAGCTGGAAATTATACCTCTAGGTGTTTCAAGTTACCCCGAAAGCTAGAGAAATGAAAATGTTGCAAGAAATTTGACCCTGGATTTCTTGATGTTTTAAAATTATAAATCAGGGTAAAACCCTTATTGTAATTATACCTGTCGAAGGGCTGTTATGCACGAAAGCTTGTATTGTCTTGATAAAAAGAAACTCTCTTCCCTCATATCTGATTTTTAAGGAAAATAATGAGGTAAAGTCTTTTTGGACGTGGTCTTCTTACCACATATATATTATTCAATGAATATTTTACTATTTCTCATCTTAAACAACAAACTCTGCAAGCCCTTTGTTATTTTTATTTCTTTAGCCTCCAAGTTCTCACAGAGTGTATTAGATAGAATAGTCATATACACCCTTCCATATCCTAGCATACATAGGGTTTGACACTCCATTTCCACATGGATTCAGAATTTTATTTTACATGTCATTAATATATTGGGATATATTATATTTTAAGATAAATTATATAATTTGAATTCATTGCAGTATTCACTGTTTATCAACCATTTTTCTAGGACATTTCTGTTTACAACACTCATAAGGGAATGTTGAATTAAAGACTTTGCTGAATCTGTATGCTGGTTTAGGTAAAAGGGTTGATTGGGATCTTATTAAAATAAAAGCTTGAAAATACAGTAAATCTTGAATTGAACGATGGTTTAAAATTTGAGTGAAATAATTGGAATTTTCAAATAGGTAAAAATAATGGGTTGTGTGAATTATAGTCTGAAGACATTTATTTGTAAATATGTAAAATTGATTACAGTAGAATTATCGTTGGAGAACAATCGCGCTGGAAGACACCTCTCTACAAAGGACAGTTTTCATCACCAAAATGACCATTTTTCCTTTTTTTTTTTGCAACTCTCCGTTAAGAGGATACCTTTCTAAAGGACATTTTGGCTCTGCAACTAGGTGTTGTACTCCATAGGTTCTACTGTAACATATTTTAAATATATAAAAATACGTTTTTTCAAACTATAAAAAGAACCTATGTTTTCAACATAGTATGGTTAGGTCCCTGTAAACAATCTTCCAAGAAATCAACTGCCGGGATCCATCTCATAAAATAGAATCACAACCTTGCCTCTTATGAATAAAATAAAGATTTAGTTCTGAAGGACAACCTTCTGCGGTTTAGGAGTCTGTATTGGTAGCCTTAGTGAACCAGTTCACCAAGTGTTTCTAGGCCGGTTCGTTTCTTGGCAGATTCAAATTAGGGTAGTATCACCGAAAGAGGGCAGTTGAAGAAGTGTAGTCATCTGAAATTGCTGTAGTTAGAAGGATATTTATAATCCAAGTTCCTGGAGCGTATCCATAGATGGCCAACTACTCGGTATGTACTGCGGTTTATAAGTCTGTTCTAGTAGCCTTAGTGAACCAGTTTACCAAGTGTTTCTAGGCCGGTTCGTTTCTTGGTAAATCCAATAGGGTATTATCACTGAAAGAGGGCAGTTCAAGAAGTGTAGTCATCTGAAATCGCTGTAGTTGGAGAGATATTTATAACCCAGGCTCCCTGATATTAGAACGCCATTTAGAATCTTGGAGAGCTGATCAATAAACAATTCTAGTTCAAAGACTTAATAAATATTGTATTTTTAAAAATTATCATTTCGTTTTAACTTACGTGAATACCGTTCCGAAAAAAAAAGACATTAGATGGACAATTTTTTTTTTTTTTACAATTAAATAATTTTATTGATATCTTGTCAATACATGCAAATTGCACAGTCTGCACTATTTTAAGAAAGATAATATGCATTATATACACTATGTACAAAGAATACGGCGCCTCTGCCAGCGCTGCAGAGTTTGGTAGAGAATCGCCAGTGGGTCTCCAGCGACACCACGCATTTCGCGATCTACGAAGAATACGTAGATCGCGTACTTCGCCGCTGTGGAGATGGTGATGGCGTGGTCCTCGAGACCAACTGGAAAGATCCAGGACTCCAGGTCCGGCCGATAATGGAGAACACCTCTCGGATGACAGGGCGAACGGCGCTGTAGGACCAGTAGCGGTGGGCCAACAACAGGTCGATGGAGCCTAGGCGATGCAGACAGGCTGACACGACGCCAAGTGCTCCGGATGGGGCAGGGCGTGCAGAGCCAGTCGCATTGCGATGTCCGCCATTAAATAGATATGTAGACCTTAGGTGAATAATGAAAAATAATTGAAAACACAATGCTACTCCTTTAACATTTTTTTTCCATAAAGGACATTCCATTTCAGAATTTTTATCCTTTTACGTATTGAAAATCTCTTATAAATTAAAAAAATCGCTGAGGGAGGAGTTTTTATTTATCACGACAATACAAGCTTTCGGGCGTTACGGCCCTTCAAGGGTTTGATTACGCTACTATAATTTAGAATGAAGATAGAGGCCAGCATGGCCAGCATTCATAGTTTTTCAAATCAAAGACAGTAAATCTTTTCATTTAAAGATAAAATATTCACTGGCCGAAGTATCTTTAATTTGAAAAACTAAAATTTAGAAATTAAGCAAACCATATATATATGAAAAACGATAGAAAAGATACAAAATAAGTGGGTCAGGTGTTGATATTAAAAATAAAAAAGGCATATCCTGACGAGGAACACATGTGCTTTACAGAAGGTAGAGCGCCATTTGGTGGAACAGAAATCAACTAAACATTGATTTAGCCTGTTCCCTGATATTTGGCCAGCCCAATTTCTTGCTAAATCAAGAAAAGCCATCCACTAACGCCTTTCACGCTTTTGGCGCTTGTCAGCGCGGAGAAGGCTGTACCACTGCGACCAAAAATATTGTTGGTCCCAGAGGCTTCTTGAGAAGCCAAGAAATGGGTATTTAAAGCCAAACTTACGTAAATACGCTCATCAAATGAAAGAACAATAGAAAAAATAAAAAATAAGTGGGTCAGGTGGAAGGATACAAATTCAAAGACACTAATAAATAAAAGCTGGTTAAGGCTATGAATGGTGTTAGGAAAACAGAGACTATATAAGTAGGAGGTTCCAAAATTATACCATCATATATGCAAGGCAAATATATGGATCTATTAATGCCTTTGAGTTTTTTAGTAAGTAAAGCTTGCATTAGAAGGTGCTGGTGTTTTATTTCATGATAATGGGATAAGGGTTCCCTAATACATATATTAAAAGAATGGTTTGTGTTGTAGGTTTGCTGGTATACAAGGAGAACGTGGATTCTTTCACTTGAAAATTCTTTCTTGCTCAGTCATTCTGATTCTCAGGATGAGAATTCTTTGGGGGAACTTGTTATCTGCAAGAAAGTATGAGATTCATTTAATGAAGATATTCACCGTTAGACATTTTTTATGTAGTGTTTTTTCCTATAGTTTATATTATGTTACTTGATTGCTTAAATTTGTCCTTCTCTATTCATATTAAATAGCTTTTAATTTAAATATCAAACTCTTCAAAAATAAAAACAATCAATAATATAGCTAAAAAATAGAATATATAAACTAATATGAAAAAAACTGATGTAAAAATAAAACAATATAAAATTAGAAATTTATTAAAAACAAAATTTGAGGTATTTCCCTTGGGAATAACAGAAGGAAGTTTTGATTCCAGAAATACTGAAACACAAATCCAAAAGGTTACTTAATAAAGAAAAACGGGTGGGAGGTTACATTACTGATGAGCCAGGCTCTCCCATTAATTAATCATTGCCGTATGGGCGGTAGATTTTGTTTAATTTTTAAAAGAATCACATTCACGTCGAAATATTCAGATTTCCTATAACATGAGATGCGCTAATGCATCCTGTTACACTTACTATTTTGGGATTCAAGTATTTTTCCCGCTTCTAAGTTTATTTTAAAAACAATATATAAGTCTATATATTAAGACTAAACTCAATAAGATGAAATATTACAGGGATAGAGATGGTGTAACTTTGAAGCACTGTTCGATGGCTTACTGGCTAAAAGTGATCACGGCCTTATTGATAATTGGATGTATAGAACTAAATCCAGGGCCGAAAAGACAGGCCACATTGAAAAATATACATCACTCAACTCCAGACCAGGCCACATTGACAAATATACCCCACTTAACTCCAGACCAGGCACCAATGGACGATTTTAAGCTACTGATAATTAACCTTTCGGCTGAAGTGAACAGATTGGGAGAGAAAATGGATGCAAGGTTGCTTAATATTGAGCAGAAGATGGAGATTTGGGAGCGAAGAATGACGGGAATTGAAACATCTATGGCCTCGTGCACAGATGCACTGGCGACTAACACGAGGTTAATTTCTCACAATACCCTAAAAATAAGGAACCTGGAAGAACGCGCGGAGGCTTTGGAGAGACGAGCCCGAGAAAACAACTTAATAATTTATGGCATTGAATCAGCAGAGACTGACAGTCGGGAACTGCTGCTACAAAAGGTCAAGAAGTTAATGGCAGAAGATATGCAGATTACCGATGACGTGGTAATTGCCGAATGTCATCGCCTGGGCAGGGGACCAAAGGCGCCTATTCTGATCGAAGTTCCTGATCACGAGTCCAGAATAAGTCTCCTAAAGAACTCATTCAAACTTCGAATGCTCAATATTTTTATGAGCAGGGATTACAGCCCCCAGATTAGAGAGCAGAGAAAAATCTTGATAGAAAAGAGAAAGGAGCTTTACAAGAAAGGTATAGGATCGAAGTTGAGGGATAATAAACTTCTCCTAAACGGCATCAACTACATGGTAGTGGAGGGACAGGTGATGAATGCCAAAGGAGAACTAATATAGCTAGAGGCACACCAGCGGATCTCTGTAAATAGATGTAAATACTCAGGTAATAAAATACATACAAATGAAGATGTACAATCTAGAAACAAATCTCAACTCACAGAAACTCCTCATACTTCACATAGCAAGACTCATACTATTAAAGAAAGTCAACTTAAGGGCACAAATCTGAAACATAATAAAATTAAGATAAAAAAAATAAAACCAATGGTTGACATAGCTAAAAACGAACGATTCATGTATTGGAATATAAATGGCTTCTTTAGGATAAATTCTATCTTTCCACTGTTCGAATATTTGAAACAATTTGAGATGTTCGCGCTTACAGAAACTTGGTGCCACTTCAATATCGACTTGAACCTGGCGAACTTCGGAATGTACCAATCACCTGCTGTAAAGTCATCAGATAAAGGGAGAGGATCCGGAGGTATAATTCTCGGCAAAAATAAACAACTACAGCCCCAAATTGACAATGTTGAAATCGAAGCCTCTTGGATTGCAGTCACACTCAATCCAAGTTTAGACAATGACTCACCAGCGATCTGCGTAATATTCGTATATCTACCCCCAAACGATACGCATGCTACAAAACTTGGACGACTATTTCATTTGATGGAAAATAAGATATATAACGGGTTTGAAATAATACTGGTCGGCGACCTGAATGTCCGTATTGGCAATCTGGGGGGTTACCATAATTTGACAGATACTTCAAACCTTTTTTCAACCACCCGAAATTCCTGTGACCTAACAAAATCTGCCAAAGCGGAAATATTTATTGACTTTCTTGATAAAAATCACTTAACTATAATAAATGGTAGATCCATTAATGATAAAAGTGGTAAATTTACATTCATCTCCGGAAGAGGCTCTTCTGTGTTAGATCTGGCGATTGTCTCACCTGCGGTGCTTGAACACATAGCAGATTTCGAAATTGGTAGTATGCCATATTCGGATCACTTACCAATAATTTTAAAGTTCATCGGCCCTAATAATAAAACTGAAAATTGTTACATGGAGCCTAAGGCCAAAATTAAATTTTCCTGGTCAGTAGATAAAATCCCAACATATATAGAAACTTTAAAAGAATTAACTCCCGAACATCCAGCGGACTCCACAATTGATACTCAGGCTGAGGATTTTACTGGTTTAATTCAAACAGCAATGTTACGCTCGGGGACGCGGATGGAGGCAAAAACAAAAAATATAAAATCTAAGCCATGGTTCGACAAAGACTGTTATTTGGCTAAAAAGGAAATGAAACAAAATCTAAAATTATACGTAAAACATAATATCTCGGCCGATAAAATTGCATACTTGTCGAGTAAGAAGAAATATTCAGCTATCCTAAAGCTCAAAAAAAGGGAATATACTGACAAAATTCAAGTTATCCTCAGTAATGTAAAAGATCCTGCCCAATTTTGGAAGACTATTAATTCACTTAAATATAGGAATAACCTACAAGGTGAAATTTCTACTGCAGACTGGCAAGTCTTCTACCGGGAGTTACTTGGTTCAAATTTAACAAAAGTTGTACAGTTACCACTTGAGATATTGGACATTGACCCCGAATTAGATTGTGAAATATCTCTAACTGAGGTCACCAAGGAAATTTCAAAATTGGGTAAAAATAAGGCTACAGGACTTGATGAGATTCCTAACGAAGCGATTAAATATTTGTTAGAAGAACATAAAATTTATCTCAGGAACTTATTTAATAAAATCTTAGGGACATCCCAAGTTCCTCAACAATGGACAAAAACGATAATCCACCCAATATTTAAAAATGGAGATCCGGACAACCCGTCAAATTACAGAGGAATATCCCTGATTTCTAACCTATCGAAATTATTTACATCTATCTTGAAGACAAGATTGAATGATTGGATGGAGAGAAAGTCAATTTTGGCAGAAAATAAGGCTGGTTTTAGAAAAGGCTACTCTTGTCAGGACCACATTTTCACGCTCGTATCATTAATTCAAATGACCCTTAGCCGTAGAAGGGGAAAGTTATACGCCTTCTTCATTGACCTAAGGAAGGCCTTTGATACCGTGCCGCACCATCTACTTTGGAAAAAATTAGCATTAAATGGTCTGAGTTGCCGATTTATTAAACTAATTAAGAACTATTATACCCAAATGACGGCAACAGTCAGATGGCGGGGTTCCTTCACGGAGGCTATCAAAATACAAGCGGGAGTATTGCAGGGGGAGCCGTTGTCACCTTATTTATTCATTCTCTTCCTAAACGATCTGGTACCCCTGTTCGATGAATCAGAATTGCCAGGCATAAATCTTGAGAATTATGGAACTATACACCTTTTACTGTATGCAGACGACATAGTGATCTTAGGAGAATCGAAAATAAATTTGCAATTGAAGATTAACTTACTTAAAAAGTACTTAGAAGAGAACTGCCTAACGTTAAACCAAAATAAATCTAAAATAATGGTGTTTAGAAACGGTGGAAGAACAGCTCGTTCCGAGACATGGTTTTGGGGTCAGCAACCCCTGACAATAGTAGCTAAGTATACATATCTGGGTTACCCTCTGACTACAAAAATCTCGACCCAATATGCTTCCCAATACTTTAGAAACAAAGCACTGAATGCAATTAATGCACTTTGGAGAATCCTTACAAAGGCGCGAATAAAGTCCTTTACCTCAGTGATGAAACTTCTTGACACTATTGTTCTTCCCACTTTACTATATGCGGCACCAATGTGGGCAATCAACCAGCTGAAGACAGTCAATAATACCCAAGATGCATTTCTTCGTCGTCTCTTAGACTTACCAAACTTCACACCAGGATATGTCCTCAGAAGAGAATGTGGAAGAATATCAACTGAACTTAATGCTGTAAAACTCACATTAAAGTTTTGGGTCAGGATTTTAAAAATGGAGACGAGCAGATTACCACATGCTTGCTTAAACTATCTCTGGAAAGTCACCGCGAAAAAGGAAATAGAAAACAGTTTTACTCAAAATATAATAAAAATTCTAGACTCAAAGGGATATTCCTTTCTGAAGGGCTGCGAAGACTACTTAGCCATACAGAAAGAATTGCCAGGCATAATTAGAACTACCACAGACCAACTAATTCAAAACGATCAGATGAAAATCACTGATTCAACCCACTTTGCTCACTACAAATCTTTGAGTGAATCATTCATGACAGAGGAGTACCTACGATTAAATATCTCGCTTCCCAACAAAAGACTAGTTGCACAACATAGAGTTTTATGGCAATTTTTCAGGGAAGAAAGAAAAGACTTCTGGAAAGAAAATGGCCGGAACTGTTTACTTTGTAAGGATCTCATGGATGATAATTTGGTTCACTATTTCTTCCAATGCCCTCTCTTAACAGAAAAACGTACTGAAATTTTCCCAAGCCCTACCTCTGGTCAATCTGGATACCATAGCATGTGTCAACTTCTCTCTTCAGATCTGAATGATAGATTACTGATTGATAGATACGTTAAGTTCTGTACGGAAGCTGGGCGCATGAGAAAGAATGCAGGGCAAAGGATACTGGAGGATGATCCATCTGTAAATAGGTAACAAACCTTATTTTTTGTTGTAAATGTTTCCTCTTCCCTCTCCTCTTGTTGACGTGTAAATGCGGCGAATCCTGTATGGGGCGGAATGCCCTAAATAAAGGCTTTTGTTGTTGTTGTTGTTGTTATATAAGTCTATATAACTGTACAGTATAAGCTCCATGAGACGCGCTAATGTATAATGTTTTAAATTAAGAATTTGGTATTGCTAAAAATAAGCATGCTACAAAATTGTGTGCTAGTTTTTATTTAAGTTGTTACGATGATATGGTAGCTGAAGGGTTTTAAATAAAAGCTTCCTTTAATCAAGTAAATAGAGTCGCAGCTCTTTTGTAATTTTTCGCAATCCTGTAATAATTAATGATAATAAAATTAAGCAAAAATAACATAAAGAGAACGTCTTACCTAACTTACAGGTTCTGTAACCAATAGACAATATCTATAACATCTGTAATTTTATATCAATTTTTTTTTATAGCTTCCCCTATTTGCATAATTTTATATCAAAATTATTATAGCTTTCCCTATTTGCATAATTTTATATGACTTTGTAAATTATTTCTCCCTTTTATTTCACTCTCCATTTCTGTATCTCTCAGTAAAATCTAGATATATACAGTAGAACCTTAATGAGAGGACACCTCTCTATAAAGGACAGTTTACATTCGCAAAATTACCATTTTTACTATTTATCGACTCTCCGGTAAGATGACACTTCGCCCCTGCAATTAGGTATTTTTTACAGAGTTTTCCAAAGTATATAATTATTTTACATAAAAATTTCCTACTTCTGAGAAATTATTTTTAAAACAAATAGTGAGCTACAGTAGAAGCTCCATTTAAGGACACCCCACCACTAGAGGCCAACCTTTTACAATCGACAGTTTTCATCGCAAAAATTACCATTTTTACTATTTAGAAACTCTCTGGTAAGAGGACAGCTCTCTACAAAAATACTTTAGCTCTGATATTAGGTTTTTTTCCTTTACAAGGTTCAACTGTATCAATAAATTTAGATACTCCTAAAGTATTCTTAAAATCATCGGGTATTTTTTTTACACAAAATTTAGTTGTCACATCTATCGTCAAATTTATAATATTTTTTTTGACTATGTGTTTCTTTTTGCCTTTTCCTATACTATATGCGTCTACTGAAATGATAAAATTGTTGAATGATTAGACTTGGCTCATTTTTTTTACATTCAGGAAAAGGCTCTAATGTTAGCTGATATCTTCAAGGGAAACCGTTTTTAACCTATGGCCAACTATTCTAAATAGAAGTAACTTCAATGCCCTAATTTGAAAGGTTCATCTTTATATGAATACTAAAATTTCTATATTGTAATTTAATAAAATTTGGTAAAATATTTTTTTAAAAATAACTAACTTCAATAACTACTCAGCTTCTTGATATTTTAGTTACTAACCTATGGTCAAATCTTTTTTCAATGCCTAATAGTAGTACTAGCATAATTTGAAAGATTAATCATTATAAGAATATTTTACGAATACTAATACACCCATACCTCGCTTTGCGTCGAGGTTACGTTCCAAAAAAACACGACGCAAATTGAAACGACGCAAAGTGAAAATAAATTTTAAAATATTAAATTTGCGTTAATTTTTAGTTAGAAAGGGAACCCCCAAATTTTGATGGCATGGCGCAATCAAAAACAAAGGTGTTGCCATATTTTAGGGAAAAAAAAATATAAAAAATTAAAGACTCGAATCCAAAACAACGCAACTTCGAAAATCTAACGACGCACAGTGAAAATCAGTAAAAATTAAGCAGCGACGCAACTTCGAAAAAAACGCAAAACGAAACGACGCAAAGCGAGATATTGGTGTACTAATATATAAATTTAATAAAATATTATAATACTTACTTTTTAAAAAGCAATTCTTACTTTCTTCATATAAAAATAGCCAATAGCGATCATCCCCAAAACCTATAAACACAAATCATTTTGTTGTAAAATATGTATTAGATAAGGTTGAAAAGTAAAAATAATATAATAAAAAAAAGAAAAAAATAACTATATGAATAAAATCTTACTCACACTAAGCATACTTGTAGCTTTCATACCTGCAACAAAACATGAAAAAAATTATAAGAAATCAAATATAAAATAAATATAAAACTATAAAAAAGGGCTATTGTTAGTTAAAGAATCCATTTAAAAGATAAATTCATTAATATAAGGGCAAAAGTTTTTATTAATAATATAAAAATTAAAAAATCGCTTATTATGGAAACTTTTTTTAATATTGATAGCCGTGACAAAACCTAGCGCTATTACTTAAAAAACTTCAAGACTTCTTCAAAAACAGGAAAAGTCCAAACTTTGGCCCTGGTATTGAGAAACTCGAGATCTGGGCGGTTAGAAGACATTTAGGCAGAAAAGTTAAAAGGAGATGCGGCCGTACTGGGCAGTCTTATGGCTGGAGCCATGCCATCCCGCCTGTTTCTAGGGATGTAGGTTACTTGTATTCTGATCTATTCATAATGAGACAAACTTATCTTGGATCAAGCTATAAATAGAATGACAGGTCTCTAGAAACGTTCTATCGACTATATATATGAAGACAGGCGGTCTTCCTTGTCGAAATAACGGTAGATTACTAAAGTTATTGATCGAAGATAAGTTTGTAATTACACTATGGAATTCCATATAGATTGCTCTATATATTGCAGAATACATTCTAAAATCAAATACCTACCCATTATATAAATTTCATCCTCCTTTTTAACTGTTTTTCCTTCAGAATTGTTGTATATTTTGAAACTCTCTACTCCATTCCAATAACTTGAATCGCTCGATTCCTCGCTTTCCGTTTGTTCCTCCTCTTCTTGACTTTGTTCCTCTTCCTTCTTTTGTTTCATCTCTTTTATATAGTCCTCTTCTTTTATTTGTCCTTCCTCTTCTTCACTTTGTTCCTCTTCCTTCTTTTGCTTCATCTCTTTTATATAGTCCTCTTCTTTTATTTGTCCTTCCTCTTCTTCACTTTGTTCCTCTTCCTTCTTTTGCTTCATCTCTTTTATATAGTCCTCTTCTTTTATTTGTCCTTCCTCTTCTTCACTTTGTTCCTCTTCCTTCTTTTGTTTTATCTCTTCTATATAGTCCTCTTCTTTTATTTGTCCTTCCTCGTCTTCACTTTCTTCATCATTCCACCATTCTTCTTCCATTCTATGTTCCTCTTCATTTTTCCCTCTTCCTTCTCTTCTTTCTTTAGTTGTTGAGCTTTTCTTTTCATTATTTCTTCTTCTACTTTCTTCCAATACTCTGATTTCTCGAACCTACAGTTTTCTTTATTTGGTGAATCTTTTTTGGTCAACAACTCTTTCTTTATTTCTTCGTCTTCCTTATTTATCCAATACTCTAATGTCTTCCACTTTATTTTCTTCTGTTGTTTTTCTTCCTCTTTGTATTCTTCGTGTATCAATTCTTCAGACTCACTTTCTATATTCTGGTTCACATATTCCTCTACTAAAGTTTGTTCTAAGATATCGTCTTTGTTTATATCTTCCATACTTATTATTTCTTTGCTGGCTTTTTTTCTTATCTGAAATACACACACAAAACAATTATTTCAAAATACTCATTCTTAATGCTTTAAGATATTTTATGAGGAAAAATCACTGGTAATTTATCAATTTTCTATGAATAATCTCTTATTGAACAATTACAATTCTTTCAAATATAAACAAGACATTTATTTTTAAAAAATGATTATATAGCAAAGTACTTATTATATTTTATGTATAGATTATCAATTTGATGTTTATATATTTTATCACTCTGAGTAAACTTTCCTCATTGCTCTCTTGTATCTTATCAATTTTAATTTGTTGCTTGCAATGAATAAATTGCCACGTCATCCTAAAGTTTGTCTTTCCCAATTTTCTACGCGACATTTGGTAGAGATGCTGGGTAGATTAGGGAAGACAAACTGAAGATCGTCAAGACCTTGAGGCTGTGATCACATTTTCAGAGACTGGCTCCAGGATTCCACCACCGTGTCAAACCAATAGGTTCCTACAAGATGAAGATGTCCCTATAGACGATTTGACGACAACGCCGCAAAAGAAATGACGCAAAGCTACTAGGGACAGAATTCCAAATCTCAAAGATAATCCTTGGCAGAAGCACCTCAGTACATGTCAGTATCTACAATATTTGCAAGCTGTGGGTTACAGCTCCCATAGGTAAAGAGAGCTATGTAGCAAAGTACTTATTATATTTTTTGTACAGATTATTATTTTCGAAGCTTATTTCATCACTCTCCTCATTGCTCTCTTTTATTTTATCAATTTCAATTTGTACTTGCAATAAATAAATTGCTGTGTCATCCTGAAATTTGTCTTTCTTAATTTCCTATGTGACAATATATATAAAAAAATTTGACGCGTATGATATTTTTTTCGAAATATAACAATTTTATACTGCTTTTACTGCAATAATAAAAAGACTTAGTTCATTATTGATGAACAGTATAACCTATAAAGACAATTCTGGTAAGTAACAACGGTATACTGGAATAGTCCTATATACAATTTACACTGGTCCGCAAAATTAAAGGAACAACACATGTTTAAGAAAAAGAAAAGTTATATTAAGGGATATATATCAGGTCTTGGTATATTCAGAAGCTTTCATGAATTAAGATAGTATGTAAAACAGAAAAACAAATAAAGTTGTTCCCAATATGCAAAATACCACCGTCTACGTTGACTCCGCCTCCAGCACGTGCCTGAGTCTTTCTCAAAGCGTCCTAATTTTACGCTCCACTAGATTTTTATTGAACCTTTTTGTTTTTTAAAGTTTTCATAGCTTATAGGCAACATTTATCACAAGAAAAAAAGGCAAGCTATTGGAAGGATGGAAGCAGGCCAATCACAGGCAGAAGTAGCAAGATAGCTTGGAGTGACAAGAAACGTTGTCTCAAGGCTTTGGAAAAAATTTCAAACGACAGCTAATGTTGCCAGAACACCCGGACAAGGGTCACAACGTTAAATCAAGACCGTTATTTGAGTCTCCTTGTGAGTCGCAATAGAAGAATGACAGCATCGCAACTACGAAGTGACCTCAATGCAGCTACAGGAGTCTTAGTATCAACTGATACAATACGCAGAAGGCTTCACAAGAAGAGCCTCTATGCTCGACGACCCATAATTTGTGTGCCATTGACACCACCTCAAAAGATAGCAAGGAAACTTCGGTGCAGACAACATGTCGCCTGGAATCCAGATGAATGGAGGCGTGTAATGTTCATTGATGAGTCCAGATTCTCTCTAAACAGCTATTCTCGTCGTGTCTTTGTCTGGAGAGAGGTAGGAACCAGAAATAATCCTCGGGATATGGTTGAAAGGGATCCCTACAGAAGCCAAGGTTTTATGGTCTGGGCTGGAATCTTTTTGGGCGGTCGCACAGCACTCCATATATTTCGACAAGGAACCCTGACTGGACAAAGTATCGGGACAAGATCTTGGCAGCATATGTCCACATAGGGCTGGTGTGATCGACAATTTTCTCCAAAACCATGCAATTGCTCGGATTAATTGGCCAGCTCGATCCCCAGACCTAAATCCCATTGAGCATGTATGGGACAACCTAGGACGGCGGATCTCATCCCTCCAACCCCCTCCTAGAAACACTCATGAGCTAGAAACAGCTTCAACACAAGAGTGGGCGTTGATTCCACAGGAGCTGATAAACTCCCTAATTCTTAGTATGGGTCACCGATGTAGAGCCTGTCTATCAGTTAAATACGATCACACTCCATATTAACAACAATATCCAAGATATTTATGCACTGACTGCAAGATGATCATTGCTTGACCGACTAATTTGCATAAAATACGTGTTAGAATTCTTTGATTTCGGGTATTCTAATCAATAATGGAATAATAAATTTGTGTATAAAATTTCATTGATAAATGTTCAATAAAATTTGAGATAAATGAAAAAAATATGTTGTTCCTTTAATTTTGCGGACCAGTGTATATTCAAATTGATATTTAGGTTTACTCTTCTCTTCTTAATATATATGTACAATACATATGAGGAATAGAAAGCTCTATTTGATTTGAAATTATAGTTAACTAGTAAGATGTTCAAAAAATGCATAATAATGGTATATGATAGAATTAATTGACAGATTTCCAATAAATGACAAGATAAAAATGAAGAGAAAAAAATTGAAATATGAAATACAAATATCGTTTATATAAAAACAATGTTTGTGTCTGATGCAAAATTTCAACTTGGAAAATTCTGGGTGTTGGGGTTTTTTTCACTAATTGTTCATTACCTTAAATATAGAAAAAATCCAAAATTGAGATTTTTTTACTATTTCAAAAATAAGCTCTGTAATCCTCATTATGCAAATATAACATTTTTACAAAATCAGAGTTATAGGTCTAATATCTAAATATAACGCAATTAAAAATTCACTCTGGTAAATCCTGGACATTGCCCTGTTTATTCGTATAGTTATCCATATTTTAATCAAATGGGTCATGTTTATATTGTTTTTATCAATTCAGACACGAAATGCAAATAATTGTATTCTCATCGCGAGTGAGCAAGTTGAAATTGTTGAAAAGTCAAAATTCATTCGGGCAAAACAAGGGCATTGTCCTGTTTATTTGGATAGTTATAAATATTGTAATCAAATGGGTCATGGTTATATTATCTTCATCAAAATTAGACTAAATGAAAATAATTGCATTCTCATCGCGAATGAGCAAGTTGAAAAAGTCAAATTAATATTGTAAAAATACGATTCTATATGATTTAAATAAATGAGGTGTAGGATTGCTGATGTCATCATATAAATTGATAGAATGTGGAGCACTATATATATATCTTAATAATCAATTTTTCCCATTTATTTACATGAGGTAGATTTAAACATCTATTAACGGATCATATAGTCTTAATATTTACTTTATTTCAGTATTAATGTGTAATTTTAATATGAATGGTTGTCATTCTAGACCCGTTCATAGAACTCTCTCTCTCTCTCTGGTTCAAATCACATTAATAGAACAATGAATAATAAGTGAAGGTTATTCACATATTAAACAAATTTTAACGCGGGATTCAATCCCGGTTCATGACTGTCGGGAATTGAGCGTGTTACCCTCTCTGATGACTGATGTTTTAATATTAAACATATAAAGAAAAAACCAAATTAACGAGTTTGATAAAATAAATATTTTAGCCTTATAGACTTAGAACTGTCTTTCTAGGCCCTTTCATACCCATTCATTCCTCTCTCTCTCTCTCTATTTTATATTTAACCTTATATAATCATATAGGAACGATGTAATAATGAAGTGTCAATATATTTCGAAACATATAAAAACGAAAAAACTTTAATAAGGTTTAGAACTCTGGTTGTTATTCTAGACCTGTTTGCAGAACTATATCTCTCTCTTAATCTTATATGAGCATTGTAATAAATAAGTTTCAATCTCAATATATCTCTCTCTCCCCCCCAACATGTTATCTGTTTAATATTTGTATACCTTCCTCCAAACCAAATACAGCTGCATAACTTAGATAAACTGTTCACATACATTCAAAAGCAAATAGCAGATGGAAAAGAAATTATTTTACTTGGAGATTTAAACATCAGAACTGGGAAGTTGGGAGGACTACACAATCCACTTAATTTCCAGCTCCCTCTAACATCGGAAAGAAGGGCCAAAGATCATATAATATCATCTCTGTCTAATAAACTTCTTGATTTCCTGGAAGATAATTCTTTGACAATAGTTAATGGAAGATCTAGAGGTGATAAAGATGGAGATTTTACATACATATCTGAAAGAGGCTCTTCAACTATTGACTATTGCATACTCTCACAGGGTTCACTACAAATTTTACTGGACTTCAAAGTCGATAACCAACTGTACTCTGACCACCACCCTTTGGTTTTAACGATAAAAGGCCAAAACTTCAATGAGAAAAAAACCAAACGGGAAGATTATAATATTACGAGATATAGATGGTCAGCCGATGGACTCGCAATGTTTAAAATGAAACTGGAAGAATTGCGGGAAAAAAACATACCAGCCTCCGATGACCTTGTATACACTTTCAATCAGCGAATTTTGGAAGCAATGTCATCTGCAAAAATAACCTACTCAATTAAGGGCGGCCCCAGGAAATCTAAGCCGTGGTTCGATAAGGACTGCTATGATATGAAAAAACTGGCAAAAGAAAGTCTGAAGAAATATCGTAAAACTAATAGATTGGAAGACAGAGAATGTTATGCTTCTTCCAGAAAGAAATATCTCGCTTTATTGGATCTAAAAAGGAAAGGCTTTGATAATGAAAAACAGGAAATACTCAGAAATGATAAAGACTCAAAGACCTTCTGGAAAACTATTGCGCTCTACAAAAGCACATCTATAATCCAAGGAGAAATATCTATACAGGACTGGCTGAACTTTTACCGCGAACTAATGACTACAGAGAAAAATTTGAGAATTTGTAATTTACATAATGTGATTTCTCAGAACGATCCTATTTTGGACTCAGAGATAACCAATGCAGACATATACAAGGAGATAGCTGGTTTGAGGAGTAACAAGGCATGCGGGCCCGATGGCATCCCCAATGAAGTATTAAAAACACTCCCTGATTCGTACATACTGCTGTTGAAACAACTCTACAATAGTGTTATGACGACTGGAAAATACCCAGCAATTTGGACTAATTCCACCATACACCCAATCTTTAAAAATGGTTATAAGAACAGCCCCTCCAACTACCGAGGTATTGCACTGATTAGCAATGTATCAAAGCTTTTCACATCAATCCTAAGATCACGACTGGAGGAATGGGTCGAAGGAAGAAGGGTTATACCCGAAAACCAAGCGGGATTCAGAAAAGGAAGATCATGTATTGACCACATATTTACACTAACTACTTTAATCCAACTATCATTAAGAAAAAAGAGGGGAAAACTATATGTCTTTTTTTGTCGATCTAAGGAAGGCATTTGATACTGTACCTCACTCAATACTTTGGAAAAAACTTTACAACCTAGGCATAAGTTACTAATTCATAAGTACGATCAGAAGTTACTACGAACAAGCAACTATAGCTATCAGATGGAAGGGATCATTTACGGAAAGTATTAAGATAAACTCGGGAGTCCTCCAGGGAGAACCACTTTCCCCACTGCTATTTATATTATTTATCACGGACTTAATCGAAATTTATAATAACTCAGACCTGCCGAGTGTAAATTTGCCAGAATTTGGAGATATCCATTTATTGCTGTACGCCGACGACATAGCAATTATAGGTGAGTCCAGGATGAACCTCCAAAAGAAGATCAAAATACTGAAAGAATATCTCGATGAGAACTTAATGACACTAAATGAGTCCAAGTCAAAGATTATGGTGTTCCGTAATGGAGGTAAACCCTCAAATAAGGATAGATGGTTCTGGAATGATAAACCCATAACAATAACTTCAAGATATACATACTTGGGATTCCCTCTGACACCAACAATAACAACTACTCACCCGGCAAATTACTTTAAAGGAAAAGCACTTACAGCAATTAACGCCACACACCCAATATTAATAAAATCAAAAGCAAAGTCAATAAATTTATCAATCAAACTCTTTGATACAATAGTGAGAGCTGTCCTGATGTATGCCGCACCATTGTGGGCAACAGAGCATAAAGACTTACTGGACAATATACAAGACATATTTATCCGTAGGTTCCTGAATCTGCCCAGATACACTCCAGGTTACCTAATCAGATTAGAAACCGGTCGTATCTCATTGAGTGTAACAGCCTTAAAATTAACCCTGAAGTATTGGCTGCGGGTGTTGAATATGAGCAGTGACAGATTGCCACGTATAAGTTTTAATAGAACACGGGAACTGTCTAATGCTTCTGGCACACCCATCGGTTTCATTAAAAAGCTCACCAATCTGCTTAACAATAATGGATCCCCTGCACTTGTTTCCTGTGATGACCCTGAAACGCTGAGGAGCGCGATTACAGGGCTCTTAAAAACAGCGGCAGACCAATCTATACAAAACGACCTTACAAGAATGGATAAATCTAAGCTATACTCTCACTACAAAGACATTCACATATCTTTCATGACGGAGGGATACCTTTTAGGGGATTTTCCTTTCCCGGTTGTAAGACTACTCGCACAAGTTAGAATACTTTCAAGTTTTTTAGAGAAAACCACACCTAGATGCTCTGCGGTGAGGACCCGACCTGTACCTTCTGTAATTCAAAACTAAAAAACGAAATCACTCACTATATTTTTGATTGCTCTGCTCTGAAAGAAGAAAGAAGAACCCTTATGCTCAAAACTGGGCAACTCTGTGCTTCACTTCCATCAATAATTGACAATATGACCCAGAATAAGTATATTGCTACGGCGTTTTATGGTTTCCACAAGTCCATATCTCAGAAGAAGGCCAAGTGATACTCACTCCTCACTTTCTTACTGCTACTCTTTTTGTGTTGATTTCTTGCTTCCCTCTTTCTTATATTATTTTTTTTCCTTTTCTTGTTTTTTTTTTCTCTCTCTTTCTCTTTTTACTCTGTATATATCGTTATTTCCTTTGTCTCACTGCTTTGTTCTTATGCATACCTCTGGTGAATCCTGTATAGGGTCAGTGACCTTAAATAAAGGCTTTTTTGTTGTATATCTCTCTCTCTCTCTGGCTGATGTTTCAATATTAATAATAAAAATTAACAATTAAAAATCTACAGCGCTTAGTGTGATATTGTGCACTTATAAAGTGCTAACTTTAGTGCTTCCTTTCAGGAAGAATTTATTTTTTTAATATAATAAGGTGGGAAGAGAAATAATCACATCACAAGTTGGAAGAGGAAGCCAGGCAACCAGAGAGAGAGAGACGGGCCTGGCACCAGCCGGGCAACAACAATCTCCAACTGTCTTAAAAGTCCCAAGGTGTTGATGACGGGCTCCAGTAGTCGCCCCTTGGAATGTCGCTGATGTTTAAAGTGACCGGTCCTTACCCTCCCGTCTCTCTCTGGGTTGACTGTAGGTTTGCTTTATTATTCCTGGAAGAGTATATATTATGACATATATATACAAGTTGAACGAGATAAATTGAGATTCAAGATTTAAAAAAAACTAATTAAAATAAAATTAAAGTTTAACATATATAAATAAATAAATAAATAATGCATATCCTGATCAGGAGCACATGTGCTTTACAGATGGCAGAGCGGCATCTTTAGCCTGTTCCCTGATATTTGACCAACCCAATTTCTTGAAAAATGAGAATGAGTAGGAAAAAAAAGAGGAAGAAATAATGTACTTGAATGTACATGATTTTATCTCGGTTTTACCTTTAATAAAAACAGCTCTTCCCTCAAATCATTCCAAGTTTTAAAGATAACATTTTCATATTTAAAAATATACATAAATCATAATATACAGTAAAACCTCCCTGTAAAGGACAACACCTAATTGCAGAGTCAAAGTTTCCTTTAGGGAGAGGTATCCTCTTACTGGAGAGTTGCTAAATAGTAATTTTGCAAATGAAAACTGTCCTTTGTAGAGAGATGTCCGCTAAAGGGAGGTTCTACTGTATATAATATATTTCTTATCTTTTTCAATATGTATATTTTGAATAATAATTAACGTTTTAAAACAAAGGATTAAATCGCAGTAATAGACGGATCGTAAAAACTGATAATAATTTTGATGAAGATATTTAAAAAAGACTTACTCTGAGTTTGTTTCTTTTTCACCTCAAATTATACCTTTTTATTTGAAAAAGTAGCGTTAAACTATTTTAATCGCCCCAGGAGAGAGATATTCATAACCCAGGTTCGTGGACCTTATTATAATTTTATGATATTTTATAATCCCTATATATATAAAAGTCAGTGTATGTATGTATGTATGTATGTACCAGGTCTATTAGTATGAAACGCGAAAATTTTCAGTGAATTCAAAAGTTCACCAATTCTATACAACAAAATATTTTTTATTCAAAGTAATTGCCCTGATTAGCTATACACTCGGACCACCTTTCAGGCATTTTTCGAATTCCTTGTCTGAAAAATTCTATTCCTTTTGAGTCGAACCAGTCAACAAGCCATTTTCAGAGTATGTCTGAGTTCAAAAATTCCTGTTTTTTAGGGCGAGTCCTAAAGATGTGAAAATGTGGTAGTCCGACGGCGCTAAGTCTGGTGAGTACAGCGGGTGGGGTAAGAGTTCCCAGCCCAAGTCTTTTATGGTGTTTTTGACCACCGTAGCGTTGTGGGCTGGAGCGTTGTCATGCTGCAGTATCAGCTTGTTGTGCATTTCACGCCATTCCGGTCTTTTTTCATTCAATGCCTCTCTCAAACTGTGCATTTGTTGTTTGTAGCGACTAGTATTGACAGTTTTGCCAGGTTTCAGGAGTTCGAAATATACTACGCCGGTCTGGTCCCACCATACGCAAAGCATTGCCTTTTTTCCGAAGCGATTGGGCCTAGGCGTCTGTTTTGAAAATTGACCGGGCAGGCCCCACGACTTTTGGCGCATAGGATTGCTGAAGTGGATCGATTTCTCATCAGAAGTTACGATTCGGTACAAAAATGACTTCTTTTCATGCCTGGCGAGCAGCCCTTCGCAGGTTACCAGACGCCGTTCTTTCTGCCTTTCGCTCAACTCGTGGGGGACCTATCTGGAAAGCTTTTGGGTCATTCTGAGGCTGTTCAAACGTAGGGAAACAGAACCTTGAGATACCTGGAGCTTGTTCGCGAGTTTCTCCTGCGTTTGGGTACTGTCGTCATCCAAAAAAGCTTGCAGTTCAGCGTCCTCGAACTTTTGGTGCGGTTTTCCACGTGGTTCATTATCAAGTTCGAAATC
Organism: Cordylochernes scorpioides; assembly: GCA_030710605.1. Classification (NCBI taxonomy): domain Eukaryota; kingdom Metazoa; phylum Arthropoda; class Arachnida; order Pseudoscorpiones; family Chernetidae; genus Cordylochernes; species Cordylochernes scorpioides. The sequence continues at coordinate 70,669,523 of CP092879.1, read as the reverse complement.
GCCACTTTGGAATTTTTTAAACCACCTGTAACACTGTGATTTGCTCAGAGCGTGGTCGCCGTAAACTTCCTCGAGCATTCGGTGGGCTTCAGTGGCACTTTTCTTCCAGTTGAAGGCGAACAACAAAACTTCCCGCAAATGGGCACTTTTTGGCTCGGAAATCACCATTTTCCACGGGCTCCAGAAATTTTCCACGATTTGAATTTTTCTAAAATTCCACGCATGCGGATGCCACGTGAGTCAAAAAACAAAATGCCTTCAACAGCGCCACCGTCGGCTCAAATAAAGTTGCACAGCGCCCTCTGGCAGCCATTTTCGCGTTTTATACTAATAGACCTGGTATGTGGGTATCTATGTCGGCTATACACGTCCACAATACGTAACTAATCTGACTGAAATTTTAACAATATATAGAGTATCATCTGGAAAAACTCATAGTGAAAATTTCAGGTCTCTATCCCGAATATTCTTCGAGTTATTTGCAAATTGCGTTGCTAATTTGCCTTTTCGCTCGCAAGCAGCGCCTCTAGCGGTGAAGATGGAAGGTAATATCAGCTGACCTAATGTACATGTAAAAAGGGGTTTTAACAGGACATAAAGAAAAATATGGAAGGGATATTTGTCGCATTTTTAGCCAAGAAAAATTGAAATTAACAGGTTTTGGGCAAAAATATTTGTTTTTTTTTTTAGTCAGAAAATGATTATGACAATATTGCTGTATCATGATTTGATTATCAGATACAAAATTATATCGGGAAAAATTCCAAAGAGCAGAGACCACGGGTGGAGCCAGTTCATTTTTAGTATTCAGGAACAAAATTCTAACAGAAAAAAAATCATTCGAGCAGAAGACACAAAGCCAGATCATCTCTTTATAAAAATATCGCTTCTCAGGCACAAATTTGGAGCGGGACGTTTCACAAGAGTGACATCCACGGCGCCAAATTATAATTGTAACGAATAGTATTTGAATAAAAACACTTAATCGGGTAAAACCCGGGCGTTGCCCAGGTCATTCGGCTAGTTGGTCTATAAAAAATATACTTCTCCCGTCAAAATGAACGCTAAAACTAGGCGCCATCTATTGACCGGCTCCGCCAACAAGTGAACAAATTGAAAAGCGTCCACTTGGAGGCTTTGGTTTTGGGCTAATAATAATCATCAGTCCAGGACTTACTTTGATTTTATGAGATCCACAAGGTTTCAAATGAAATCTTCAGAATTTGCAAAAGAGGTGTTCAGCTGGGAAGGTGACTAGGCCAATTCTATGACCCTAATATAGTAAAACCTCCATGAGAGGACACTCCCGCTAGAGGACACCTATATATAAACGACAGGTTGTATTCGCAAAAAATCATTTTTACTATTTAGCAACTCTCCGATAAGAGGACACCTCTCCCTAAAGGACACTTTGGCTCTGCAATTAGGTCAAATATTTATTTTTTACTTTTAGTGTATTTTATAATAATTTTATATTAAAATATAAATATTATACATTAAAATTACAAGAGAAGGAACCGTCAAACATCATCTTGAAGAAGGAACAAAACAGTAGCCTGTCGAAGGAAGTCAAAGTCCGAAAGCTTGCCGAATTTTACAGCATTAATAAAAGAAACTCGTCCGCGTTAACTTTTGTTCCTTCTTCAATACATTAAAATATAGCTCTATTTATTTATTACAAAACACACGCTATATACTATGTGGATATTTGCTTGTAAACGTTTAAACAATTTAATGTACATAGTTTTTAAATATACAAATTATTTCTAGCTTTAAAGAGAGAATGTAAGTTATTTAAATTTACATTTTAAAGCAATAATTATACAAGAATTTTTTTTATTTAAATATATATAGTTCAAAAATTTAATACAATATATATATAAACTTATTTAAAATTGAAATTTAAATGTTTTTATCCGTTTATCATAGAAAATTGGAATGTATGCATTTTATATATTTCCTTTTCAATCAGGATAATTAGCCATGTTTGTATATTCAAGGAACCTGTGTAAAATAGAATAATATTGAAATACTTTTACAGTATAGAATCCTAATCAATTATCCAATGGAAGCAAGAGGAAACAATAAATTGAATCAGGAAGGATGCAAGGGTCATTTTGATACCAAGGAAGTTCCTGTTCAGTTGTCTATGAAGACTCGGGTTTCTAATGTAAACCAAGGCGTACTTTTGCGTGTAGATAAGTTGCAAAAGGATCTACATTACGAAGGTCCTGAGAATTACAGGTTCTACACACATGGTAGCACCTTTCTCTTAAATTCTAACAAGCATGTACAAGAAGATTTGGTATCAAAAGTAAAGAAATTCTTATTGAATAATAATAATCATGTAAAATATCAGAATTATATTTTAAATATATTAATTGATTCAGAAAACACGAGATTTTCTATTGCAAAAGTACATTCTGAAGATATGTCGTTGAAAAATGATTGTTCATCTCAAAGCCAAATGAAGGAGGATAATATTGAACAAGTTAGCTTGGTTGATTCAGGTATTGATAGTGGAGTAGAATCATTGAAGTCAGAAGATGAAGTTTCACAAGAGAAGACTGAAGAAAATCTAGATGAAATGTCAGACTCACATTTCGAAAAAGGAGAAGAATCAAAAGAGAATACCTCGCTTGAACAACATCAATTGATTAAACCAGATCCCGACCATTTCGATTTGAAATTTGCGAGTGGAATATACGCACTCTCAGATATACAAGATGTCCAAGAACCTGTTAAACAACCAAAGTCAATAACTTGGAATGATATTTGTCACATAAGGAAAGAGTTATGCAAATATGAACTTACAAAAGTTTCAGGCTCTCTCTATGAAGATCTTGTAACTGAAAAAGTTTGTTTTAGCTGTAGACAATCAAGATTCAGTATCTATGGTCCTTTGAAAATCAGATGCTACTTTTGTGAGAAGGCAGTATGTATGAAATGCACTATTCGTTCACGTTCGGGGTTCAAACATCCTAGGGGCCAAGATGTTTCATCCTGTGTACAGTGCGGATCCGTGGTGCTTACGCTTCTCTCTCCATAGAGATCATCCATCGCACAATGTAAATGTATATATTTGTCTAAAATAAATAAATCACTTTTTTATCGCATTTCATATAAATAAGTAGGCTGTATGTGAAACTAAAGCTATAAATAATTATAAGTATATTACCACAAATATATATGAACATTTAAAATAACTAGAAAATCCGATTTCTCGAATATAACGTTTTATATTTAATATATACAGTAGAACCTCTCTTTAGCGGACACCTCTCTACAAAGGACAGTTTTCATTTGTAAAATTACCATTTTTACTATTTAGAAAATCTCCGGTAAGAGGACACCTCTCCCTAAAGGACACTTTGGCTCTGCAATTAGGTGTGTTTTACAGGGAAGTTCTACTGTATTTCTATATTGATTAATATAAAATACAAATCAAATAATAGCCTGTTTGTGTTAGACTATAGGTTTCGGCAATAGAGATTAACTCAAAGGAACAAAATTCTAACAGAAAAAACATTCATTCGAGCAGAAAACAAAAGCCAGATCATCTTTCTATAAAAGTATCGCTTCTCAGACACAAAGTTTGGAGCGGGACGTTTCACAAAAGTGACATCCACGGTGCCAATTTATAATTGTAACGAATAGTATTTGAATAAAAACATTTAATCAGGTAAAACCTGGGCGTTGCCCGGGTCATTCGGCTAGTAACCTTATAATTTCGAAAATATAAATATTTAAATTTTCAAACCCCAAAGAGAAAGGATTCAATTGCAGTCCTATATGGAAAAACACTGATAATAATTGGAAAAAGAACTGGTAAAAAGTGTTGATATGGCTATTTAAAAAATACTTATATTAAAGTTTTCTTTTTTTCTTTACTTCTAAATATCTCACCTATTTCTAACAGAAGTGTATCGTTAAAGATATTTCTAATTGCTTCAGGTGTCTGGGCTACCTATATGTTATATTCATTTTCAATTTTGAACAGAGCTTGTTTATAAAAAATACTCTGTTTATAAAATTAAAGTATTCTATATTATTCACAATATTTATTATCTTTTTGTATTTTTTTTAATTGATAGATAGCATATATGTTAATATTATAATCCATTAACTAAAATTATTAAAAAGACAATTCACTGAGGAAAGAGTTTCTTTTTATCATTACAATATAAGCTTTCATAGGTAACAGCCCTTCGAAAGGTATAATTACAATAAGAGTTCATCCCTGACTTATAAATTAAAAACGTCAACAAGCAATCAAAGGTTAAGTTTCATGCAAAAATGTCATTTCTCTAGCTTTCAGGCTAACTTCCCCTTCTACAGAAGCGTATCGAAATAAAATTTCAGCTAACCATACACGTCGAAAGCGCTAGAAAAATAAAAATTCATAATATATATCGTAATTTAAACAAAGCTACATAAGTTAATAGTCCTTATTTAAGCTTGTACCATATTAATAACCATTAACTCTGTCCCTATCTGCCTTCACCACATATTTCATGTAATTAATTATAACTTTATTAATATAACATATCTTTATTATTTTTGTACCATAGAACAGGCCATAGCTAAATTAGTATAAATCCATATAAAGATAAGATCAGCCTTATGTAAGTAATAAAGTATGACGTCTTCCCAGTCGTCTCAAAGTGACACCAGTTTGCCACCGGACCCCAGGGGAGGGGAGGATGACCCACATAAGTCACTGACCAAGGAGAATCAATCCCCAGGCCGAAAGAAGAGCTGTCGACAGCTAGTTAGAGACAGTTCATATTTCTGACAGGCACGCTCAGTACTAGGCTCATTGTCATCTCACAACGGCCCCCGCGGCTCCAAGCTGACGCCTAGCTTTCCTCAGGTAGTCCTCAACTTTCCCCCGGTCCTGGTGCCACATGAGACGTCCTGGGAGAGCGCCTTTTGATCCCAAACTTTGTCCTTACTGTCCCGTGCGGACTTACCACTCAACCCCGACTGCTTCCAACTCACTTGTTGGCTTACCCGGGTTTACGACATATATATATATATATTAGTAGGAAATATGGGAGATGGATATGCAAATAATAATTAACATAATATATCTAAATCGTAAAAGCTTAGTTAATGCTAATACACTATTGAGGTTATGTGTGATTGAAGGAAGGATACAAATTCAGAGACATCAATAAATAAAGGTTGAGTAAGGGTATGAATGATATTGGAAAGCGGAGAAAGCTTCCGAAAATTATTATTTTTGTAAATTGTAGAAATTCTCAATCCTGTAAGAATAAATGATTTAAAAAATTAAACAGAAATCACTAAAAGAGATTGTCTTTCCTAAATTACAGGAATTTACATAATATTTACAAACGGAAAAATATGTCCAGGATAGCCTAGTGGACATGGCATCTGCTCGGTAAGCGAAACACTGTGGGTTCAATTCCCATCCCTGGAAACTTTTATTTTCACGTTTAACATTACTCTTCACAATTCATTCTTTCATACTTCATCCCTAAGGTTAGATATAATCGTTATTTCTCCTTAAAATAAATTACGATTTTTCGTTCAAAAGAAACACATGCAGGATAATTTTTAAATGTCGTTTTACAGGAATTTGTATATCAAAAGGGTGGACAGAACAATTATCTATAACTGTATATAATAATATATCAAAATTATTATAGCTAACAATTTGCATATTTCTCACATATATTTTTTTAATTAGAATTTGCTACCTTCTTTTTTTTTTCATTCATTTTCTGTTTCTCTCAGCATAATCTGTATATATAAGTCTATCATATAAAAAGGCATATATATAAGTGGTAAAAAGTGTTGAAAGGCTATTTAAAAAATACTTACACTAAAGTTTTCTTTACTTTTAAAAATGTCACCTATTTCTAACAGGAAAGTATCGTTAAAGTTATTTCTAATTGCTTCAGGAGTCTTGGTTACCTATATGTTATATTCAATTATAAACAGAGCTTGTTTTTAAAAGATACAAAGGATTGAAAAAATGTATTTGCCTATTCTGGGATTCAAAAAAGTATTTTTCTCCATTTCTAATAGTTTATTTTCAAAACAATATAAGTCCATATTGTAGCGTGGAAATCAAGTCTTTGTATATCTGAAGATGTGAAAGTATTTATTAATGACGTCACGGCGACTATTCTATATTTATTAACAAAATAACCGGCCTGGGTGCTTGAGGGGGACTTATTGTAAGTTCTGATATAGGCGCCAAGGCCTTTACAATCTCTTCCCTCACTAAATCTTCAATGGCAGCGATTTTAGGCTCCTCTTGAGGAGAGCCCAATGCTTGTTGTATCTCCTCACGGACAAATTTTCGGATCAGCGATGACAGATCTTCTCCGTCATCCTGGTCACACTATATTGGTAGGCGCTCGTACCTGGTTGGGGTAACTCGCCTACAACGGAGCGCTTCGACACGGCGACATTCTGTAATGAATTGCTCGGTGCTCTGTACATCCTTCGGTAGGAGTGCTTGATAAAGCTCCTTAGCTATCCCCTTTATGAGGTGGGAGATTTTATCTTCCTCGCTCATTTGAGGATCAACCTCTTTGCACAAGCACAGGGCGTCCTGGATGTAAAATTTGGTACTTTCACCTTTTAATTGTGCCCGTGTTTTAAGTTTCTTCTCCGCTTGCAATTTTGAATTTTCTTTTTTTTTTCGAACACACTCTCTAATTGAGATGTGAAATCCTTCCAAGTCTGGATGCTTTCTTCGTTGTTCTCAAACCATTTGAGAGCAGTTCCAGACAGATAAAAATAAACTTTAGTAAGACAAAGGGTTTCGTCCCAGTGGTTGTACTTTGCCACACGTTCATACCCTTTTAACCATTTTTGGAGATCTTCACCACCCTCCCCGGAGAAAATGGAAGGGTTCCTTGGCAGATGTTGAACAACGTAGTTGCTTACCTGGGTACCCGCCTCCGTCTTTACATTCATTGAAGTTTCTTCTGGTTCAACAGAATCAATTTTCCTTTTATTTCTTAATGGGTATCGATCCAGTTTCTTCACCATTTGTAGCGTAGAAATCAAGTCTTTGTATATCTGAAGGTATCAAATTATTTATTGATGAAGTCACGTCGACAATTATTAACAAAATACTCCCCCCCCCCAATATAAATTATAAATATAAATTATATTTCTTCGTCACAATATAACGGTACAGTAGAAACTTCATGTAAGGATACCCCTCCACTAAAGGCCAACCTTCTATGAAAACAGTTTTTCATCGCCAAAATTATCATTTTTACTATTTATCAACTCTCTGGTAAGAGGACAGCTCTCTATAAATAATAATTAGACTCTGAAATTAGGCAATGTCCATTACAGAGAGGTAGTTCAACTATATCAATAAATTTAGATATTTCCAAAGTATTCTTAAAATCTTTAGGTATTTTTTTACTTATATAAATTTAGTTTTTACATCTATATATATACAGTAGAACCTCCCTGTAAAGGTGTTAAGTTTTTATGTTAAGAAAAGGAATTGTTTACTCGTTGGTCTTATATTAAAGATTTAATTTTATTATCATCCTATCAATTTGCATAATCTTTTAAACTCTATTATTTACATATCTATGATGAATACTATAATCAGTTATGATGATACTCTGCTTATTTACATAAATAAATTAAGAATATTTATATTAACTTCATGAATACATAACAAAAGGACATCTAATTGTAGAGCCAAAGTGTCCTTTAGGGAGAGGTGGTCTCTTACTGGAGAGTTTCTAAATAGTAAAAATGGTAATTTTACAAATAAAAACTGTCCTTTGTAGAGAGATCCTCTAGCAGGAGTGTCCTCTCATGGAAGTTATACTATATATTAAAATAATATTATAAATGGTAAAATATAAAAGGTTCATTAGCCATGATGCAGCAATATTTATCTCATTTATTCATATATATTTTGTATTCATAACCTTATATAATCATATATATTTTTAAAATAGAGCAATGCATAAATAAATCTTTAATCAAAATGGCATATATTGGATCAAAAGATCATTTATTTTACCAAATGAAAACTGTCATTTGTAGAGAAGCCTCTGCTAAAGGGAGGTTCTACTGTAAATTGGGGTTAAAATTCGAAATAATTATTTTTGACCAATGTTTTCGTCTCCCGATCTTACTGCAATGAATTGTAGAATGATAAGGTTTGGCTCAATTTTATACTTTCAGCAAAAGGTGTTGGGCAATATCCTCAAGGAAAAACATTTACTAACCTATGGCCATTTCTTTTTTTACAAAGCAATAGGAGCTTCGACAATTACTTATGAAGGATCTACTTCATATTTTCTGTACCTAATAGTAAATGATTCAATATGAAAAATTAATAGTTATATTACAAATTTATTAATAATCTACCAATTCTGTATATACATTGTTGAATAACAAAATAACTTACCTCATTAACTAATTATCTTTAATTTCTTCATACAAAAATAGCCAATAACGATCATTCCCGAAACCTATAAACACAAATCAGCTTGTTGTAAAATATGTATAAGGTAAGGTTGAAAAGTGTAAAACTATTATTATAAAATAAATAAATAAATAAATGAACAAAAATATTTTTTTTCTATATAAAATCTTACTCACCTTAAGGATACTTGAAACTTTCATACCTGCAAAAATAAAATTAAAAGAGGGGTCAAATATAAAATAAATATATCACAATAAAAAAAGGTTATTAGTAGAGAAAGGAGCATTTTAAAAGGAAAATCCATTAATATAAAGGCAAGTTGTTTCAAAAAATCTATATACTAGACGAATGACCCGGCTTCGCCCGAGAATTCCCCCGAGTGCAATTTCTTTCATACTGAAAGTACATCAATAATAAATAGTAGAAGTGCCATAGAATAGCAATACAGAAGTAACACATAAACCACAGGCAAAAAGTGTGTGTGATGGCAAAAATTTGTATTATATTAGTGTTTAGGTATTTGATTTAAATATTCTCTGCAATCCATTTAGTTGTTTCAAAATTAATATAGTTTAAATTGATGGCAGCTTTTCCACCCAACCCCTGAGGTACCCGCCCCAGCGCATTAACCCTTGAAATTGCCCGAGTTGAGTGAGTGACTGCGATGCCCATCTTCTCAGTAAGAATAAGAAAAAAATAGTTTTATGAAAAATTATTCCAAAATACTCTTTGGGGCATGTAAATATTTTTCAATAAAAAATAAAAGAGCGCATGGAAATTAGGCAAACATATGTGTATATAAAAATCACAAAAAAATAACCCATTATTGTAACTTGCTTGGAATTGATACAGTTAAAGAAAGGCTGACGTCCCCTAGAGATAGCCATTACAAACTTAGGGTCATTACTTAAACTTCGAAAACGGGAAAAGTCCGACCTTTGGCCCTGGTATTGAGAAACTCGACATCCTGGATTGTTAGAAGACATTTGGGTAGAAAAGTTAAGAGGATATGCGGCCGTACTGGGCAGTCTCATGGCTTGAGCCATGTCATCACGCCTATTTCTAGGGATGTAGCCTTATTGCAGATCTCTAGAAACGTTTTATCGATTCTAGATATCTGCTCCTTGAAGAAGACAGGCGGTCTTCCTTGTCAAAATAACGGTAGTATGCTAAAGTTATTGATCGAAGATAAGTTTGTCATATCTCACTATGGAATTTAATATAGATTGCTCTATAGAGATCACAAGATACATTTTTAAATCAAGTACTTACCCATTATACAATATTCTTCTATTTCTTCTTCTATTGGTTCTCCTTCAATAATCGAGCTTCTTTCAATCCTTTTAGATCTTAAGCAACTTAGTCGAGCTTTCTCTTCTTTCATTTGGTTCTCTTTTTTCCGTTGATATTCCTCTTCTTTCATTTGATCTATGTCGTCTTTCATTTGTTTTACCTGTTGTTTCATTTGTTCTGCCTTTTCTTTCATTTGTTCTACCTCTTCTTTCATTTGTTCTACCTCTTCTTTCATTTGTTCCACATCTTTTTCATCTTCCTCTTCTTTCCTTTGAACTATCTCTTCTTTCATTTGTTCATTTTCTTTTTTATATCCCTTTTCTTTCCTTTGAACTATCTCTTCTTTCATTTGTTCATTCTCTTTTAAATATCCCTTTTCTTTCCTTTGAACTACCTCTTCTTTCATTTGTTCTACCTCTTCATTCATTTGTTCTACCTCTTCTTTTATTTGTTTCACCTCTTCTTGCATTTGCTCCATCTTTCCTTTCATTTGCTTCAGTTCTTCCTCCATTTGTCCCACCTCTTTTCCATGGTCCTCCTCTTTCATTTGTCGCTTCACTTCTTTCCTATGATATTCCTCTACTTTAATTTGTCCCTCCTCTTCATTCCTTTGTTCTTCTTTCCTTTGTTTCTTTTCTTTCCTTTGTTTATTCTCTTTTATAGTTTCCCCCTCCATTTGTTCCACATCTTTTCCATGTTCCTCTTCTTCCATTTGTTCCACATCTTTTCCATGTTCCTCTTCATCCATTTGTTCCACATCTTTTCCATGTTCCTCTTCATCCATTTGTTCCACATCTTTTCCATGTTCCTCTTCATCCATTTGTTCCACATCTTTTCCATGTGCCTCTTCTTCCATTTGTTCCACATCTTTTCCATGTTCCTCTTTTTCCATTTGTTCCACATCTTTTCCATGTTCCTCTTCTTTCATTTGTTCGTATTATATATATTCCTGGAGCGCAGAGATTTGTTCATATATCCCTTGTTGTTCTTCAATAAAAATATTACAAAGGAATGAAATTATAAAAAGGAATGGTACCCTTGTATATAATCTGTTTTAAATAAATATTAAATATCATAGAATATTTTGAATAAATGTAGAGCGCATTAAAATTGATGGAACTATATATATATATCAAATTTAATGCGCCCTACATTTATTCAAAATATTCTATCAGGGAGCGTTTATCACTGATGAGCCGGGCCCTCCCATTAATTTTTCATTGCAGTAAGGGCAGTAGATAATTGTTTAATTTTAAAATTATTATATGCGTCTATAATATAGTTTTGAATTCTTATATTCTGGAAGGTTAGCACCAATGATGGCACATTTCTGGTATTAATCTGAAGACAGAGTTTCCATCTTGATTCTAGTTATTGAAAATAAGAGAAAGAAGTGGTGATGTCTTGTCCATGGAACAGATCAGATTGGTTCATGCACCCTGATCACAATACCGGCCAACTGAGGTGGTGGTGTCTTGTCCATGGAGCAGATCAGATTGGTTCATGCACCCTGATCACAATACCGGCCAACAAAGGTGCCTTGTTCATATGGATGTCCTTTTCTAGATTGATGTCTGCCATATAGAGGACTGCAAGGATGGCCGGGCAACTGTATTGGCCTACAGGGAACTCTGAAATTTGGCTGATTAACGGGGCAATGTCACCTCCCCCTCTCCTCCTAATCCATGGAGCAACAAAAAAAAAAGAGAAATAAGTAGTACTGATATTGTGTTTGTATATATTATTGAACCAGGTTGCGGTTTGGCAGACTCTTCAGCCTTGATTATCTCCTCAGAATGTCTTTCCAGAACGTGTTTCAACCATCCTACAAATTTATATAGGTGAATAATGAGATAATTCTACTTTAAGTAGCCTCCAGAATTTTTTTTTCTCAAATCAAATTTAAATGAGCTGTGAAGTCACACAGTGTACCAAAATACAAATGGTTATTTTTATATAGTACATAATCTGTTTATAATATATATATTCTGTTTAATAAAATAAATAAATATAAAATATCAATTTAAATATATAAAAAATAATATTAAATATTAAAATAAAATAGGTGCATTAGCCATGATGCAACAATTTAAAGTGAATATAAGATTTAAAAATAGAGCAATAAAAAAGTACATAGTATAAATCACATATACAATGTACGTGTTAAGATGATTATATATCAAACGATTCCTAAGCCACATACCAAATCAAACTTCTCCTTCTTCTTTCTTATCTCCACTCAATCATATCACGGTATCGAGCTTGTAAAGCTTGAGATTTTTGATGGTGTCTGCCGGGGAAGAGAAGAGCTCATCAATGGATGAGTCAATACAGTCAATAATGTGTTTCAAATCAAACTGAATGTTTGTAGCGTGTATTGTAGCGCAGAAATCAAGTCTTGGAATGTCTTAAGATGTCAAAGTATTTACCAGTCGACAATTATCAACCAAACTATCTACAGCTAGAGAATATCGAGCAAGCAAGCTAGGTAACTAAATGATGATTTTATAAATATAAAATAATAAATCTGTTTCAAATATTTTCATTTAATAATTAAATTAAATAATAAAATATTTCTTCGCCACAATATATAAATATTGAAATGAATATTATAGTCAGGAGAAAAAAAGGTATACTATATTTTCATAGCCATTTTTTAAAATATATTTTATCAAAATTTATAAATCTTATAACTTCTATTTCTATTTTTTCAACATAAGGTGCTTAGAAATAGTTTTTAATTCAATGTACATGATATATGATTAAATCAGTAAACATTTTTAAAAGCTTTCATTTAACATGATTCCATGTCTGTCTGTCCACAAATCTTGTAATCGATTTTTTATAATCTACTAGAGCTAGTAGAAATATGAAATTATGTGCACTTATTAGAACTTGATGACAATGCAAGTTGACATATTTTCAGACTTCGAGGTTGTCAGAATCGCCAATAATGGACAAATTTCCAAATAGCCTTCAAGAATTTTAAATATAATATTAATGTTCTTCCAGGTACAACTTCCTTAAGCTTTGTCCATGAGTGTGTACACACTTGGTTATCTCATGTGTCTTCAATAAAGGTCACTGTAATATCTTTCAGAGTTATTGTCTGAATCCCAATATACATGGTAAAAGGTACAACTTCCTTAAGTTTTGCCCATGAGTGTATACACACTTGATTATCTAATGTGTCTTCAATAAAAGTCACTGTAATATTTTTCAAAGTTATTGTCTGAATCCCAATATATATGGTAAAAGGTACAACTTCCTTAAGTTTTGTCCATGAGTGTATACACACTTGGTTATCTCGTGTGTCTTCAGTAAAGGTCACTGTAATATCTTTCAGAGTTAATGTCTGAATCCCAATATACATGGTAAAAGGTACAACTTCCTTAAGCTTTGTCCATTACTCTTTTAATACACCCTCTAAGAAACATTGGAGGCTAAAGAAATAAAAATACCAACTGTCTTTCAGAGTTTGTTGATGAAAGATGAGAAATAGTAAAATATTTATTGAAATATTAAATAGAAAAATATTCATTAAAAACATATGGTAAGAAGACCACGTTCAAAAAGACTTTGCCTCATTATTTTCATTAAAAAAATATTATACATTAAAACAGTAAATTTTTAATTATAAACCTAAGATTCACTGAGGGAAAAGATTTATTTAACAAGACAATACAAGGGTGTAACATCCCTTTAATATTTAGAATTACAATAAACGTTAATCCCTGACTTGCAACAAGCAAATCAATGGTTAAGTTCCTTGTAACGTTTTTTATTTCTATAGCTACCGGACTAACTTAGCCTTCTACAGAAGCACAGAGAAGTATATTTTCCAGCTATCTATGTACGCCGAAATATAGAGAAATAAAATTTGTTTATTGATATTAAATAAGGTACACAAATACCTCGCTTTGCGTCGTTTCGTTTTGCGTTTTTTTTTTTTTCGAAGTTGCGTCGCTGCTTAATTTTTACTGATTTTCACTGTGCGTCGTTAGATTTTCGAAGTTGCGTTGTTTTGGATTCGAGTCTTTAATTTTTTTTTTCCTAAAATATGGCAACACCTTTGTTTTTGATTGCGCTTTCACATATTTCACTTTGCGTCGTGTTTTTTTGGGACGTAACCCCGACGCAAAGCGAGGTATGGGTGTATATAATTATGATAAACTAACACTATAGACAGGTTTAACTGTATTTGGATTTGGTCTTATTATTTGTGTTTCTAATCTATAATCCAAATTGTACCTTATCAAATCAATTTTGACTTGTTTTGAGTTGAAGGTAAGCAAGTAACTACTTGTTACTTTAGCAGTACAAAAAATGACAGCCCTCTTCCATACCCAATGATTCCTCTCTGACTTGAAACAATATAAAATGGTATTGTAATGAGACAACACCAGTACCAATACCACTCATCTTGTTCAGCTCTCAGCTCCTTCCTGGACTTGATGAGTTCATCATCGTACTTTCCATGGAGCAAACTCCATATTTTCTATTCACCATTTCAATAAATTAAATCTGCTTGAGATTTAAGAAAATAATTTAACTTTGAGAAAATGGGTAACATGAAGATTTAGTGGGCATATTGGAATTACAATTAAACAGATACTTTTGTACTTGAAAATTGGTATATGATGCTTAGTAAATTGGTTAAGCATTTCGCGTAGTATTTTAATAATAAATTATCCTTTATTTTAGTATAAATGCATAATAATCTAGTCAACCAATCAAGAGGCACTTTACGAGATGCCATTTTTGGGGAAACTATCCGGATAGAAAATTTCCTTCCCCAGAGATTGGATGATTCAGCATGTCCGGAAAATTGGGATTTGGGACATGAGTCTCTCTCTCTCTCTCCTCGACCTGCCCACTCTGTGGGAAAGAACTCTCGCAGTCCACCAATGAAGACCTTTTATATATTTTTATATATACAGTTAAACCTGTCTATAGCGCCCCCTCTTGACACTCACCAAAATAGAGTGCTATAGAGAAGGAGTGCTATAGACAGGTCACTTTTAATGTAAATCGCATCATACTACGTATTTAAAACTGGGCGCTATAGAGAGGGAGGCGCTATTTAGAGGGAACGCTATAGACAGGTTTAACTGTACAAATTTTGTACATATTTTGAGATTTTTTTTTTTTTTACAGATCCAGATACGCCCTTTTATATAAGCTTAATTGATGGATCGCTTTTTGACTCGATGTATTTAAATTAAAAAAATTATATAAATATTTGTCTAACAGAGCTGCTGCCGATCTCTGGTATACTACAAAAGGGCTTAGTATCGTTATATAGACATTTTTGTGCGTAGTTTATCTTCCTATCATAGGTATTATGCTCCTTGATTGATTAATTTTGCCTTCCTTTATACATGAGTTTTCATATAAATATCAAACAGAAGTAGTTGGTGCTCTGCGCTCCAGGAAAAAATCAATAAATAGAGATAAATTGTATTTATATAAAGTTTATTATAAACACGAGGAAATTCTCTTTGGGCAATAAATATCTTCAAAAATAACAGAGGTAAATTTTCATTCTTGAAACACTGAAACACAAATCCAAAAGGTTATTAAATAAAGTAAAAATGTGTGGGAGGGTACATTACTGATGAGTCAGGCATTTATTAATCATTGCAGTAAGAATCACATACACGTGAAAAAGTTTAAATTTATTTTACCATGAGGCGCGCTAATGCATAATGTTAAAATTAAGAATTGGGTATTGCTAAAATAAAAATACAGTAGAACCTCTTTATGTAAAATACTTACATACAGTAGAAACTCCCTGTAAAGGACACCTAATTGCAGATCCAAAGTGTCCTCTGTCAGTTTTCATTTTCAAAATTACCATTTTTACTATTTAACAACTCCCCTGGTAAGAGGACACTTTAAACTCTGCAATTAGGTATCCTTTACAGGGAGTTTCTACTGTATACACCTATCCCCCGATTTTCACGGTACTTGTTTTACACGTTTTCGCTTTTACACGGTTTTCCAAATACGTTTTTTTTTTGTTGTTTTTATCGCACTATACTAAATGCTACTGTGATTGAACACATGCGCTGTGTACACATCTCACGAGGAATCCCGAGCTTATGTGCTGACTACATATTTTAACCTGTCAATGCATTTTATTTTTATTTCTGTGTATACCTATCCCCCGATTTACACGTTTTTCTCAGGAACGTATCTACCGTGTAAATCGGGGGATAGGTGTATATGTCTTTTACATAAAAAGGCAAATGCTGTAGTTACTTCAAGTTGTTCCCTACTTCTGAGTTTCTTTTCAGAACAATATGTCTATATAACGGTACAATGAGGTACAGTACAAGCTAAGTACAGTAGAAGTCATAGGCGTAAAAAATAGTTTAAATTTCTTATTACATGAGATGGGCTAATGCATCCTGTTACACTTACTATTTTGGGATTCAAGTGTTTTTCCCGCTTCTAAGTTTATTTTAAAACAATATGTCTATATAAAGCTATACAACCAGTTCAACCGCATAAGTTTCTTTTTATTTATGAAAAATCATTTTTAATTTCAAAGAGAAATAATTTAATATTTCTAACTTTTGGATGACGTATGAAAAGGTTGAATATATGAAGAGTGATGGTCTATATATATTTTATTTTTCCGTTCGCCATTACTCTTCATATTTTTCACCCTCCATACGTCATCCATTCATATATAGACCATCACTCTTCATATATTCAACCTTTTCATACGTCATCCAAAAGTTAGAAATATTAAATTATTTCTCTTTGAAATTAAAAATGATTTTTCATAAATAAAAAGAAACTTAATGCGGTTAAACTGGTTGTATAGCTTTATAATTATACGCCGCAGTCATTTATAAATATGTCTATATATATAAAATGAAAGGATTTAAAAGCACGAATGTTTCTTTTATACAATACAAACTATAACTTTTTATGCAAAAATATGTCTATATAACGGTACAGTAGAAGCTCCATGAAAGGACACCCCCCACTAGAGACCAACTTTCTACAAAAGGACAGTTTTCATCGCCAAAATTACCATTTTTTACTAATTAACAACTCTCTGATAAGATGACAGCTCTCTACAAAGGATACTTTAGCTCTAAAATTAGGTTTTGTCTATTACAGGGAGGCAGTTCCACTGTATCAATAAATTTAGATATTCCTAAAGTATTTTTAAAATTGTCGAGTATATATATATTTTTACTCTTATAAATTTAGTTGTCACATCAATCGTTAAAATTTGTGATAATTATTTTTAACAATGTGTTTCACATATTCACAAAATATTTGTCTATAGAACTTACTGCAAAATTGTTGAATGAGAAGGTTTGGCACAACTTTTTTTTTCTGCTAAAAGCTGTAATGTTAGTCAATATCCTCATGGAAAACATTCACTAACCTATGGTCAAATCTTTTTTTTTTTTCAATGCCCAATAGTGAATGATATAATTTGAAAGATTCATCATTATATGAATATTTTATGAATATTAATATATACATTTTATAAAATACTAGACGTGTGACCCGGGCTTCGCCCCGGGAATGAGACCCGTGTGCATATCTACCCGAGTGATATTTATTTAGATTTTTTTTTTTATAATTGTTTGTTATTAGGATTATCTATTTGTTTGCATCAGCATAATTTAATCTAATCTTTGATAGGGGGCGCTGTTCATGAGCTAAGTAGAATAATTTGAATATATAGTTTAAATAATTGATTTATATATTTTTTAAAATAGCCTATCGTCTTCCCCGTATTTTTTTACCTATGTATGGAAATTTTGGTTTGAATTAGTGAACTACTGCGAATTTGTATACCGGACATTGATTTTTTTATATATAGATTATAATACTTACTTTTTAATAAGCAATTCTTACTTTCCTCATATATAAATAGCCAATAGCGATCATTCCCAAAGCCTATAAACACAAATTAACTTGTTGTACAATATGTATAAGGTAGGGTTGAGATAGAGAAAAAGGGTAAAACTATTATTATAATGAATAAATAAATAAAATTATGAATAAAATTTTACTTACACTAAAGATACTTGAAATCCTCATATCTGCAACAATACATGGAATTAAAAGAGATCAAATATAATATTAATATCATATATATCACAATAAAAGGTTATTGGTATATGCAATTTATATAATAGCACAAGGTGTTCCAATATATATAATTATTATAACATCCCTGTTTGGAATGAGGCTGACGTTCATTAGAGATAGCCGTGAAAAAACCTGAAGTCATATAACTTATGTCAGGAAAACAGGGAACAGGAAAGGTCCGACTCTTCAGGGGAACTTGAGATCCAGGGCTACATTTCCTTGGGAGGAAAAGTAGTAGAAGATAAGGCTGTAATATAGCAGTAAACATGTCATCACGCCTTTTTCTAGCGATATAGCGTTCTTGTATTCCTCTGTATTCATAATATGACAAGCATATCTAGGATCAAGACGCGTGCGCTTCTTCTAAGAATGGTAGAAACGTTCTATCGATTCTAGATATCTGCTCCTTGAAGAAGACAAACAGGTCTTCCTTATCGAAATAACGGTACTATGCTAAAATTATTGATCTAAGATAACTTTGTCATATCACACTATGGAATTTCATATAGATTTCTCTATAGATCACAAAATAAATTTTTAAATCAAATACTTACCCATTAAAGAAAATCCTTTTCCTAGTTTAATTTGTTCAATTTCTTTCCCATGTCCCTCTTCTTTTTCTTCTTCATCTTGATCTTTTTCATTTTTTCTTAATGCTTTTTCTTTCTTCTCTTCCTCCTTTTTAAGTTTTTTCTCTTTTTTATGTTCTTCTTTCAAACGTTTTTCTTCTTTTTTACGTTCTTCTTTCAAACGTTTTTCTTCTTTTTTACGTTCTTCTTTCAAACGTTTTTCTTCTTTTTTACGTTCGTCTTCCTTTTGACGCTCTTCTTCTTTTTGACGTTCCTCTTCTTTTCGACGTTCTTCTTCTTTTTGGAGTTCCTCTTCTTTTTGACGTTCTTCTTCTTTTTGACGTTCTTCTTCTTTTTGACGTTCTTCTTCTTTCATACGTATTTCTTCTTTTTTATTTTGTAGTTCCTTCAGAAAGAGCGCCTCTTTTTCCCAATTTGCTTCTACTTGCACACCCTCCTTTCCTTTTTTAGAATCCTTTGTTGCCCATTTCTTTATTCTTTTCCACAAATCTTTTTTCTTTTTTTTTTCCTCAGCCTTCTTCAGATCTGCATCAAAAATATTTTTATCTGAAAGCACATTACACACATTGCTAGTGAATTATTTTAATATTTTTATGTTATTTTTACGTTTTTTTTTTTAACTTTCTTCAATATTTAACCAATATGGCTGAAAACGGGATAGTTACGTCTGAAGGAAGTTTTTTTTTTTCATATTTTTAATTATGAAAAATTAAAATTAACCAAATACTAGACTACTTATTACAATTACTGTTTTATAGGCATTTTAGACCTCGAAATATTTACTTGAGCAGAACACGGTTGAAGCCAGGTCATTAATGTATTTAAAATAAGGTTTAAAGGCCACTTTTCCTTTGAAAATAGGAATATAGGCTATACAAAGCCTATTTAAATTGAACCAATTAAAAATTATCATATTTTATAATAGAAATTTGATTTGACCACAGAACCTCATACTTATGTGATAATAGCGCTGAATCATGATTGGTAATAATGCACTCATAATAAAACTAAAACATTGGCCCCCTGCCCAGAAGTCCAACTCTACGTGGCGGGCGGGAGAAGCAGCACAAGTAAGGGACTGCCCTGTAGTACAGTGTCGTGAGCCCCGAGCCGCTAACCGTGAACAGGGAACTCTGAAATGTGGCTGACTAACGGGGCAATGGCAATATTATTTTTGGGTAAGCATCCACTCCAACAGAATTCATACGTATTTTTAAAATTCTTTAAAGCTACAGTTAAACCTGTCTATAGCGCCCCCTCTTTGGACTCACAAAAATAGGGTGCTATAGAGAGGGGGTGCTATTTAGAGGAGGTGCTATAGACAGGTTTAACTGTATGATTTTTAATGATAACGAATCAATAATAAAGGCTTTTGTGTGTGTGATTTATTTATAGCTCCACTAGTAGGGTAGATTTCATTAAAATTGCATTGATATTTTCTTACATGTACAGTAAAAAAAGACCACTATACCCAAAATATACTGAAACTGAAGAAAATACTCATATGCTCTAACGACCATTATAGCACTTATTTAACAGATTCGACTTCCGTGAAAGAATTTTCTGAAATCATACTTTCTGTAAGGTTATGAAAAGATTTATAAAATAATAAGTAATAATAACTTACCAAATACACTGGGGTTATTGAAGTAATCTGCAAATCAATCAAATAGTTAGAATTTGTTCCTCGTAGAATATTTTAATCAAAGATATAATGGAAGAATATTTTCTTAGGAAAATTGCAAAAGTAAGCACACAATAAATCAATGAGATTTGAAAAAGTTTTTCGTTATTTTATATAAAACTTGTGAATTCTTCATTATATTTATCGGAAGAATCCTCTGATATTTAAATTACAATAAAACGCAGCCTCCTTATTTTAAGAAAAATCTTAACCTCGGTGGCTACGTTTTATTGTAATTCTTCATTATATACTTTTACAATTATCCTTAAGACATCTACTGATCGATTTCCCAGCATTTCAAGATTATAGAACAAAGAATGAACTAGTTGATTGTGAACTTAACGATTTGATTTCCGATAAAAAATCATATTTAAAGTTCAATTCATTTTGTAAATACATTCTAAACTTTCTAAAAAATCTGGATCTCTAATGTTTTCATGCGTTTAATAATGTAAATAACTTATGTAAATAAACTTTTCTCCTTGTTTGGTGCAAGTATCCCTTGCGGGTTATAGCGCTTTGGAAATAAAATAATTGTATAATTGTACAATTATCCTTTAAAGCTTAAACATGGTTATAACAAAATAAAATATTAGTATGGTATTTATCGATATTCTATATTGTTATGCAGTCCTACTATATTTACATATATCTCTCTCTTATTCAAAATTCGAAACTATTATAACTTTTATAACTATATTTATTTTTTAAATAAACAATCTCTACTGCCTTTAAAAAAAAAATAATCATACGCGTCTATAAGGGTTTCGAATTTTGATAACAGATGGCGCGCTAATGCATCTTAATATATCTTATTATTACAAGGAAATTTCTGGAGACACAGAAAGACCATATTCTGGGTGTGGGTGATGCCATTTTGCCTTAGACTTACTAAGGAGGTGCTATAATAGTTTCCCTGATACTACCACCTATTAGGCGTACTAGTAGAAGCCTGCTAGTAACATACTACTAGTAAACTAGTAAATAATATTCATTATTAGATTATATATACAGTAGAACCTTCATGAGAGGACACTCGCGCTAGAGGACACCTCTCTACAAAGTAGTTTTTATTTGCAAAATTATCATTTTTACTATTTAGCAACTCTCTGGTAAGAGGACACCTCTCCGTAAACGATACTTTGGCTCTGTAGTAGGTATCCTTTACAAGGAGGTTCTACTGTATGTACTAAAAAATGATACCTATACCGTTAAAAATTCATTAAAACAATGCATTCTTGTTTGTTAACCCAGTAAAGAATGTTATGGTTGTGAGATGAAGAATAAGCGATAGATAACAGGCTGTTGGTTCCAGAAAATTTATCCTCATACGTAGTCCTCATTCTATTTCATTCCATGCTAAGAGAGGATTTATAAAATTTGGCAAAAAAAGTGTTTAAGATAGTGAAGAGTGCCACACAATTCCAATTTTGAAGCTATATTACAACATAAAAAATTTCGGGACGATGATATTAATGTAACAAAACTATAATGCATTAAAAGTAAAAAATACATCAAATTTCATTATGGTTCTCCATCTCAGTATAGAAGGTTAAGATGGCGATAAAGAATTTTAACGGAGGAGTTGCCACTTCTGGTAATTGAATATACAGTTAAACCTGTCTATAGCGCCCTTTCTTGGAACCCACCAAAATAGCGTGCTATAAAGAGGGGGTGCTATAGACAGGTCACTTTTAATGTAAATCGCATCGCACTACGTATTTAAAATTGGGTGCTATAGAGAGGAAGGCGCTATTTAGAGGGGGCGCTATAAACAGGTTTAACTGTATATTTCTAATTTGATCGATTCTATTCAATTAATTCAGATAACTTACCATTATAAATATGTGAGGTGCTTCTATTTGACTTGATGAAGTCTATAAACACACAATGTTTATCCATCAATAATCTATAGATATAGTTATGCGAGTCTACTCACCTTCCAGAATAGTGTTCATAGAGTTTGTCCTGCCGACTGCAAATACAACAATCTATATAAACATCAATTATCTGTATACATTGACTTTTTAATGATATGACTTCCCACCATAATCCACAAATCCCGTATATCAAATTAAATATTACATATTCTAGATAGATCTAGTTCATTTGTGAAGATGTGTAAAACCAAAAAAAAAAACTGGTGGAATATGAAACTTGGCATGAATATACAAGAAAATTCTAAAATTACTATATTATGGAGATTTTGCGTCCTCACAATTTAAGCATTCATTAAACACCACACAAATGTGAGTCAAATTTGTGCCCTCAACTTCTACTGGGCATAACGCTTTCTATTTCCACCAGGGTATATGATCTCGTATGAAAATTATTAAATTAAAATGATTAAATTAATTATAATTCTTCATAATTAATTAAGAATATACTATCTCTATCAGAACACATCAACAGAGTGATTTGGGGATAATAAAAGACCATAGCGACTTCCTCCTTTTGGAAAGCTCAAAAAAAGTTAAAGGGTCGGAAATTTCAGAGCATAGAAGAGATCAAAGTGGAATCGAAGAAGGCCATGAAGGCGATCCCGAAAACAGACTACCAGAGCCACAAAAAGGTGGCTGAAGTGCATCGCGGCCAATGGGGACTACTTTGAAGGGGACAATTCGAATTTGGTAGAATAATAAAGTTTTAACTTATGAGCAAAGTGGGATACGTGGATATAAATATTCCATTCTATAAGGATTTTAGTTTCAATCCTAAAATTTTACTTACCATTTGTGGAAGTACCCATCTTTTTCTCTTATTTGAAGAAGGGGATCGTCTGAAACACCATAATAGCATTTTAGCCTCCTCGAAATTATTATAATTACAAACTACGTAAATATATTTGCTTTATGTAACTATGTTTTCTTAAGTTAGCTTTATGAACCGACAAAACTATGTAAATATATTTGCTTTATGTAACTATGTTTTCCTAAGTTAGCTTTATGAACCGACAAAACTATGTAAATATATTTGCTTTATGTAACTATGTTTTCCTAAGTTAGCTTTATGAACCGACAAAACTATTTAAATATTTGCTTTATGTACTTCAAAACTATGAACTATGTTTGATTTATGAATATAATAATAATATAAATGATGATTATAATAATAATACTATGTGAAAAAAAAAAATAGTACAAATGTGATATTGTACTGGAATAAGGTTCATAATCTTTTTTTAATGCATCTCCTTATCGTGTAACTGAAGGCTTGGAAGATGGCGCAAGCCATCAGCAACTTTCAGTTAGCCGATAAGGAGATTTTGCCTTTTTCTTTACAATACTATGTTACTAAGTTTGTTTTATGAACCTACAAATTGTTTTTATTCTATATACTTACAACAATATAAATGCCTGATTTATGAATCTACAAAATACTATGTTTACTTAATGGATCTACAAATATATTTGACTATGTTTACTTTATGGATCTACAAAACAATGTACCTTTGTTTACTTTATGGATCTACAAAACTATGTAACTATGTTTACTTTATAAATCTACAAAACTATGTAACTACGTTTACTTTATAAATATACAAAACTATGTAACTATGTTTACTTTAGTAAATTAAATTTTATTGCCCTCTATCGTTAAAATTTTACACAAATAAATTTACTGGCAATGCGTTTCTTTTTTAAATCTCTACAGACCTTACTGCAATGATATGATTAAATGAATGAGAGGGCTTGGCTCATCAGTAGTGAACCCTCTCAGCGGTTTCGCCAAATTAATCTCTAGACCGCTCTACTATTGTATTGGACTGGTTTTGTTATATACCCTGCATTTTCTATGGAAGGCAGCTAAATGGTGTTTAGTGAACTATGGACATAAGCTTATAGGTCTGTAGAGGTACATACATATAAATTTCAAGGTATTGCATCGAGCAAAGCTCTTCCGCGCAAAACATGTTTTCATAACCATTATATATTAGTAAATTAAATTTTATTGCCCTCTATCGTTAAAATTTTACACAAATAAATTTACTGGCAATGCGTTTCTTTTTTAAAATAAATATACAAAACTATGTAACTATGTTTACTTCATAAATATACAAAACTATGTAACTATGTTTACTTTATAAATATACAAAACCATGTAACTATATTTACTTTATGGATTTACAAAACTATGTAACTATGTTTACTTTATGAATCTACAAAACTATGTAATGTTTACTTTATAGATCTACAAAACTATGTAATGTTTACTTTATGAATCTACAAAACTATGTAAATACAAGTATGTTCGTTTATGAATCTATAATATCAATTGAGACTTGAAAAGGGGCTCGTTAAAAAAGGTTTATACTAACTATGTGTATATACCTATACAATGATCAGATCAATGAAGTTAGTTGGTCGTCGTTTCGTTAAGTTTTTTGGTGGTTAAGACGCAAACTTTCGAAAATATGATGTTTTTCTACTTGCTAAATTCCAGACAGACAATGCAAAGATTTTGAAATTGAAATCGTTATACTCCTATTGCCAATACCGCTTTTCACAGTTTTCAACAAAATGTAAATTCTCCATTTGAAAATTTCAATTTAAACCAAGAATTATTATCAATATTGAAACTGATTATATAAAAAAAAAACAATCGGTGGACAAGTGAACCATTGGTTTTCGACAGCAACGACCCGGGATCAAATTCCGCATTGGACACTTTTTCTGATAAAAACTTGTATAATAATAACAGTCGCTAACTATTACACATCATGATTACCAATAGAGGGTCGGTGGAAGGCTGGTTAAACCGTTTGGTTTACGACCACTACGACCCGGGTTCGATCCCCGCATTGGACACTTTTTTCTGTTTAAAAAAAAATGCTCCAATGGCCCCCCGATTCTTGCAAAAGTCCAACCCCACCAGCGAGCGCAAGTAACCAAACGGGGCTCTGACACATTTGTAAGTGCAAAGTCGAACTGCTTTCACATGTGTAGACATGTGGTGCGCTTACAGTAAAAAGCAGTCGCTTACTACCCACCATGATTATCATGGCCTGTACCACGTGTACTAGGGATAAGCAAAAAAACAAAAAAAAAAGATTACCAATAGTCTATACCACATAGTAAAAGATAATAAAAAAGAGTTCTGCTAAAAATTATCTGTAACAAATAAATTTACTGGCAATGTGCTTCTTTTCAATAACATCAAATATCAACTTTACTTTATTGAAAAGAAAGATATTGCAAGTAAATTTATTTTTTACAAATTTTAAGGATAAATGGCAATTTAATTTATAAATTCAATTTACTAATATATATTTTGAGTCAAAAGGCGATCCATTAATCAAGATTATATAAAAGGGCGTACCTGGATCTGTAAAGAAAAAAAAAACAATTTTTTTATGAACAATTGATGAAGAGGGAGCAATCTCTCGAAATATTTTGAGAGAAAAAAATTGATCTTTTTTTCTTTACAGATCCAGGTACGCCTTTTTATATAATCTTAATATATATTTGTTATCAAACCATATTTGCGGAAGAGCTTTGCTCGATGCAATACTTATAGGTTCACTAAACACCCCTAAGCTGCCTTCCATAGGAAAATACAGGTTATATCCAATACCAATACAATAGTAGAGCGGTCTGGAGATTTGGCGAAACCGCTGAGAGGATTACCACTAATGAGTCAAACCCTCTCATTCAATAACATATCATTACAGTAGGGTCTGTATTGGTAATTGAAATCATAAATACTGACTTATATATACGATCAAATATATCTTATCCTTTTTAAATGATAATCAAATTGATAAGAAATGGCTAGATAATACTGATAAGAGAAAACGAATCCGCGATATTAAATTTCCAATATAAACAGATTGAATAGGAATAGAGATAAGAAAATGATAAACCAGATTAAAAATATAATTGTCATCCACTGATAAAATGTGTATTATCTTTTTCAGGCAATGTGTTTCCTTCTTTTAACATATTTAGCCATATTTTACACATAAGGATATAATACCTATATAAAATTAATGTGCAATTTATATAAACGTCATTCTATTAAAAATCAAAAATAGATATCACAAAAATTATGCCAAGATCAAAAATTAATTTAATGGTTTATTACTATAGATATACATTATGTACCATATATTAACATTACTATGGAATATTTTCCTCCTCCTTTTGTTCATTACTATAAAGAAAATGAAGTCTCCAGGGCTAAGGTTCTTGTTCAAATTTTATTATCTAGCTTTCGGACCTGTCAGTCCTTCCACAGGAGTATCACGATAACAAATTGATGGTATATATACTATTTGTATACCAAATATTTTTTTCGCATATTTAATTTTATAAAGTTTTAATTTAACTATATATATAGAGTATAAAATATGTAACAATAAATTTCTGGGGCAATGTGTTTTTAAATTATAGAATATTATCTATACAGACAGAACATACTACAATGATAAAAGTTATTGAAAGGGCCAAGCGCTAAAGGCCAAAAAATAATAATAACACATTGCATTTTTTTTATCGATAGATAACAATATCAAATTTATAAAAGTAACTCGTGCTTATATATATATAGAATATAATAACACTTAGATAAACTCGGAATATAGAGATCTTTTTCTCAAAACGAATCATTTGATCACTGATACCACATGTATATAGCTTATATTTACAAGTTTAGAACCTATATACATATGGTATCAGTGATAAAATGGTTCATTTTGAAAAAAAAGGTTCTCTATATTCAGTATATTTAAGTGTTATTATATTCTATATATATTAGCATATCGACCCGGCTCTAACGCTTAGTTAGGAGCTAATCACCCAACAGCTGCAAGGTCTGGGTTCTCTACTCCACCAACTGTGTAAATAGCCAGACAAGGTAAGCTGTGCTTGAATGTAACACCTATAGTAACGAAATAAAAAAAATATATATTTTTCTTTTTGTTGAATTCATTATTTTTCTACCCTTCTCCATAACTTACGGAGATCTATATAGAAATAGGAGAGCTAGAGAATAACATGAGGCTTATTATATAACAAATAAAAATATATCTCTCTATTTACATATTTGCTATGCAACTTTGTTTATTCTTATTTCGTAATTACTCTCCTTTTTACACTCATTACTGTTTACGAAGGTCAGAATATACCTTTTATATTATTATCAAAACCCGACCTTTTGTTATGTTAATAGAATGAGTAAATTAGTGTGAAGATATATATTTATTATATATAACAATAATATATATTATGTAAAAAAAAGTACAATAGCAGTACAATATCACATTTTTACTATTTTTCACACAATAAAATATATAACATTCAACTATTTTAGACACGTGTATGACTTTTCAACTGTCCTTACTGCATAATGGGAGGGCATCTTATTCAAATTAATAGATAACTCATAAAGACGCCTAAAAACCTTTAATAGTAAATATAAATAATAAAACATGTCTAAGCAAGTTTCTACATATGTAATTCTTTAATTAAAAAGGCATATATTGGATCAAAATATAATTTATTTTACCAATAATTCAGTTGGCTGAACGCTAACCAAGGTATTATAACATTTCAAAATGTGTATGTAATGTAAATGATATTTTGATCCAATATATGCATTTTTATATAAGATTTATTTATGGATTGCTCTATTTTCAAAACGATATGTAAATATGTAACATACAATGAGTTAGATTCAAATTTATTTTTATTTGGACACACCAACTACATAATTTATCAATAATATAACTGAAAATAAACATTTGAGAGCAACAATAACAACAAATATGAAGGTAAATAATTTATTTTATGCAAATATATTTAAAATATTTCGATTATAGTTACTTTATTGATTTAGAATTCTTTGTTACTCTCAAATCAATCAAGATGAGATTATCTAAAAACGTTATTATGATATAATAACTAACTTACCTCTATAAATGGAATTATAATAGATATTAAGCTTTCCAAAACAAATAGAAAGCCTTCAATTATAATTGCAGTAGTTTCTAAATGATTAGGTGCAGTTGATCAGAGCTTACTTAATGCACGGAATTTTGAAAGATAGAAGTTAATACCGTTTCATGACACAGATTCAAAAATGTGATATCACTAGATAATGTTAAAACTACTCTGTTTGGATATTATGTATAATTATTTTTATTATTCAATAAATATAGTATTTTTAAAACGACATTTGAAAATTATCCCGCATGAGTTTCTTTTCAACGAAAAATCAAAATGTATTCCAAGGAGAAATATATATACAATATCAAGATGAACTTTGTACAATAATAATTGAAAAAGTGGTATTGGCATGTGTGGGCGTGCATCAAACTGTTTACAGCTAAAATATTAGATATTATATAATGGGATTAAATATTTTTTATGATAGTGTGAAAAATATTATTCTTGAAAAACATTTTTTTGCAAGTTGGATTTATAAACATGATTCAAATCCATTGTAGTAAAATAAAGAATAAGAAAAAATACAATGAGTATTTAATGATATAAAAATAATCATTAATAACGATTTTTTTATATCACATACAGTAGATACTCTATGAGAGGACACCCGTGCTAGAGGACACCTACAAAGGACAGTTATTATTGGCAAAATGACTTTTTTTACTATTTAGTAACTCTTCGGTAAGAGGACACCTCTTCCTAAAGGACACTTTGGATCTGTAATTAGGTGTTGTCCTTTACAGGGAGGTTCTACTGTATTACAAATTTATTATAAAATTGCTACAGTAGTCTCTCATAAGAGACCGGATTTCAATATGGATAGACTTGGTCTTTCCTGGAGGTAGACTCTCATTAGAGACTTTAATTCGGTTGAAAGACTCCTTATGACTGATGGAAAAATATATGACGCTTCATTAACCTTTTTTTATTATTTAGTTCCCGCCTTTTCAGTGATTCACTATTCAAAATCACTTTATTAGGTACCGCTCAACAAGAACAACCTAGTTTATGATAATTGTAGCAATGAATAATATATGAAGGTTATTGACATATTAAACAAAATATTAACGTGGGATTTAATCCCAGTTCATGATTGTCAGGAATCGAGGATGTTACCTACTTGTCCACCGACTTCTTTTCTTATGCTTCTTATTCCAAAATCACTTTATTAGGTACCGCTCAACAAGAACAACCTAGTTTATGATATTTACAAAAATGAATAATATGTGAAGATTATTCATATATTAAACAAAATGTTAACGTGGGATTCAATCCTGGTTCATGACTGTAGGGAATCGAGGATGTTACCTACTTGTCCACCGACTTCTTTTCTTATGCTTCTTATTCCAAAATCACTTTATTAGGTACCGCTCAAAAAGAACAACCTAGTTTATGATAATTGTAGCAATTAATAATATATGAAGGTTATTGACATATTAAACAAAATATTAACGTGGGATTTAATCCCAGTTCATGATTGTCGGGAACTCACCGTTGGGACTCACTCTGTCATTTCTTCAGGGGGAATTATTATTTCTTAATTTAAGTTGAAAATAGGATTCATAGAACCATTCCCCCGAAGAGAATGATATCGAATCATTGAAACATCGAGAATTAAATAAAGAAAATGGTTGTGACGTAGCCATATCTTATTCAGGAAAAACTTCCAACCAACAAATGATTTTCATGACTTGGTTTGATATGACAGAACCTCTGATGAGAGACCGCCTCCAGGATAAACTGGTTTTAGTAATGTTTTTAGGCTATGATCACTCATGGGAGATATTCTACTCTTCTTAAAATATCCCAATTAATATCCAAAGTACCTCCAAAGGTCTATAAAAAATTCTCTGATGCACCTTCTACAAAAATGTATTTTAACGATAAAAATAGTTAATACTGCATCGAATTATTAAAATTAAATACTAGTAAAATGACCCCTGGATTGTGTTCTAATGGAGTGAAAGTTTGCCTGACCCAAATGACTTTATAATAGTTTATATTATGATATATAACACACTATAATATTATATAAATATATAATGAATACTATGTATTGTTAAACCTGTCTATAGCGCCCCCTCTTGGGACTCACCACAGGTCACTTTTAATGTAAAATGTTTACATTTTAATGTATAAAATGGGGCGCTATAGAGAGGAAGGTGCTATTTAGAGGGAGCGCTATAGACAGGTTTAACTGCATTGTGACTATCGGAAGTAGATTCGACGCGCATCGTTTAGACAGAATCCAACTTCTACCAGACTCCTGCAACCGCATCACCCAATCCATCAATTATTCCTACTCTGACCTACTCGCCATCCTGGTTTAAGTGGGAGAACCAGCTCTTACAAGACTTCCCTGCATCGGTAAGCTGCTACGGTCAGACCTGTTAGTTGAACAAATGGAAACGTTCATCGATGAAATATAGGAATATCTATCAAATCTTCCACCCCCGATGTTATGAAAACAATGGACCAGGATCATGGCAGATCTGGTCCAGAGGTCACTCGCGCTTGCCGTCGCAGAGAGAAAACCACTTCCTGAGGCGGAGACGGAGGACGACACTGCCTGCTCCGACTATTCTACCTTGTCGGACCTTGCGTTACCTCCTAGCCAGACGTCGTTCTCCTTCCATCTACACAGACGACGACGGCAACGTCATCTCCGGAGGCTAAATGAGGCGTTTCCTGGTGGAATGCTTCGGTAGACGCTTTTCCCAAGCTCCTACCTTAGAAGACACCATCGCCGAATTCCTCGCTGAAGTGACGCCTTAGAGTTCGACGAACAAGACCAGCTCTTTCTCGTCGACATTTCCCGTGATCAGATAGTGGCAGACATCCACCGTCTGCCGAACGGCCTTGTGAGGTGGTCTCTCTTCATTCGCGGCTTGTCGTTCGCGGCTGTTTGGCTAACAGCCTGATTCTGAGGTCCATCCTTCACCACCTCCACGGCTACGTTCCAGCTGAAACCACCATCTGCGGCTGCAGGCACGCTTCGTGTGAGGTACGAGTTATGGGCATTACTTCTGGAACGTCCCTTGTATTTACCATATACCACCTTTTAGATCTCTACTATTTTAGTGGAGGATTTTAATAGTTAACCATCCTTTAAGAAAATCGCGCGTTATTTTTTACCCTGTGTTTAAACTTATTCTAAAAGAATACAGTATACACAGTCTAGCCATAATTTCTGTTACAAACAATTTTATAAATTGAATGAATAAGAACAAAAACTAATGGAATATAAATACATATTTTATTAGGCAATAGGACATAGATATTAAATATATACAATCATTCAAAATGTCCTCCCTTATTTTTGACACAGGATCTCAAACGTTCGGGCCACTGATCTATGGCGGCACGCACCTTTTCTAAGGGTATTTCTTTAATTGTCTCACCAATGCTGATTTAAATGATTCAAATTATGGTATCTTTAGAGCACATATTCTCCTCTAAATATGCCCACAAACTGTAATCAAGTGGGTTCAAATTAGGGCTTCCAGAGGGCCATTCATTGGCCTTTATGAACTCCGGAACATTCGTCTCCAACCATTGTTGAGTTGACTTAGCTTTGTGAGCAGGAGCTGAATCTTGTTTAAATATCCAATGTTCTCCATTGAAATTTTTGTATTCAGAGGCTTTACTATTTGTTCCAAAATATATTCTTGATAGTTTTTACCCCTTTGGCACAGAAGTGGAGATCTGTTACACCTTGGTAGCCAACTCTCCACCAAACCATGACATAAGAAGGATGTTGACTTTTTTCAAGTCTTCTGACTTTCAAAGAAGCTTCTAGAGAGCTACGAGCATATATCCTATCATTCTGACGATTAATCTTTTCCTCGACAGTGAAAATTTTCTCGTCTGTGAAAAATATTCTCTCATGCCACCGACCATCATGCCGCGCAAACAACATTTTTGATCTAACCCTTCTAATATCTCTAAGAGCAGGGGTTATCAAATGACCTGTGCGTCGTATGAAAGCTCTCAGTCCAAGGTCTTCGTTGATTATCCTGGAAACGGTTCTTGGAGCTAAATTCATCTGCTTTGCTAAGATATTTTGTTTGCGGCGTGGATTTCGACCAATTCTTTCGCGAATGGCTTTTATAGCTGCTTGCGTTCGTTGCACGCGCGGTCGACGAGATCTTTCAAGGTAATTAATAGTGCCAGCCTTGTTGAACCTTTCAATGGTTCGATAAACAAATTGACGCGTAACATTCTAATTTTGTATAAGTTTAAAAATGGATGAAGGACTTTGGCCTACCTTGTGTAAGGCTATTAAAGCTATACAGTTTTTTTAACATCCCAATCCATTATCAAAAAACAAATATATTCCGATTTTTTTTCTAAACACGTGTGAACGAGATATTAAAATAACAACTACTGTATCTTGAATACTTCACGCGGTTAAAACAAATTTTTATCACTGATTTGGTTTTGTAACAATATTTATGGCTAGACTAAGTATATTGTAGAATAAATTGCTTACTTTACCAATATACCGATTCGATGAACGCCAACCTTTACCAAGGTACATCAAGTTGTCGGCAATTCTAGGAATTGATAAATATTGTTCAATTAAACAATTTTATGAGCAACTTTATTATTAGGACAACGGTAATCTAAGTATTCGCTATAGAACAATTTGTTCTTTCCTTTGGCTCAACTTTCTGGATCCTTGTCCTCTAGAGGTTACCAGAAGTAGCTGTTTTTGTGTCCTCCAAAGAAAATTCTAATGTAGTTTATAATTTCAATTAGCATCTATCGGTACAATTTGTAATAATAATTTTTCACAATGTTTATTTTTACACATATCATCAAATCTTATCTCTACATCCCTTACTGAAATGCTAAACGTTATCGTTTAAGATAATTTGTATCATTGCATTTAAAGGTCTGTAGAGATAATATTAATGTTGTTGCTGTTATTGTGTCCAATGAAGAGCCTCAGATGTCTCCATACATCTTTATCACAGCAGTCGCAATGTCCTCTATCTTGGGTGTGTAAAGCTGCTGCTCCGGGTCTAAGTCAATTTTCTGTTGTTGTCGTGTCCAATGAAGAGCCTCAGATGTCTCCATACATCTCTATCGCAGCAGTTGCAATGTCCACTATCTTGGGTGTGTAAATCTGCTGCTCTGGGTCCATGTCAATTTTCTGTTGTTGTTGTCGTGTCCAATGAAGAGCCTCAGATGTCTCCATACATCTCTATCACAGCAATGTCCACTATCTTGGGTGTGTAAAGCTGCTGCTCTGGGTCCATGTCAATTTTCTGTTGTTGTTGTCGTGTCCAATGAAGAGCCTCAGATGTCTCCATACATCTCTATCACAGCAGTAGCAATGTTCACTATCTTGGGTGTGTAAAGCTGCTGCTCTGGGTCTATGATAATATTATTGATATATGTAAAAAGAAAAACATATATATATATATATATATATATATATATATATATAATGCCAAAAATAGTTATTAAATTTTATTCTAATACAACGTCATTCCACTCCTAAAAAAGGTTTCGAATGACCTATTTTTATTATCTTGAAGATAGAGGATTACTGGCCGGCATTCATATTTTTTTTTAAATAAACCCTTCGTCCAGTTAAAGTTTTAGTTAAAAAGAAAATAAAACTTTAACTAGTCGAAGTATCTATTTTTTTAAAATTGTCACAACCTGTTGTCTTTTTTTTTTTCTTTGCAGAAATTCCCATTGAAGATAGTATTTTGATCATTTCTAAGTCTAATGGTAAGTTTTACAGCATATTTGGGGGTCGGTGGAAGGCTGGTTAAACCGTTTGGTTTTCGACCACTACGATCCGGGTTCGATTTCCGCATTGGACACTTTTTTCTGTTTAAAAAAAATAAATGCTCCAATGGCCCCCGATTCTTGCAAAAGTCCAACCCCACCAGCGAGTGCAAGTAATCAAACGGGGCTCTGGCACATCTGTAAGTGCAAAGTCGAACTGCTTTTCACATGTGTAAACATGTGGTGCGCTTACAGTAAAAGCAGTCGCTAACTATCCACTATGATTATCATGGCTTAGAGATAAGAAAGAAGAAGAAAGACAGCATATTTAAATCATTGATAAATCGAACTTTTATGTTTATACTTTCTTCATGTAAATATGGTATCTCATCAAGATGATAAGTTTATCTAAAAAAGAAACAAAATGTTATTGGGTTGATACATAATTATTGTACAGTGTTTCATTAAATTGTTATTCCGAAGCATATTCATTATCTTCTTCTTTTTTATCCCCACTCAATCATATTAAGGTATCAAGCTTGTAAAGCTTGAGACTTTTGATGGTGTCTGCCAGGGGAAGAGTAGAGCTCATCAACGGATGAGTCAATACAGTCAATAATGTGTCTTGGGGTTGCAGGATGAGAATTGCACTTAGTACATAGTGGGAAAACACTGCAACCATTCTGGAAAGTCATTATCCGTAGATGACTAGACTGACCAGACAGGAAATCAAAGACTGTTGTTCTCTTGGGAGGACAGAACCGGTGCTTGTCCCTCCTGCTCTGTACCAGTCATGTGCAGCATTAGATTTCCATTCCTGCAGGCATTGGGTTTTGATGGTACGGAGGAGGTACGCATATTCATTATCTAGTTCAATTATTTAATAAAAATTTAAAATTTTTAATAAAAATCATAAAGGAATCCAGGGCCAAATACTATTTTTTATTTCTTTAGCCTTCAGACAAAGATACCCTTCAACAGAAGAACTTTTTCCGCATGTATAGTTAGCTGCAAGTCATACTTCTAACATTTTCATGAACAATCTTGGTGGCGTGCGGCGCTTTGGTGCCTTACTACAGTGAATTACGCTTTGTCTGCTTGCTATATCCTATATGGGCTCAAAATTCATACACTTTGATTAGTATCCCGTAAAAGCATATTTTCTCTATGTATTAACTTACAAGCGTTATATATATGTGAACATATTTGTTTATGTCATAGAAGACACTCCTTCTAATGATTTAAATTATAATCAAAATTCTTTCTCTCTCTCTGTGGGAAAGAACTCTCGCAGTCCACCGGTGGCGGGGTCTTTCCCGCAGTGGGCGCCACCAATGACGACTTGTATATATTTATATGTATGTATATTTATATTTATTTATTCATATGTTTATCATTATATAATCATATTTATTCACATTCATATTCATTCTGTATTTAACCTTATATAATCTTACTAGACGGGTGACCCGGGCTTCGCCCCGGGATTGACCCGTGTCCATATCTACCCGATTTAGTTGTTGCTTTACGACGTTGCTATCAAAGCACCTCCTTTTATATCAGGAGCTTCTTTAAAAGTCTTTATAGAGCCTGCCACAACAAACCCAAGGCGGCTATAAGGCGAGAAAAGCATCTCTCCTGGATAACACTGTGCCAAGAGGTCTCCTCGGTCGCATGGAGCTCCATCCACCGATATATCTCCAAAGGCCGAAGAGGTTCTCTTGGGCCACCTCTGCTCAAACACAACGACGGCACTCCACTCACCCCAGAGGAAACCTGCCATGAAGTACTTCAGCACTATTTTCCAACAGACTGGACAGCGCCAACCCCATCAATTGATTGGCTCCAACCCTACAACCAAGAACCAGCCTTTACAGTGTCTGAAGTCCTTCGCGCGATCCGTCGATGCGGTCAGAGGAAATCCCCTGGTCCCGACAGGCTAGGTACCAGATGCCTTCTTCTTGGTGGGTCAACGCTGCATAAAACACTGTCACAAATTTTCACCAAATGCTTACGTCTCGGACACTTCCCAAAACCCTGGAAATCCGGTCGGTTAGTTCTCATACCCAAACAAAACTCTTCTTCCTCCAACCAACTGGAGAAACACCGTCCCATCACGCTGCTCAATACCTTGGCCAAAGTCCTTGAACGGTGTATACTGGCGCGCCTGCAATGGATAGCGGATTACCAAGGCTGGTTCTCACCCCAGCAGTTTGGCTTCCTTCCAGGGCGCTCAGCTGAAATGGCGCTCGATTCCATTAACAACAACATCAGTGAAGGCCTGCAGCACTGGAGGAAGACCTTGGCTATTGGTCTGGACATCAGCCATGCCTTCGACACCGTTCAAAGACACACCATCATTCAAGGCCTCCGCGACCTTAACTGCCCAGAAGAGTTGATTCAACTGTCCGCGAGCTTCCTCCGAGGAAGGCAGGTAATTTACAACGCTTGGAACGCCACCCTTACCTCTACTACTCTACTTGGGGTCCCCCAAGGTGCAGCACTGAGCCCCTTCTACTTCAACATAGTGGCTAGGAAAATCCATCTCCTTCCAAGGCCAAACAACAGTGAAATCATCAGTTTCGCAGACGATTTCACGGTACTGATTCACTTCCTCCGCAGATTCCCAACACGAGAGATCAATCAATTCCTAAAACAGCTCTTTCATTGGGGCAAGACTCAGGGGCTAACATTCAACCCAAGGAAAACCCAAGCCTGCCTCTTCCATTGGAAAGCCAAGCGTCCAGGCTATCACAGCATACATTTCCAAAACCAACCTATTCTAATTGATAACACTATAAAAATCCTCGGTGTTACCTTTGATTCCAAAAGAAACTTCGTAGGTCACTTGGACAACATCCTCAAGAGGTGCAGGTGGATTCTCCCTCGACTAACCAGCACGATCCAGGGGCAGTTCGGATTAACCTTCAGCGCGGGCCGAAAAATACATAACATGGTGATCCTCCCAGCTATCCTCTATGGCAGTGATTCTCAACCTTTTTTTTGTTGCGGCATTATTTTAAAGATTTGAAAATTTGGCGGCACAATTTTAGAATTTCGCGGCACACTTTTGCCAACTTGAATGCAAGAAAATTCAAATTATGTATCAATATTTCTATGCAAAATATAAGTAATATACATCTCTAACATTCAATTTGCTAATTTCGTTATTTTAAAAAGTAAAAAAATGAAAAAGAAAAAAGAAAAACCAATACAAACGTGAACATAATCATATGACTAAAATTCGGCGGCACATTTTTAGAATTTCGCGGCACACAAAATTACCGCGGCACATTGGTTGAGAATCACTGCTCTATGGCTCTGGGGTTTGGGGCAAGCGGGCGTTCGACACCAATGGCATCCGGAAGCTACGTGGCCTCCATTATAAATACGCTAAAGCTTTAATCAGAGGAGGCCCGTGTACTCCAACTATCCCAGCAATCTCCCTCACAGGTTGTCCTCCACTGGATATATCCATCAAATCCCATCTAGCATACTTGGAAGCGCTAAGAGAAGGCCCTTTTGAGTCACGTCCCAGTCCCTCCTCGGTACCCTACCCACCTCTTAGAAGACCTCTCCAATTCTCCAAGTCACTGCCAGAACGGGCCACTATTATTTATACAGATGGCTCTCGGTCAACCAATGGGGTTGGCGCAGCAGTGGTGCTCCCACCTCCCTATTCACCACTGAAACTTAAACTCCACAACAGCTGTACCTCCTTCCAGGCGGAACTTTTGGCGATTCTTTATGCCACCAGATCTATTAGGATCATGCCGCGACAAGACTTTGTCATTGCTTCCGACTGCCAGGCAGCTCTACATGCCATCTGTCACCCCGATATCCCTAGAACCCCACTTACTGCAGAGATAATCAGAAACCTCAATACTCTGGACAATGTTCAACTCTGCTGGGTCCGGAGTCATTGCGGCATCGTTGGAAATGAACAGGCTGATGAAGTCGCCAAAGCCGCAGCTCAATCCAAATTGCCTTTACACTTCGCAACCCTTCCTAGGAAATATGTCCGCTCTCAAAGCAAACAGTTCGCCCTCCAACTATGGACCGACCTCTACACCACAGACCATGCTACAAGAAACCTCAGAAGAGTAGCGGCATCTCCTAGTCTTCTAATCTCAATTCTCCCAAAACTAAAATATTGCAACGTCACCTCTACAATTCTGACAGGACATGGCTTCGTTCAAGCCGACATCGCCAGAACCTCCAAAAACAACGACCCCGTATGCCAACACTGTCACCAAGAAAATCAAACAGTCGACCACCTCCTATTCAGTTGCCCATCCTACCATCTTCAGAGATTCCAGACCGCAACTCTACTTAACACCAGCACATTCAACCAAGAAGCATTGAAGAACCTCCCCAAAAATAAAACAGCCTGGCGACA
Organism: Cordylochernes scorpioides; assembly: GCA_030710605.1. NCBI lineage: Eukaryota > Metazoa > Arthropoda > Arachnida > Pseudoscorpiones > Chernetidae > Cordylochernes > Cordylochernes scorpioides. The sequence continues at coordinate 70,631,293 of CP092879.1, read as the reverse complement.
TCTAATCAGTTGGATGTCAACTGCAACAAATAGACAATAAGTCAGAAGACAAACCCGGACAGTTGGCGACTTTCGTACGCTCCAGGAGTCCGGGTTATGTACAGAATAATATAATAAATTCCCCGCTGGCCTCACTGCGATATTTTTTCTCATTTAGTAGCCCGTGAAACCATATTTTCTCTATTATAAATTATTTTACTTCTCAACATTATTAAATTGAATCGGTGACAATTTCAGTTCGCCGCTAGCTCTCTACCTGCGAACATCTTTGCCCTCTTGCGCTCACCCCTGCCATGGCTCCCTCCAGGAAGAAAAAGAAGAATGCCGAGATCGCCGAGAAACCCCTCGTGACCCTCGCCCAACTAGAGTTGGAGAACCAGGAGGTGATGGACGACTCCGCGAATGCGTTAGCGCATCCTCCCCCTAGCTCCCAATAATACCTGTACCAAGTCATTGAGTACCTCGTCAGCCTAAGGACCGAGCAGATCAAGGCCCTCATTGCCGAGGTAGAGAACCTCTCTGGCACCCTCGCGTCCACTGCCTGCCAATGCACTCAAACAAGCCCTGCTCCTTCCTGCAAGGAAACCAGCTCCCAGACCGACCCCACCAAGCCCGCCACTCCAGCTCCAACCAAAAGGAAGCAGCCAGAGGCTCCCTGCCCGCCCGCTAAGAGGACCAACCTCAGAGGTCCCGCGAAACCTGCGCCTTCCCGCCCCACCAAGCCTGCGGCCGCCCAAGTGGTCCTCCATGGGGATAAATCGGCGGCCCACACAGTGGTCATCTCCGATGACCCACAAGCTGACCCTAGAGCCATGCTCAAAGCTGTCTGCGCTGCCCACACTCTTCCCCAAGGCGTCTGGGCCTCCCTGCGGACCAAAGGGAAGCTTGTCCTCCACTCCAGCAACCCCGATACCATCCCGGCTGTCACCACCTCTCTGGCCGACAAGCTGCAAGGCATGAAGGTCCGCCAACAGAAGGTGCTCCTGCCTCGCATCTGCCTCTTCAAAGTGGAGGAGGATACGTCCAACTCCACCATTGAAGAGACGCTGTTGGGGACTCCCGCTGTCAGCCAACTACCTGGGGACAAGGTGGTGCACGTGGCGCACCGTTCCGCTCCCAGAAACGGGACCTGCACCGCCTTCATCGAGGTGGACATCGACACCTTCAGAGCTCTGGGCAACCGCGGAAGGATCGTGGTGGACGGAGTGCTCCTCAACTTCGAGGAGTCCATCCGCGCACGGCTCTGCTTCCGCTGTTGTGGCTTCGGCCACAATTCCGCCCAATGCACCAGAGACTCCAAGTGCTTCCACTGCGGTGAAGGCGGCCATGAAGGCCGCGCCTGCCCCTCCGCTGCCGACCGGCGCACTTCCAAGTGCGCCAACTGCTGTGCCAAGGGCCTCTCTGACAAGCACGAGGCGAGAGCCTCGAGCTGCCCCACCTTGAAGCTTAGAGCCCTCAAGTTCTAGGCTTCCAGGGCCCCCTGCCTCCTCAACTGGCCACCTTCCGGGCTTCTCTCACTTCTTGGCGCTGCTTCCCTGACCTCTCCAGCTTCCTCCCCCCCCCCCCCCCCTGCCAGATCCTTGATCCTCTTGCCCCTGCCTCCTCCACCTCGGGGCGCTTCGCGCCCTTCTGCGGCCTGTTGGTGCCTTAAAATGCTTCTCAGAATAGCATGTAGAAGGCGGAATAATAGTAGAGGCTGTTTTATCCCATAGTTCCTTCCTGACAAGCACGAGGCGAGAGCCTCAAGCTGCCCCATCCTGAAGTCTAGGGCCCTCAAGTTCTAGGCTTCAAGTACCTTCTGCCTCCAATTCCATCTGCCACTTCTCCTGGATTCCTGGCCTATTCAACGCACCCGCCTCACTGCACCCTGGCGCTGTTCCCCTGCTTGCCCAACGTTTCCACCACCCCTGCGAGATATCTCCTGCCGCCAGATCCTAGGGTTCCTTGCCACCTGACATCGAGTTTGGGCTCAAAAATCATAACTTTTGGTTAGTAGCCCGTAAATAAAGATATTTTCTCTCCCCGCTGGCCGACCCAAAGTTTTTGTAATTATGTAAATAACTTTTTGTTTTATTTATTTATACGCCTTAAGACAGGCATTACTTTTTACCAAATTATGTTTTATATATTCCTTTAGCACAATAAAAGCAATTACTGATCAAAACCATTATTATTTTTATTTCAAGATTATTCAACCACGACTGCACCACCATTACAATAATCCTCAACATGATCAAATATCAAGCAGAAACTCACTCAACTTTTTTTATTTAAATATAATATATATATAGATATGGACATTGAAATAAAGTAGTTTCAATCTCAATCTCTCTCTCTTTCACTATCAAGCAAATCTTCCAAGAATAAAATCCTTTATTTATTATCAAATAAGACGCGATATTCCCACAAGGGATGCTTACGTCAAGAAACAACACTAAGATACTATATTACACAAAACAATTGAATAATTACAAGGTTTGTGTAGTGTTTAAAATTAGAAGAAAAAAAGTGACCAATGCGGGATTCGATCACGGGTTGTAGCGGTTTAAACCAACGGTATTTAAGAAATAATTGCCATTTGTGCTCTTTAACATTGAAAAGAATAAATAATAAAAAAGAAATGGTTATTCGAAAATAGATTTATCATGGAAGCTTTAATCAAACGAAAGAAAGATTTGTTAAAATAACAATGGATGATGCTTCATTTTTATTTAAGAAGCTTTTTGTTTATGTTTTAAAAAGGGCTGTTGTATAAATTTCTATTTGAATTATCTATTTTCTGTCTAAATATATACATATACCTTTGTCTGAATATGTATATTAGAAAGAGCTTGCTAATGACTTACAAAATCTCTCTCTCCACCAATCATAAAGGTTGACGAAGACCTAAAAAAAATAAAACTTCACTAAAATATATTTTTAAAAATAAAGAGTAGTCAATATTAATCAATACCCCCTTTAAGTCGAATAATTCTTCGACAAGATGTTTGATTGAATTTGATTAGGCGAAAGAGAAAATAAATAGCAAATTATAAAGAAATATGCCTCAAATTTCTATGCATCAAGAATGAAGAGTGGCTCAAGAAATTACTCGAAGTTTACTATCTGATGTTTAAAATAAAAATTTGGAGAATATCACGAAAAATAAATATTATGAAGAGCTTAAAGTGAGTAAATATCAAAGATTCGGAAGAAGTCAGGTAAGATATATATTTTTTTATAATCGCTAAATGTATTCTCATCAACAGAAGCAAAGAACTTCCAAATCTTCTACCAATATTGTTGTTTTTATTGTCGTGTCCAATGAAGAGCCTCAGATGCCTCCATACATCTCTATCACAGCAGTAGCAATGTTCACTATCTTGGGTGTGTAAAGCTGCTGTTCTGGGTCCATGTCAAATTTCTGTTGTTGTCGTGTCCAATGAAGAGCCTCAGATGTCTCCATACATCTCTATCACAGCAGCAGCAATGTTCACTATCTTGGGTGTGTAAAGCTTCTGTTCTGGGTCCATGTCAATTTTCTGTTGTTGTTGTAGTGTCCAATGAAGAGCCTCAGATGTCTCCATACATCTCTATCACAGCAGCAGCAATGTTCACTATCTTGGGTGTGTAAAGCTGCTGTTCTGGGTCCATGTCAATTTTCTGTTGTTGTTGTCCTGTCCAATGAATGTTCTCTATCTTGGGTGTTTAAAGCTGCTGTTCTGGGTCTATGATAATATTATTGATATATGTAAAAAGAAAAACATAATGCCAAAAATAATTATTACAAATTTCATTTAATATAATGTCATTCCACTTCTAAAAATGTTTTGAACGACCTATTTTTATTGTCTTGAAGATAGAGGATTACTGGCCGGCATTCATATTTCTTTAAAAATAAACACTTCGACCAGTTAAAGTTTTAGTTAAAGAGAAAATAAAACTTTAACTAGTTGAAGTATCTATTTTTTAAAGTTGTCACAACCTTGTCTTTTTTTTTTTTTTTTTTTTTTGCAGAAATTCCCATTGGAGATAGTATTTTGATCATTTCTAAGTCTGATGGTAAGTTTTACAGCATATGTAAATATGTGAATCATTTATAAATCGAAGTTTTTGTGTTTATACTTTCTTCATATAAATACGGTATCTCATCAGGATGGTAAGTTTATCTAAAAGACAAAACGATATTGGGTTGGTAAATAATTATTGTACAGTCTTTCATATTAAATTGTTATTCCGAAGCATATTCATTATCTTCTTCTTTCTTATCTCCACTAAATCACACTAAGGTAACAAGCTTGTAAAGCTTGAGACTTTTGATGGTGTCTGCCGGGGAAGAGTACAGCTCATCAATGGATGAGTCAATACAGTCAATAATGTGTCTTGGGATTGCAGGCTGAGAATTGCACTTAGTACATAGTGGGAAAACACTACAACCATTCTGGAAAGTCATTGTCCGTAGATGACCAGACTTAAGTCTGGAAATCAAAGACTGTTGTTCTCTTGGGAGGACAGAACCGGTGCTTGTCCCTCCTGCTCTGTACCAGTCATGTGCAGCATTAGATTTCCATTCCTGCAGGCATTGGGTTTTGATGGTTTGGAGGAGGTATGCATATTCATTATCTAGTTCATTTACCTTTTAATAAAAATAAACAAGGCCTCGTACTATTTTTTTTTATTTCTTTAGCTTTCAGACAAAGATACCCTTCAACAGAACAACTTTTTCCGCATGTATAGTTATCTGCAAGTCATACTTCTAACCTTTTTATGAACAATCTTGGTAGCGTGAGGCACCTTGGTACTTTGCTACAGTGCATTGCGGTTTGTCTACTTGATATATCCATTATTGGGCTCAAAATTCATACACTTTGATTAGTAGCCCGTAAAACCATAGTCTCTCTATATATTTTCTTACAAGTGTTATATATGTGATCATATTTGTTTATGTCATAGAAGACACTCCTTCAAATGATTCAAATTATAATCAATATTCTCTCTCTCTCTCTCTCTCTCTCTCTGTGGGAAAGAACTCTCGCAGTCCACCGGTGGCGGAGTCTTTCCCGCAGTGGGGGGTAACCAATGACGACATTGTATGTGTGTCTGTCTGTCCTTTATGCCTGACCAAACCACTCATTGGAACGCCATGAAACTTTGGGAAGTTATTTAATATAGTACTGGGAAGGTTTCTAGCAAATAAAATTTTTGAAATAACTTTTCGCCTAAAAATAATCAAGATAAATATTCTAATTTATCTGTTATAATTCAACAATCTGCTCTAAATATTATCATGATGATACGATGATTTTGTAATGTAGAAAATTAGGAAAGACAAAATTCAGGATGACACGGCAATTTATTTGAGACAAGAATAATGATACAATTCCAAGGCAAGATACTATTCCTTTAACTTCCAATTACCGAGGGAACCAATTAATATTGATTTTATTCAACCTATCGAGTATTTTTCAAGGGACCGGGAAAAAATGTTCACATTATCGAGAGATTCGTTAGACAAACCTTTACTCGGGTAAAACCCGGGCGAAGCCGGGTACGTCCGCTAGTTGTTTTATATACAACAAAAAAAAACAAAAAAGCCTTTATTCAGGGTCACTGACCCTATACAGGATTCACCAGAGGTATGCATAAGAACAAAGCAGTGAGACAAAGGAAATAGCGATATATACAGAAGAAAAGGAAAAAAAAAACAAGAAAGAGAAAGAGGGAAGCAAGAAAAACAACACAAAAAGAGTAGCAGTAAGAAAGTGAGGAGTGAGTGTCCCTTGGCCTTCTTCTGAGATATGGACTTGTGGAAACCATAAAACGCCGTAGCAATGTACTTATTCTGGGTCATATTGTCAATTATTGATGGAAGTGAAGCACAGAGTTGCCCAGTTTTGAGCATAAGGGTTCTTCTTTCTTCTTTCAGAGCATAGCAATCAAAAATATAGTGAGTGATTTCAATTTTTAGTTTTGAATTACAGGAGGTACAAATCGGGTCCTCACCGCAGAGCATCTTGGTGTGGTTTTCTCTAAAAAAATTCCATCTGCTATTTACTTTTGAATATATGTAGACAGTTTATCTAACTTATGCAGCTGTATTTGGTTTGGAGGAAGGTATACAAATATCAAACAGATAACATGTTGGAGGGCTCTTGTGTTTGTTGATAAGAAAATAAATAACCAAGTGCCATCCTTTTCTGAATTGTCTAATCTATGTCTCGCGAATTTTCAGAAAAAATTGCATTGTCAGCGTCTTGAAAATCGAATTTACATGTATTTGTGTCGAAGTAACTTTCCGTTATTTGATTGTTGGGTGGAGAATTAATTTGTGATTTTGATGTCGTATTTCTTCTATTTACACAATTGTTTCTACGAGGTTGTTGCTATATAGCAGCTCCTGTGCTATCAACAACTTGGCTATTCATCACTTTACAGACTTTATCATTTACAAAAAGCTTGTTATCTCTCAACTTCGATTTTATTCCCCTTTCACCCAATTCTTTCCTTTTTGCAATTAGGATGCGCCGTTGCTCTCTAACATTTTTACTATAATCTTTACTTATCGTAGTTGTTTTATATATCTATATCTATTTATTCATATATTTATCATTATATAATCATATTTATTCATATTCATATTTATTCTGTATTTAACCTTATATAATCTTACTAGACGGGTGACCCGGGCTTCGCCCCGGGATTGACCCGTGTGCATATCTACCCGAGTGATATATATTTAGATAAGATTTTTTTATAATTGTTTGTTATTAGCATTATCTATTTGTTTGCCTCAGCATAATTTAATCTAATCTTTGATAGAAGGCGCTGTTCGTGAGCTAAGTAGAATAATTTGAATATATAGTTTTAATAATTGATTTATATATTTTTTAAAATAGCCTATCGTCTTCCCCGTATTTTGTTTTTTTTACCTATGTATGGAAATTTTGGTTTGAATTAGTGAACTACTGCGAATTTGTATACCGGACATACAAAACAAACAAACATACAAACATTGATTTTTATATATATAGATATGGACATTGAAATAAAAAAATAAATAAAAAAGAATAGATGCCTTCATGAGGAGATCTCAACCAGCCTAATATAGAAGAGATTTATCAAGATTCTGCGACAAGACTATTATTGCAATTTCAAAAATCATCAAATCCAACTATACAAGAAATTGTTCAAAATCAAGGTGACCTCAGCCACCGAATCCGACGACCTGGACCCAATGGCTAGCTGACAGCCAAACACCCAACAACTGCCCTCATGTAAGGTTCCTGGGGCCACTCTAGCATTATAACTCGCCATGTGTAAATAATTTGGACAAGGTGGCTCGCGAGTTGTGCTCGAATGTAACACCTGCAAATTGAGATGAAATAAATAAATAAAGTTGTTTCAATCTTAATCTCAATCTCTCTCTCTCTCTCTTTCACCATCAAGCCAATCTTCCAAGAATAAAATCATTTATTTATTATCAAATAAGACGCGATATCCCCACAAGGGATGCTTGCGTCAAGAAACAACACTAAGATACTATTCTATATACAGTTACGAGCGTCATTCTTCATCTCCTAATCATCTCTGTCACCGTTTGCTTTTTTTTTTTTTTGGAATGGCGCCCTCCTATTGGTTGGCTACGATCACGCCACCTTTGCCCCCCCCCCCATCATGCCTCCCCCACTCGCTTTTTCGTTTTTGTAACTATTGTGTTGGAGCGGGTCGCTCCTCAAATAAATGCATATATTAGTTAATAACTAAATGGAATCCTCTCTTTCTTTTTCCCAGTATGAGACGCCTACGGAAGCCAACAGTACATAGACAGATAAAGCACATAGGCTATAGTTATTAACTAATATATGCATTTATTTAAGGCGCCAATATATAATTGTAACAAATAGTATTTGAATAAAAACATTCAATCGGGTAAAACACGGGCGTTGCCCGGGTCATTCGGCTACTATTACATAAACAATTGAATAATTACATGGTTTGAGTAGTGTTTAAATCAGAAAAAAAGTGCCCAATGCGGGATTCGATCCCGGGTTGTAGCGGTCGAAAACCAACAGTATTTAAGAAACCATTGCCATTTGTTCTCTTTAACATTGGAAAAAATGAATAATCAAAGAAATGGTCATTCGAAAATAGATTTATCATGGACGTTTTAATTAAACGAAAGAAAGATTTGTTAAAATAACAATATATATGGTTGATGCTTCATTTTTATTTAAGAAGCTTTTTGTTTGTTTTAAAAAGGGCTGTTGTTTAAATTTCTATTTGAATTATCTATTTTCTGTCTGAATATACCTATACCTTTGTCTGAATATGTATATTAGAAAGAGCTTGCTAATGCATTATAAAATCTCTTTCTCCACAAATCATAAAGGTCTACGAAGAACTAAAAAAAAAATTTTCACTAAAATGTAATTTTAAAGATAAATGAATATATATATATAAAATCAATATAAATATTCATCAATATCTCCATTAAGTCGAATAATATTTTTGACAAGATGTTTGATTGAATTTTATTGGGCAAAAGAGTCAATAAATTACAAATTATGAAGAAATATGCCTCAAATTTCTATGCGTCAAGAATGAAGATTGGCTCAAGAAATTACTCGAAGTTTATTATTTGATGCATTAAAGAAAATTTTGGAGAATATCACGAAAAATTGATATTATGAAGAGCTTATTTTGAAGTGAGTAAATATCAAAGATTCCGAAGATGTCAGGTAAGAGAATTTTTCTATAATCACCAAATTTATTCTTATTAAATATTTTAACAGGAGCAACGAATTTCCAACTCTTCTACCAATGTTGTTGTTGTTGTCTTCGTGTCCCATGAAGAGCCTCAGATGTCTCCATACATCTCTATCAATCAGTCGCAATGTCCTCTATCTTGGGTGTGTAAAGATGCTGTTCTGGGTCCATGTCAATTTTCTGTTGTTGTTGTGTCCAATGAAGAGCCTCAGATGTCTCCATACATCTCTATCACATCAGTCGCAATGTCCTCTATCTTGGGTGTGTAAAGATGCTGTTCTGGGTCCATGTCAATTTTCTGTTGTTGTTGTGTCCAATGAAGAGCCTCAGATGTCTCCATACATCTCTATCACATCAGTCGCAATGTCCTCTATCTTGGGTGTGTAAAGATGCTGTTCTGGGTCCATGTCAATTTTCTGTTGTTGTTGTGTCCAATGAAGAGCCTCAGATGTCTCCATACATCTCTATCACATCAGTCGCAATGTCCTCTATCTTGGGTGTGTAAAGATGCTGTTCTGGGTCCATGTCAATTTTCTGTTGTTGTTGTGTCCAATGAAGAGCCTCAGATGTCTCCATACATCTCTATCACATCAGTCGCAATGTCCTCTATCTTGGGTGTGTAAAGATGCTGTTCTGGGTCCATGTCAATTTTCTGTTGTTGTTGTGTCCAATGAAGAGCCTCAGATGCCTCCATACATCTCTATCACAGCAGCAGCAATGTTCACTATCTTGGGTGTGTAAAGCTGCTGTTCTGGGTCCATGTCAATTTTCTGTTGTTGTTGTCGTGTCCAATGAAGAACCTCAGATATCTCCATACATCTCTATCACAGCAGCAGCAATGTTCACTATCTTGGGTGTGTAAAGCTGCTGCTCTGGGTATATAATAATATTAATGATATATGTAAGAAGAAACAAAATGCCAAAAATAATTATTACAAATTTGATTCAAATTCAATGTCATTCCACTCCTAAAAAGGTTTTGAACGATCTATATTTATTGTTTAAAGATAGAGGATTACTGGCCGGCATTCATATTTCTTTAAAAATACACACTACGGCCAGTTAAAGTTTTACCTAAAGAGAAAATAAAACCTTAACTAGCCGAAGTGTCTATTTTTTAAGGAAATATTTCTATTTAGTTATCACAACCTGTTGTCTTTTTTTTTTTTTTTTGCAGAAATTCCCATTGGAGATAGTATTTTGATCATTTCTAAGTCTAATGTTAAGTTTTACAGCATATGTAAATATATATATCATTTATAAATCGAAGTTTTATGTTTATACTTTCTCCATGTAAATATGGTATCTTATCAGGATGGTAAGTTTATCTAAAAGACAAAACGTTATTGGGTTGGTACATAATTATTGTACAGTCTTCCATTAAATTGTTATTCCGAAGCATATTCATTATCTTCTTCTTTCTTATCTCCACTAAATCACACTAAGGTAACAAGCTTGTAAAGCTTGAGACTTTTGATGGTGTCTGCCGGGGAAGAGTACAGCTCATCAATGGATGAGTCAATACAGTCAATAATATGTCTTGGGATTGCAGGCTGAGAATTGCACTTAGTACATAGTGGGAAAATCCTGCAACCATTCTGGAAAGTCATTGTCCGTAGATGACCAGACTTAAGTCTGGAAATCAAAAACTGTTGTTCTCTTGGGAGGACAGAACCGGTGCTTGTCCCTCCTTCTCTGTACCAGTCATGTGCAGCATTAGATTTCCATTCTTGCAGGCATTGGGTTTTGATGGTACAGGGGAGGTACGCATATTCATTATCTAGTTCATTCACTTTTTAATAAAAATAAACAAGGCCACGTACCATTTTTTTTATTTCTTTAGCTTTCAGACAAAGATACCCTTTAACAGAAGAACCTTTTCCGCATGTATAGTTAGCTGCAAGTCATACTTCTAACCTTTTTATGAACAATCTTGATAGCGTGTAGCACCTTGGTACTTTGATATAGTGCATTACGGTTTGTCTACTTGCTATATCCATTATTGGGCTCAAAATTCATACACTTTGATTAGTAGCCCGTAAAACCATAGTCTCTCTATATATTTTCTTACAAGTGTTATATATATGTGAACATATTTGTTTATGTCATAGAAGACACTCCTTCAAATGATTCAAATTATAATCAATATTCTCTCTCTCTCTGTGGGAAAGAACTCTCGCAGTCCACCAGTGGCAGAGTCTTTCCCGCAGTGGGGGTAACCAATGACGACATTGTATATATATATGTATGTATATTTATCAATATATATATATAAATGAATGTATGTGTGTCTGTCTGTCCTTTATGCCTGACCAAACCACTCATTGGAACGCCATGAAACTTTGGGAAGTTATTTAATATAGTACTGGGAAGGTTTCTAGCAAATAAAATTTTTGAAATAACTTTTCGCTTTAAAATAATCAAGATAAATATTCTAATTTATCTGTTATAATTCAACAATCTGCTCTAAATATAATCATGATGATACGATGATTTTGTAATGTAGAAAATTAGGAAAGACAAAATTCAGGATGACACGGCAATTTATTTGAGACAAGAATAATGATACAATTCCAAGGCAAGATACTATTCCTTTAACTTACAATTACCGAGGGAACCAATTAATATTGATTTTATTCAACCTATCGAGTATTTTTCAAGGGACCGGGAAAAATGTTCACATTATCGAGAGATTCGTTAGACAAACCTTTACTCGGGTAAAAACCGGGCGAAGCCGGGTACATCTATACAAGAATTATGATACAATTCCAAGGCAAGATACTATTCCTTTAACTTCCAATTACCGAGGGAACCAATTAATATTGATTTTATTCAACTTAAAGAGTATTTTTCAAGGGACCGGGAAAAAATGTTCACTTTATCGAGAGATTCGTTAGACAAACCTTTACTCGGGTAAAACCCGGGCGAAGCCGGGTACGTCCGCTAGTTGTTTTATATATCTATATCTATTTATTCATATATTTATCATTATATAATCATATTTATTCATATTTATTCTGTATTTAACCTTATATAATCTTACTAGACGGGTGACCCGGGCTTCGCCCCGGGATTGGCCCGTGTGCATATCTACCCGAGTGATATATATTTAGATAAGATTTTTTAATAATTGTTTGTTATTAGCATTATCTATTTGTTTGCATCAGCATAATTTAATCTAATCTTTGATAGAAGGCGCTGTTCGTGAGCTAAGTAGAATAATTTGAATATATAATTTTAATAATTTATTTATATATTTTTTAAAATAGCCTATCGTCTTCCCCGTATTTTTTTACCTATGTATGGAAATTCTGGTTTGAATTAGTGAACTACTGAGAATTTGTATACCGGACATACAAACAAACAAACATACAAACATTGATTTTTATATATATAGATATGGACATTGAAATAAAAATAAAAAATAAAAAAGAATAGATGCCTTCATGAGGATTTGCTTACGAATCACTATAGAAGCCCCATTCAATCTTTCAAAAAATATTCTCAAAGAAGATCTCAACCAGCCTAATATAAAAGAGATTTATCAAGACTGCGACAAGACTATTCTTGCAATTTCAAAAATCATCAAATCCAACTATACAAGAAATTGTTCAAAATCAAGGTGACCTCAGCCACCGAATCCGACGACCTGGACCCAATGGCTAGCTGACAGCCTAACACCCAACAACTGCCCTCCTGTAAGGTTCCGGGGGCCACTCCAGCATTACAACTCGCCATGTGTAAATAATCTGGACAAGGTGGCTCGCGAGCTGTGCTCGAATGTAAAACCTGCAAATTGAGATGAAATAAATAAATAAATAAAGTAGTTTCAATCTCAATCTCAATCTCTCTCTCTCTCTCTTTCACCATCAAGCCAATCTTCCAAGAATAAAATCATTTATTTATTATCAAATAAGATGCGATATCCCCACAAGAGATGCTTGCGTCAATAAACAACACTAAACCTAGATACTATATTATATAAACAATTGAATAATTACAAGGTTTGAGTAGTAGTTTAAAATCAGAAAAAAAGTGCCCAATGCGGGATTTGATCCCGGGTTTTAGCAGTCAAAAACCAACGGTATTTAAGAAATTCGGTTCAAAATCACATTAATAGGTACCGCTCAACAAGAGCAACCTAATTTATGATAATTGAAACAGTGAATAATATGTGAAGGTTATTCACATATTAAAACAAAATTTAAACACGGGATTCAATCCCGGTTCATGACTGTCGGGAATCGAGGGTGTTACTCACTCGTCCACCGACGTTTTTTGTTGATACATTAATGCCATTTGTGCTCTTTTTAACATTTAAAAGAATAAATAATCAAAGAAATGGTTATTCGAAAATAGATTTATCATGGACGCTTTAATTAAAAACGAAAAAAATATTTGTTAAAATAACAATATATATGGTTGATGCTTCATTTTTATTTAAGAAGCTTTTTGCTTGTTTTAAAAAGGGCTGTTGTTTAAATTTCTATTTGAATTACCTATTTTCTGTCTGAATATACCTATACCTTTGTCTGAATATGTATATTAGAAAGAGCTTGCTAATGAATTACAAAATCTCTCTTTGCACCAATAATAAAGGTTTACGAAGACCTAAAAAAAATGAAACTTTACTAAAATATATTTTTAAAGATAAATGAATAATCAATATCAATATTTTTCAATATCTCGATTAAGTCGAATAATTTTTTGACAAGATGTTTGAATGAATTTTATTGGGCGAAAGAGACAATAAATAGCAAATTATGAAGAACTATGCCTCAATATCAATCCCCGATTCCGACGACCCGGCCCTGACACTTAGTCAAGAGCTCATCGCCCAACAGCTGCCCTCCTGCAAGGCCTTGTTGTGTGTCGATTTATTAGTCCAGCGATGGCCCAGAAAGTATTTCAAAGTTAGTGTTTAATTGGTATTACTTATTAGCTACATTTATATGGGAAGACAAAAAGCACAACACCCTAGAATGCACACTCTGGTCCTCTCTGGTTTCCACCGCTGTGCCGCCCTGGCGCAGCGCGGTCGTCATCTCCAGATTTATGGCGCCGCTTGTTTGTTTTTTGTTGACGGCGCGGTGCGTCATCCAGCAGGCTGGAAGGAAATCTCTCAGCCCCCACAGTACTCCCCTCCCCTTCCAGTGGCGAAGTCCCGATTTGTGCACAAAGTGGTTAATTACAATATATATACATCATCATATAGGCTAGAAAATAAAATAAGGAGAAATATAGTCTATTGCTCCTTAAATCTCACGGGTTTCTTGATTATTCTCCCCGATCTTGTCCTAGTCAGGTCTGGTGCTGATCCTGTTCCTTGGAATTCTGTGTACTTCTCCACATCTGGTGGGTCAGGATTCTGTTGGGACGATGTAGAAGGCAGCGCTCCCGACACGATGGGTCTTGTTGCAGTAGGGTGTTCTGAAGTTATATTGTCCGAATCTGCCAGTATGTAAGCAGGTCGCAATCGGTCATTCGATATGGTCACATTTCTTCCTTTCACTTTGAGTGTGAAATACTTGTCTGTTCTATCAAGGACTGGGGAGGGTCCCTCATATGGTGGTTCCAGAGGTTTCCTCACTCGATCTGTCCTGATAAATACATGTGAACATGTTTTCAGATCTTTATGGACAAATACTTTAGTCTTCGAATGATGTTTTTCATTCAAGGGTTTGAGCAATTCCATTTGCTTTTGAAGCTGTTGAACAAATTCTTCTGCATGCAGGTGATGTTTAGAATCATCAAAAAATTCGCCAGGCAGTCTGATGGTTTTGCCATATACCATTTGAGACAAAGAATGGTTGTTATCTTTGTTGATAGAAAAGCACGCAAGCCTAGGAGAACTGTTGGCAGCGTTTCTGTCCACTTAATATTATTGTGGGCACGAATGGCAGTTTTGATGGTTCTATGAAGCCTTTCAATCTTCCCGTTACACTGAGGGTGGTACGCCGTGGAATGACGAAGTTTGATACCACACAGCGTTGTTAAATCTTTGAAAAGTTGAGAAGTAAACTGCTTTCCTTGGTCTGATATCACTGTATGCGGTGCTCCAAATCTAACAATCCAGTTTTCGTAGAATGCTCTCGCTACCGTTTCAGACTTCATATCTGGTAGCGGAACAACTTCCATCCAGCTGGTGTACCTGTCGATACAGGTCAGACAGTAGATGTTACCATTCGTTGGAGGTAAAGGACCAATTAGATCTATGTGGACAACACTAAATCTTTCATCCACTTCTTGATATTTGCCTATTTCTGATTTTGTGTGTATCGACACCTTGCACTTTTGGCAGTTGACACAAGCTTGAGCCCATTTTCTAATGTCTTTATTCATATTGGGCCATATAAATCTTGATGTTAATTGTTTAGTAGTGGCTTTGATGCCTGGGTGTGAGAGTTTGTGGAAGTTCCTAAAAACCATCATTCGGAATTTAATTGGAATGAATGGTCTAATATTATTAGTAGACACGTCACACCATAACAATTTGCCTGATTGTAGTGGGCATTGCTTAAATTTTAGAGAATTATTCTTTGATATCAGGTTTTGTAGTTCTGAATCACCAGTTTGTTTCCTCGGCGATCTCTTCGTAGTCGATAGTTGTGATAGCATCAACTCTGGAAAGAGCATCGGCGACTATGTTGTCAGTACCTTTTATGTACTTGATGTCAGTAGTGAATTGGGAGATGTATTGAAGATGTCTTAATTGTCTAGGAGAAGCTTTCTCATTTTTTTGTTTGAATGCGTAAATTAAAGGTTTGTGATCAGTCAAAATTGTAAATTCACGTGCCTCAAGCAGGTGCTTGAAGAATTTGATAGACAAATATATTGCGAGAAGCTCTCTATCATATGTACTATAATTACATTGAGCAGGATTTAATTTTTTAGAGAAAAATGCTATTGGTTTCAAATTATTATTGTCAAGCTGTTGGAGAACTGATCCAACTGCCCGATCTGAAGCATCTGTACAGAGTGAGATAGGCAGTTCAGTATCGGGGTAGGCTAACAGTGCTGTATTAGCTAGGGCTTGTTTGCATTTTTCAAACTGAACTTCAGCTTCTTTAGTCCATTTTATTTCGCTTCTATCCTTTTTCTTGGCTCCCCTCAAGTATTCATGAAGGATTGCCTGAGTCTCTGCGGCATTGTTCAAAAAGGTACGATAAAAGTTTAGCATTCCCAAAAATATGCGTAATTCATGAACTGTTTTTGGTTTCTTATATTCTAGAATAGCTTTAACCTTTGTCGGGAGTGGTTTCACACCGTGAGAGGTAATTAGGTATCCTAGAAAATCAATTTCCTGTACTAGGAATTTAGATTTAGAAAGATTGATTCTCAATCCATAGGAATTTATTCTGCTGAATAAGGTTTCAAGGTGGCTATAATGCTCTTCTTCCGTTTTAGAGGCTACCAGAATATCATCTAAGTAGACAAATGCAAAGTCCAAGTTTCTTAAGACTTCATGCATGAATCTCTGAAAGGTAGCAGTAGCATTTCTAAGACCGAAACTCATTACATTAAATTCGAATAGCCCAAAAGGAGTAATGATGGCAGTCTTAGGTTTATCCTCTTCAGCAATTGGAATCTGATAGAATGCTTTGCATAGGTCTATTTTTGAGTACACACGAGTACCTTTTAAGATGTGGTGGAAATCGTCCAGTCTAGGGATTGGATAACGATCTGGAAGTGTAACTGCATTGAGTCTTCTATAATCACCACAAGGTCTTAGTGACTCGTCCTTCTTTGAAACTAAATGTAGTGGACTCGCCCAAGGAGAATTTGAGGGTCTAATTATTCCATTATTCAACATATATTGAAATTCTGCCTTAGCAAGATTTAATCTCTGTGAATCTAGACGACGGGCTTTTGAGTGAATTGGCTGACCTCTTGTAGGAATATAATGCTCAACGCTATGTTTTGCTTCTACAAAATCTGATGGTGGCCTACATAGGTTAGGATATTTGGTTAGGATAGCGCTGACCTTGGATGATGAATTTAGAGTGCTAATATATCCCATGTCTGAGATTGACTGAATGACGCCTCTTATGGAAAGATTAGTTATTCCATCAATTAGGCGTTTAGTTTTTATATCAATTACCAATCCAAAGTTGTTCAGAAAGTCTGCTCCTATTATTGCTCTGTTGGTATTGGCGATTACAAAAGGCCATTGGAATTGACGTCGAAGTCCAATATCCAAATTGCTAACTTTTGTTCCATAGGTAACAATTTCTGTACCATTGGCTGCATAAAGTTTATAATCAGAGCTAGGCATCCTATTTTTATGCTTTGGAGGTATTATAGATATATCAGCACCACTGTCCACCAAAAAGCGCAATCCCGTGTTTTTGTTCGTCACAAATAATCGGAGATTGCGACAATCCTGAATGTCGGCGGAAGAGTTTGTAGCTACTCTGTCCGCCGGTTGAGGTTTTCCGACTCTTTCCAACTGCACGGAGGCCTGCATTTATTTTGCAAGCAATTAGATCCATAGCGAAAATGGTAATAGCAATATCTTCCTCTTGGATCGAAGGATCTTTGAGAATTACTTCTCGGTCTTGACTGAGTCCTATTTTTGGATCGAGATCTAGATCTATCCAGTCTCAATTCGTACACCTGCCGTTCAAGATCTTCCAATTTGGCGATCAAGCGATCTTTTGATTAACAAGTCACTTCCGCATCATATATTTCTTTGGAAGAGTTTATTTCATTTATTTTATCGGCCATTATGGCCAATTTGCTAATGTCCTCATCGCTTACAATAAGTATATTATTTATGGATGTGGGCAATTTATCGAGCCATAAGGTTTTAATTAAATTGTCAGAGATATCTGGGGTAGCGAGGGATCTGAGCTTTTGTAGTAAATGGTTCGGCTTCATGTCTCCGAGTTCTATGCCAGAAATTAACTTTTTAATTCTCAATCCTTCACTTTCTCTGAACAATTCAAGTAGTCGTGATTTACATTCAGAGTACTTGTTGTCGCTTTTGCTATTAATTAAGTCCCAAATGTTTTCTATATATTCAGGTTCTAATTGGGAGATCAAATAATTAAATTTAGTGTCTTCCTGAATAATTCCACCTATTTTGAACTGTACCTCTACCTGGAAGAACCATATTTCAGGTTTTTCAACCCAGAAAGGCGGTATTTTAACACTAACTTTGCATATTTCTTAGGTATCGCTAGGCTTATTTTCCGTTTCCATTTTACGTAAATTTAAAATTCGACACAACAGCTAGATATATTTAGAGATAAAGTTTAAATAAAAATATTGAGATAAAATAATAAGGAAGATAATATAAAAACTTATCTTAGTCTTGAGATGATATCCCTATATCTTGGATGATGCTTCTTTTCAAGCTTGAATCAATTTTTGCATTTCTTTAGCTCTTGAAATCTTCGTATGCTTTTTCTTTTCAATCACGTCCGGCTCACCAATGTAGTGTGTCGATTTATTAGTCCAGCGATGGCTCAGAAAGTCTCTCAAAGTTAGCGTTTTATTGGTATTACTTATTAGCTACATTTTTATGGAAAGACAAAAAGGACAACACCCTAGAATGCCATTCGGGTCCTCTCTGGTTTCCACCGCTGTGCCGCCCTGGCGCAGCCGGTCGTCATCTCCAGATTTATGGCGCCGTTTGTTTGTTTTTTGTTGACGTCGCGGTGCGTCATCCAGCAGGCTGGAAGGAAATCTCTCAGCCCCCACAGCCTAGGGGGACCACCTCTACTCCATCAACTCGCCATGTGTAAATAGCCAGGATAAGGTGACTCGCGAGCTGTGCTCGAATGTAACACCTGTAAATTGAGACGAAATAAGTAAAAAAACTATGCCTCAAAATTCTATGCATCAAGAATGAAGGTTAGCTCAAGAAATTACTCGAAGTTTACTTACTATTTGATGTATAGAAGAAAATTTTGAAGAATATCACGAAAAATAATAGTATGAAGAGCTTAAAGTGAGTAAATATCAAAGATTCTGAAGATGTCAGGTAAGAGCATTTTTCTATAATCACCAAATGTATTCTCATTAAAAATATCAACAGAAGAAAATAATTTCCAACTTTTCTACCAATGTTGTTGTTGTTGTCGTGTCCAATGAATGAGCCTCAGATGTCTCCATACATCTATATCACAGCAGCAGCAATGTCCACTATCTTGGGTGTGTAAAGCTGCTGTTCTGGGTCCATGTCAATTTTCTGTTGTTGTTGTGTCCAATGAAGAGCCTCAGATGTCTCCATACATCTCTATCACAGTAGCAGCAATGTCCTCTATTTTGGGTGTGTAAAGCTGCTGTTCTGCGTCCATGTAAATTTTATGTTGTTGTTGTTGTGTGTCCAATGAAGAGCCTCAGATGTCTCCATATATCTCTATCACACCAGTTACAATGTCCTCTATCTTGGGTGTGTAAAGCTGCTGCTCTGGGTCTATGTCAATTTTCTGCAAGGCTGCGGCCATTGCTGGGCATGAGAATATGCGAGTAGGTGTTAGTTCCATACCAGGAACTAGACCTATCGATATTTTGTGATGTAGTTGTGACCCTGGGGGAGACATTAATAGACTACCAACAGGTGATACATCAAGATGTATCATGCCACGTTTCCCACCGTTAGATGTCCCAGAATGTCATCTCTGGTCAGATGGTGACAGTGACAGGGGAATGTACCAGCCTTCCATTACTGCACACAAAAAGAACTATAATTTTCTATAATCACTAAATTTATTCCCATTAAAGATTTAAAAATATCTACCAATCTCAGATATAATCGCCTCTTTCTTTAAACTTCTCTACTGATGAAGGCCACGGATTAATCTATTAGGACAAATCCAAAGTTGGATTTATACACCCAAGATATATCGCAGCAGCAATCAACTAGATATTAGATATAAACACATAATGTAACCTGTTACGACTACTAGAGTAGTCAACTTTATGTAAATATGTTTGTAACTTAAAAACTAAGAGAGAAAAAAGTATGTAAATTTCTTTTAATGTATAAATTGAGTATGCAAATTTCTTTTAATGTATAAATTGAGCGTGTTTTTAAATAAAAATGAGTTTCTGGATAAGTTTAGGACAATTGATAGTTGTCCTTAGAGCCTCTTCCTTGGAGTTGCGGAGCTGGTCAAGTAGCTGGACACTAGGTTGTCTCTCAAGGTAAAAAGATACAGTGTTCAGATTGATATTTAACTTCTACCTGTTGTTACATAATAGTTAAAATTCCAGCTGTTTTGCATAATGTTCTTTTGTTTGTAAAATTAATTAATTTTACCGCGTGCCAAGTATGTAAATTTTTGGATAGCTTTGTTAAATAAAATCAGTGTGTAACTACGCCCTTGTGTGGGATTCCTTTATAGAATAACTCTTCCTTTGTGATTCAACGAGTGATCGCCTCAAAACAATTACAGTCCTCAGAAGGTGACGGAGACATAAACCCTTGGTACTACTTGTAAGCAGAACACCGCCTACAGCCAAGGTTAAACAGACAGCAATCTATATTGAGAACCCTCAATATAACCTGACTTAATATATTCGGTTATTAGGCTACATGGGAAAAATCAAAACTGATTCATTACAATTCTATAAAATAATTCCATGCATCAATATTGAGTGAAATTAATCATTCCTCCAGAAGCAATCATGCAAAAACCGAAAAGACCACTCTCCAACATATACTAAATCGTATTGGAAAGGACAAAGGATCCCTGTACAGAGAACCAAGAAGAGTTCTTGAACTTCTTTATGAGCACGACCTCCAAGATATTGTCTAATTTAGACTAATAAAAGAATAAGTCAAAAAAATTCCTTCAGGGAAAATTGTCTTTTCATTGTCTTTTCATGAAAAGACACTTTTCCCTGGAAGCCTGATTGATTTTACTCAATACTGATTCATTACCTTTAACAGATTCAAAACAATTTTATGATTCTCTTTTATGGTGCTCCCATCCCTGAACACTTTATTTTTGTCTGTTCATAACTACTTCTTCACAATTCATCCTATCATACTTCATCCCTAAGGTTAAAAATAATCGTTATTTCTCCTTTTAAAAAAATTTAGATTTTTCGTTCAAAAGAAACACATAAGGGATAATTTTCAAATGTCGTTTTACAATCATAAGCCGTATTATACCCTATTTTATTATTAAATCTTTTACTTATTCTCTCCTGTTGTAAGCCAATCTATATGAGAAGAAAATATAGATGACATCCATTACTATATTATTGAATCATGGCTAATGCACTTTTTTTTTTCAATACAGTAGAACCTCCCTGTAAAGGACAACACCTAATTTTAGAGCCAAAGTGTCCTTTAGCGAGATGTATCCTCTTACCAGAGAGCTTATATTTTTCGAAAATAGAGCAATGCATAAATAAATCTTTAATTAAAAAAAGCATATATTGGATCAAAATTTCATTTATTTTTCCAATATTTCAGTTGTCTGAACGCTAACCTTTATCAAGTCCATCACTATATTGTTGAATGTAGAAATTAAACTCTTAAAATCACGATCATTAAAACAATAATAAACAATAAGAGGAGCTTCTTGTGTAAATTTCTTTATTACCGCAAGCTTTCGAACAGAACGTTCTTCAACGGGCGTGGATAGTAAAAACGTACTAAAACGTACGTTTTTACTATCCACGCCCGTTGAAGAACGTTCTGTTCGAAAGCTTGCGGTAATAAAGAAATTTACACAAGAAGCTCCTCTTATTGTTTATTATTGTTTTAATGATATTGTTGAATCACGATTAATGCACCTATTTTATTTTTTAATACAGTAGTATCTCTCTGTAAAGGACAACACCTAATTTCAGAGCCAAAGTGTTCTTTAGGGAGAGCTGTCCTCTTACCAGAGAGCTACTAAATAGTAAAAATGGCAATTTTGCAAATGATAACTGTCCTTTATAGAGAGGTGTCCTCTAGCGTGAGTGCCCTCTCATGGAGGTTCTACTATAAATGAAAATAATATCACAAATAGTAAAGTAAAATAGGTGCATTAGCCATGATGCAGCAATTTTATCATTATTTATCCTTATTTATTCATATTTATTCAATATATATATTGTGTTTATTACCTTATATAATCTTTTTTTTAAATAGAGCAATGAATAAATGAATCTTTAATTAAAAATATTGGATCAAAGTGTAATTTATTTTATCAATATTTCAGTTGGCTGAACGCTAACCTTTATCAAGGTATTATAACATATTAATGTAAATTAGAAACTATTTTAGACGCGTGAGATTCTTTTTGAAATTGAACAATTTCTACTGTCCTTACTGCAATGGAAAAATTAATGGGAGGGCCTGGCTAATCAGTGGTTAACCCTCCCAGCGGTTTCGACAGTTTAATCTACCATACCGCTGTTATATTGCATTTTTTCGATCTTCTTTTTATAGTGATACTGTTGCTAGACTCTTGAAATGGGTATTTTAAATGAATTATGGACATAAGCTTTGAGGACAGAAGAATTACATACAATTATAAATATATAATATGCATATAATTTATATAATAGCCAACTGAAATATTGGTAAAATAAATGATATTTTATCCAATATATGCCTTTTTAATTAGATAATCTTATATATGAATGATTTAATCAAGTAATTTCAATCTCAATATCTCTTCAGATATAACTCTATGCCCTGTTAAAATTTCAACCAGATTGATCAAATATTGAACAATCGTATAAACGCACAAAAAACAAAGGTAAAAATTAATATTCATACATTGACTTTTAAATATAGAAATATAAACCCTTTTATCACTTTTGTCTGAAATAGCATTTTTGGGATGTTACCTTTTAGATTATTAGAGGGTTATTTTATAAATCATTGGAGTTTTCCTGTAAAAAAAAAGTGATAAAAATTACTATTGTTAAAATCAATTGACGGTGATCCAATTGTTTTATTATTTCAAATATGACCACACTTTGAAAAATATTCCAAATAATTGAAATGTCATCGTGAATGAGCAAGTGCGAAAATGTTGAAATGTCAAACTAATATAAAGCTCTTCATATATATATGACTTAAATAAAAGTGAGTGTATGTCATTATATATTTTGAGAATAGGTAAAAATGATATAAAACATATATTGATAATACGTTTCTCTCTCTCGGCCGTGCGGCCACGCGGCGCGCGAGCTCCGCGTTCTTATGGGATAGAGAAGAGGCAATGATGATTTGTAACCCCAATGGGGTATTGGCTGAAAGCCAAGTAAATGGGCTGCAAGCCCGAACAAACCCCATGCAAAAATGTCAAGTATCCGCCGAAATATCGGCTAAAGCTTAAGAATTGGCTGAAAGCCATTGTTGTATATAGTTATAATCTGTGCTACAAAAGATCTGGCAACACAGTATGTAAACAACGCCGGATAATAAATATATAATTGTTCTAGCACGGCGGTATATTAATTGTCTATATACATAAAGGCTGTAACTATATTAAATATATATAAAGCTAAAGGTAAATGAACCCGTATAAAAGATACAACATGGTGGCAGCGCCGGGATTTTGAAAGATAAGTAAAATTTCAAATATCAATTAAGCCTAACACGTTGAAAAATGGCCTCGAGTACCGGGAATAGTTTGCAGCCATTTGTGCCGGGAACAAACCCATCAGAAGCATGGGGTAAATGGAAAAAGAGATTCCAAATGTTTTACATAGCCACAGAAATAGATAAAAAATCTATTCCAAGACAAAGGGCTATTCTACTCTATAATATTGGTGAGTTAGCCCTAGATATATACTCTACATTTAAAATACAAGAAACTGATGCCTCTCCGACTGTTCCGGATATACTTGAACTGTTTGATGGACACTTTAAACCATATAAAAACACAAACTATAAGAGGTACCAGTTTTTTACAACGGAACAAGGGGAGAATCAGAATTTTGATGACTATGTAACTGAATTGAAAAATAAAAGCATGGACTGCGAATTTGGAGAGCTTGCAGATTCCTTGGTCAGAGATAGAATTATAATTGGAATTAAAGACAAAGCTTTAAAAGAAAGGATGCTACAAGATCCTGATCTTTCTTTAGCTAAAGCCATAGACTTGGGAAGAGCTACTGAAACTTCTAGACAACAAGTAAAAAATATAACTAGAGAAGATGTTGATTTACATTCTATAAAATATAAAAAGCAATATAAAAAGAATTTCAAATATCCAGTTGGTAGAAAACCTAATGTATCTGAGGAACATCCTAATGCAAAGGTTTGCCAAAATTGTGGTTCCAGACATCCATATGGTAAATGTTTTGCATATGGTAAAATATGCAATTCATGTAAAAAACCAAACCATTTTGCTAAAATGTGTAGGAACAGAGTGCATATGTTGGAGGAAAGAGCGGAAGAGGAAGAAGAAATGTGTCTTCAATACCTATCCCTAGATAGCATTACTGGTCTAGAGTGGACTAAAATAATCTTGGTGGAGAATAATTCAGTTAATTTTAAATTAGACACAGGAGCACAGGTGAACATCCTGCCATTGGATACCATTAAAAATTGGCAAAATAAACCCTGCATATATCCAACTGGGATTGCGGTTTATTCATATACAGGAGAAAAAGTACCAATAAGGGGCAAATGCAAGGCTTCATGTACCTCTGGGAAAAAATCTGAAATCCTTGAATTTCTAGTCGTGGATTTGCCAGCTCCACCAATTTTGGGATTGGCAGCGTGTAAAAAATTAGAGCTGATATTAAAAGTAGAGTCGTTGGAACAGGACCATACTAGGACAAAGATGGATGCTTCACCTACAAAGATAATAGAGTCCTACAGAGATGTCTTTGATGAGATCGGAACACTCCCTGGAGAGCATTCTGTGATCCTGAGAGAAAATGCACATCCAAGAATTCAGTTAGCTCGCCGAATTCCGTTTGCACTGAAAAAACCAGTTGAGATGGAGCTAAAATCGATGGAGGAACAAAAGATCATCTCAAAGGTAGACCAACCAGCAGAGTGGGCACACCCGATGGTAATCATTAAGAAACCAAATGGAAAGGTTCGTATCTGTATGGACCCTAGAGAGCTAAATCCATGGATTAAAATGGAATATCGTCAACTTCCTGCCCCTGAAGGCATCATTGCTGATATCACAAAATCACCCATCTATACAGTACTTGATGCTAAGTCAGCCTTTTGGCAAATCAAGTTAGACGAAAAGTCATCTAGCCTTTTAACAATGGCTACACCTTATGGGTATTACAGATTCCATCGGTTACCTTTTGGTATTTGCAGCGCTCCAGAAGTTTTCTATAAAAAAATGCAAAGTATGTTTACAGGAATTGAAGGAGTAAAAGTATACATGGATGATATAATAATATACGGAAACTCCCTCACGGAGCACAATAGTAGACTGATTACGGTTTTGGAAATTGCTAGAAAAAATAATTTAAAGTTTGAATTCAATAAAATGCAACTGGCCCAAGAAAAAGTTAAGTTCATTGGACATGAGATATCCAAGAATGGCATCTCTGCAGATCCATCTAAATTAGAAGCAATACAAAAAATAAAAAGACCAATGGACAAGACATCTCTTCAAAGATTTTTGGGAACTGTGAACTATCTAGCTAAATTCATGCATAATCTGGCAGATAAAACTGTCTTGTTAAGACAACTCCTAAAAAATAATACCCTGTGGACATGGAATGAGGCTATAGAAAAAGAATTCATTGAGCTGAAAAATTTGGTATCAAATCCTCCAGTTCTTGGCCTCTTTGACCCCCATCGGAAGGTAACACTTTCAGTGGACGCTAGTCAACATGGGCTTGGGGCTGTCTTGATGCAAGAGGGAAGACCCATCGCTTTTGCATCCGCATCCTTGAATAACACTCAGAAAAAATATGCCCAGATTGAAAAGGAGCTCTTAGCTCTCTGGTATGGATGCCAAAGATTTAACTATCATTTGTATGGAAGAAAGTTCACAGCCCAGACGGATCATAAACCCTTGTTGGCTATACTAAAAAAGCCACTAGAGGAATTATCTCCAAGACTGGAAAGACTGGTCTTGAAATTGATGCGATATGATTTTAATTTAGAATATGTACCAGGAAAAGTGATTCACACCGCAGACACTCTATCTAGAGATTCAATTTCAGAGGAAACCATCGACACCTCAGATCTGGATCTCCAGAACACCATTATGACTCTAAATCTGAAGGTGACCACTAAAAGATACCAGGAAATTCTCAGAGATATGGAGTCAGATGAAGAAATGATAAAATTAAGGGATCATATACTGAATGGGTGGCCTATTCATAAGAAAAGTGTGGACTATGCTGTTAAGCCCTACTGGCATTGTAAAGAAGAACTATATATATGGAAAGACCTGATTTGTAGAGGACAAAGACTTGTCATCCCTAAAGTCCAAAGGGAAAGCATCTTGCAAACACTACACATGTCTCATCAAGGGATCTCTGCTTGTAAAAACAGAGCACATGAAGCTATTTATTGGCCTGGACTGGATAGAGAAATAGAAGAGATGGTTTATAAGTGTAGAATTTGTCAAGAATCACAACCTTCGCAAAGGAAAGAACCACTTATACCTCACGAAATAGCAGACTACCCTTGGCAGAAAGTAGCTATTGATTTCTTCTATCTAGACCAATCTGTATTCATAATAATAGTAGACTACTACAGCAGCTTTCCTGAAGTCATCAAGGTAGCATCAACTTCAGCAAAAGAGATTCTACCAGTTTTGAAATCTACCTTCGCAAGACATGGGATTCCAGAGATCATCATCACTGATAATGGACCACCATTTACATCACAAGACTTTACTAATTTTACAAATGAATGGGACATAGAATATAAAACCTCTAGCCCAGGATACCCAAAATCAAACGGATTAGTGGAGAGGATGGTGCAAACAGTAAAGAAGCAACTTAAGAAATGCCGTCAAGACAACACTGATCCTTATATGTGTTTAATAGCCCTGAGAACAACTCCGTCAAATAATCTACCGTCCCCAGCTCAGATGCTAATGGGAAGAAACTTGAGAACCTTGATCCCAATGAAAACCACAAAGCTAAAACCTGCTTTCATTAGCACGGAAAACATTCTACAGCAGAAGAGGGAAAATCAATATAAGATGAAAGAATATTATGACCGAAATGCCAAAATACTTCCTAAAATGAGTTCTGGTGAACAGGTAAATGCCAAAACTAGCAATGCCTGGAGACCAGCTACCATCATTGGAGAAGCCAACCAGCCTCGATCATACATCATTCAGAACAACGAGGGCCGAATGTTAAAACGGAACAGAGTTCACCTACGGCCCAGAAGTTATCCTGTTGGACAGAGAAGGAGCAGCCAGTCATCGCCCCAATTGGATCCAGCCCCCTCGACATCATCGGAGTCCAGTGGTCAAAGGGAACCAGGAGAATTTCCCCGCCTGAACCTCAGTCCTGAAGAGTTGGCCCCATCCACTTCAACTCCCATAGGAAACTACAATGAAGGAGGCACTGCTTACACCACTAGAAGTGGACGTGTGGTAAAGCCTCCGAAAAGATTCGACCCCGGACTTTAATTAAAAGGGGAACATGTTGTATATAGTTATAATCTGTGCTACAAAAGATCTGGCAACACAGTATGTAAACAACGCCGGATAATAAATATATAATTGTTCTAGCACGGCGGTATATTAATTGTCTATATACATAAAGGCTGTAACTATATTAAATATATATAAAGCTAAAGGTAAATGAACCCGTATAAAAGATACAACAGCCATTCCGATTCAAAGAATTACAAAAATGTAAATTTTGAGCCGGCGCCCTCGGCAAGAATGCAAATTCTCGCCGCAACTGGGCTGACTGCGCGGAACAAGAAGACGAGCTTCTCGGGAACTTTACCACAGTGGGCGCCTCAAAGAAGAGGCCACATGAATCAGACCACGCCAACTCGGGAACCAAAAAGGGATGCATCCAGCCACCGAGAATCCCTCCCAACAGCAGCAGGCCACGAGCCACGCTAAGACCCAGTAAGGTGCATGAATGCCAGACCACCAGGCAGAATCAGGCTACCTTCCGAGCCAGGTCGGCAGCAGGGCAAGCGGACCAGTGTATCTACCTGGAATTCTGCCCAGACTTCGCCCAGGAGCAGTACTTCCGGGCGTTGGAAGCCAAGCTGGGCAAGGGCACCGTCTACCAGCTGACGAAGATGGTCGGCCTCTCCAGCGTGCAACTCGCCGACAGGCTGATAGATGAAGGCCTCGACATCGAGGACGCCACCCTGCGGGCCTTCCCTCTAAGAAAAAGGGCCGAACGATTAGTGCTCGGCAATGTGCCATTCTTTGTGGAGGACGCTGACCTCGTCGCTGCACTACGACCTTACGGACAGGTCACGTCCATCATCCAGAAGATGATGCAGCTCGAAGACTCCTGCTGGGCCGATGCTCGTCGGGAGGCCTTCATCACTCTGAGAGACGGGATAAAGCTCTCCCAGATACCTGTCAGACTGGATGTCAAATCCAAGGGAGTGGTCACACACATCTATGTGACCTACGGCATCAAGTGCTCCCTGTGCCTTAAGCATGGACACAAACGCGCAAACTGTCCGCGTAAAACTGGTGTCCAGGAAGACAAGCTGGTGCTCCCTGTGGATGCTCCTGCTGCACGCACACAAGGCTGGACCAAGCCGCCCTCCACCTCGAACACCATGCTGGCCGCAGCACCAACTCCAGCTGCATCAGCAGCCCCACCTGCAGCACCTACACCTGCTGCTGTGGACCCAGCCCCACCTCCATCAAGGGCATCCAATGCTCAGCAGGAGGACCTGACCCCCAAGCCAAATCCCATAACAAGCGCTCTAAAAAATCTGGAGCCGAAAACATCAAGGATAAAAAGGCAGGACCCGGTGTCGAGGCCTCCCTCTTTCAAGCCCATGCCCTCCAACAACTCCGCTCTCTCAACACTAGCTGTGGAATTGTCCGCACCCATCAAGCAGACCCCCTCAACACCCTCCAGCCCTGCCGCGCCTTCGCCCGTGGCGAACTTCCCTGTCCGTCCCGACGAGACTCCAGCCTCCGAGCTTCCTGCCCCGGCGCCGAGCACCATCCAGTTGCCGTCAAGACCAGAGCCCTCTTCGACCAATACGGAGCCATCTGCGGCTCCTGAAGAGGAGAACCAAGACATGACTGATCAGGTAGAGAATATTTTCATAGAGCTTAACTCTGACTCTATTTTGGCCCCTCTCTATGATGTGGTTGATGATGATGAAGTAGTGTCCGCGGTTATACACCGCTCTGACAGAGAAACACTTCCCGATGCACTCTCCTATGAAAACAGGAAAATTCTGTACGAATTCCTCGGCGATGCAATTGAGCACGTTGGGGGCAAAAACCCCTCCATAAGCACGGGCCTTTCCGAACTCAGGCCGGCCTTGAACATTTGACATAGTCTAGACATTCCATTCAGAGAAAGCTGATGTCAATATTTATTAATTTTTATATATATTTTACTTTTCTTTTATAAATATGTAAAATTTTTTTTTCCTTGGTACTATGTAATTTTATATGGATGATCAATTGCAAATTAATGCAAATTAATACATGGGGCGAAAAATAAATTGATATTTTAGATGTGGTTTGCTGGAATCCTCTCTCTCTCTCTCTCTCTCGGCAGTGCGGCCACGCGGCGCGCGAGCTCCGCCTTCTTATGGGATAGAGATTGAGGAAATGGAGATCTGTAACCCCTATGGGGTATTAGCTGAAAGCCAAAAGAATGGGCTGCAAGCTCATATAAATAATATCAAAAATAGCCAAGTTTTCGCCGAGACATCGACAAAATATTCTGAAATGACTGAAAGTCATTCAGAATTAACTAATGGCAAAGATGTAAATACCAAGCCGGCGGCGGGCGGCGGACATGCAAATTTTTGCCGCAATTGGGCTGATTACCCGGAATAAGAAGACCAGCTTATCGAAAGACAAGATGTGATCTTCACCAAAGTGGGCGGCTCCAAGAAGAGGCCTCATAATCCTGACCACGCCAAGTCGGGGGCCAAAAAGGGCTGCGTTCAGGCCCGGAAATGCCTCTGAACAGCAGCAGGCCACGGGCCACACCAAGACCCAGCAAGGTGCACGAGTGCCAGACCACCAGGCAGAAGCAGGCCACCTTCCGAGCAAGGTCGGCAGCGGGGCAGGCGGACGAGTGTGTCTACCTGGAATTCTGTCCAGACTTCACACAAGAACAATACTTCCGGGCGTTAGAAGCAAAGCTGGGCAAGGATACCGTCTACCAGCTGACAAAGATGGAGGGACACATCCTGGCCGGCCTCTCCAGTGTGCAACTCGCCGACAAGCTGATAGAGGAAGGCCTCAACATCGAGGACGCCACCCTGAGGGCCTTCCCTCTAAGAAAAAGGGCTGAGCGAATAGTGCTGGGCAATGTGCTCTTTTTCGTGGAGGACGCCGAACTCGTCCCTGCGCTGTGGCCATATGGACAGGTCACGTCCATGGTCCAAAAGATGATGCAGCTCGAGGACTCCTGATGGGCTGATGCTCGACGGGAAGCATTTATCACTCAGCGAGATGGAGTAAAGCTATTCCAGATACCTGCTCGTCTGAAAGTCAAGTCTAAGGGAATGGTCACGCACGTAAATGTGACCTACGGCATCAAATGTTCACTGTGCCATAAGCAGGGACACAAACGTGCAAATTGTTCTCGCAAGACTGGTGTCCAGGAGGACAAACTGATGCTCCCTGTAGATGCTCCTGCTGCACGCACACAAGGCTGGACCAAGCCGCCCTCCACCTCGAACACCATGCCGGCTGCAGTACCAACTCCAGCTGAACAGACTCCACTACTGCTGCTGTGGAACCAGCCCCACCTCCAACGCCCTCCAGCGCTGCCGCGCCTTCGCCCGAGGCGAACATCCCTGTCCATCCGCAGGAGACTACAACTACTGAACCTCCTGTTCCGGCGCCGAGCACCACCCAGTTGCCGTCACGACCAGAGCCCTCCTCGACCAATACTGAGCCATCTGCGGCTCCTGAAGAGGAGAACCAAGACATGACTGATCAGGTAGAGAATATGTTCATAGAGCTAAACGCTTACTCTATTTTGGCCCCTCTCTATGATGAGGTTGATGATGATGAAGTAGTGTCCGCGGTTATACACCGCTCTGACAGAGAAGCACTCCCCGATGCACTCTCCTATGAAAACAGGAAAATTCTGTACGAATTCCTCGGCGATGCAATTGAGCACGTTGGGGACAAAAACCCCTCCATAAGCACGGGCCTTTCCGAACTCAGGGCGGCTTTGAACATTTGACATAGTCCAGACCTTCCTTCAGAGAAGGCTGATGTAAATATTTATTAATTTTTATATATATTTTACTTTCTTTTATAAATATGTATTTTTTTTCCTTGGTACTATATAATTTTATATGGGCGATCAATAAAAGTTATCTTAATCTCTCTCTCTCTATATCTATATATATAAAAATGAATGTTTGTATGTTTGTTTGTTTGTTGGTTTGTATGCACGGTATACAAATTCGCAGTAGTTCACTAATTCAAACCAAAATTTCCATACATAGGTAAAAAATAATGGGGGTGACGATAGGCTATTTTAAAAAATATATAAATCAAATATTAAAACTATATATTCAAATTATTCGACTTAGCTCACGAGCAGCGCCCTCTAGAACGCGGGCGATCTGACGGCGGCGCGCGCCCATTGGCTGCCAGCGAGCACTCTATAGAATCAAAAACCGCACATCCAAGCGCTGTGAAATTTTGGGATATTATTAGGTATACCCCGGAAAGATTTTCGAAAAATAATTTCTTGAATATCTTTAATATCCTTAGAGTTATTTGCAGATTTGTAGCTTTAACTCGCAAGCAGCGCCACCTTGCGACGGAGATAGGCTTAGGTCTGCCCCACCCCCTGTCGAGAGAATGTAATCGTCCGGCCGCCGGCCGGATGGACATTCCAAGTTCCCACCGACCAATCAGAGGGATCAAGAGGTCCTGGCGCGCGGGGGCAGAGTTGGTGACACAGCTGTGCCAAATAGACAAGAAAAAGGCCTCGCGGGTGACCTCCGGGAACTTCGTCCATCTTCCATAAACGACCATGATTTTATTCAACTTATCGAGTATTTTTCAAGGGACCGGGAAAAAATGTTCACTAGATAAAACGATGATTTTGTAATGTAGAAAATTATGAAAGACAAAATTCAGGATGACACGGCACACAGGGACAGGGAAAAATGATCACTTATCGAGAGATTCAAATTTACGAGTTTCAAATTATCAAAATATATCTTATTTTTATATAAGTTTATAGAGAATTGTTTCAACAAATGTTCGTTAGACACCTTTACTCGGGTAAAACCCCGGGCGAAGCAGGGTACATCCGCTAGTCTATATATATAAAATTGAATGTCTGTCTGTCTGTGTGTGTGTGTGTGTGTGTCCTCTATGGATTCAAAAACCATACATCCAATCGCCGTGAAATTTTGGGATATTATTAGGTGTATCCCCGGAAAGGTTTACGAAAAATAATTTATTGGATATCTTAAATATCCTTAGAGTTATTTGCAGATTTGTAGCTTTAACTCGCAAGCAGCGCCACCTTGCGATGGAGATAGGCTTAGGTCTGCCCCACCCCGTGAGAGAATGGATCCGTCCGGCCGCCGGCCAGATGGTTGGAGAGGGATCAAGAGGTCCTGGCACGCGGGGGGCGGGTGACCTCCAGGAACTACGTCCATCTTCCATAAACGACCATGATTTTATTCAACTTATCGAGTATTTTTCAAGGGACCGGGAAAATATGTTCACTAGATAAAACGATGATTTTGTAATGTAGAAAATTATGAAAGACTAAATTCAGGATGACACGGCACACAGGGACAGGGAAAAAATGTTCACTTTATCGAGAGATTCAAATATACGAGTTTCAAATTATCAAAATATATCTTTTTTTTTAATAAGTTTATAGAGAATTGTTTTAACAAATGTTCGTTAGACAAACCTTTACTCGGGTAAAACCTCGGGCGAAGCCGGGTATGTCCGCTAGTATATATATATAAATGAATGTCTGTCTGTCTGTGTGTACTCTATAGATTCAAAAACCATACATCCAATCGCCGTGAAATTTTGGAATATTATTAGGTTTATCCCCGGAAAGGTTTTTGAAAAATAATTTCTTGAATATCTTGAATATCCTTAGAGTTATTTGCAGATTTGTAGATTTAACTCGCAAGCAGCGCCCCCATTGCGACGATGATAACACGTTTTTTATCTATAAGTTTCATTATCACTAAGTTTATTATCTTAAAGATTATTTATCAAAAGTAAGATTTTGAAACTATTTATTGCACACGTCAAAATTAGTTTTATCATTTATCTACAACATATATATTGGGAGAATAGATAAAATGATGATTTTGTAATGTAGAAAATTATGGAAGACAAAATTCAGGATATCGCGGCAATTTATTTGAGACAAGAAAAATGATACAATTCCAAGGCAAGATACTATTCCTTTAACTTCCAATTACAGAGGGAACCAAATATTATTGATTTTATTCAAATTATCGAGTATTTTTCAACGGGACCGGGAAAAAATGTCACTAGATAAAACGATGATTTTGTAATGTAGAAAATTAGGAAAGACAAAATTCAGGATGTCACGGCACACAGGAACCGGGAAAAAATGTTCACTTTATCGAGAGATTCAAATTTACGAGTTTCAAATTATCAAAATATATCTTTTATATATATATATAAGTTTATATAGAATTGTTTTAACAAATGTTCGTTAGACAAACCTTTACTCGGGTAAAACCCGGACGAAGCCGGGTACATCCGCTAGTCTATCTATATATATATTAAAATGAATGTCTGTCTGTGTGTACTCTATAGATTCAAAAACCATACATCCAATCGCCGTGAAATTTTGGAATATTATTAGGTTTATCCCCGGAAAGGTTTTTGAAAAATAATTTCTTGAATATCTTGAATATCTTTAGAGTTATTTGCAGATTTGTAGATTTAACTCGCAAGCAGCGCCCCCATTGCGAGGATGATAACACGTTTTTTATCTATAAGTTTCATTATCACTAAGTTTATTATCTTAAAGATTATTTATCAAAAGTAAGATTTTGAAACTATTTATTGCACACAAGTCAAAATTAGTTTTATCATTTATCTACAACATATATATTGGGAGAATAGATAAAATGATGATTTTGTAATGTAGAAAATTATGGAAGACAAAATTCAGGATATCGCGGCAATTTATTTGAGACAAGAAAAATGATACAATTCCAAGGCACAGATACTATTCCTTTAACTTCCAATTACAGAGGGAACCAAATATTATTGATTTTACGATGTACTAGAGCGCCATCTGTTATCAAATTATAAAACTATTTTAGAGGCGTATTATTCTTTTTAAAATAAAACAATATCTACTGTCCTTACTGCGATGAAAAAATTAAAGGGAGGGCCTGGCTCATCAGTGGTGAACCCTCCCAGCGGTTTCGCCAGTTTAATCTACCATACCGCTGTTATATTGCATTTTTGGAACTTCCTTTTATAGGTGACCGTTGTAAGAATCTTGGGATGGGTATTTTAGAAGAACTATGGACATAAGCTTTTAGGACAGCAGAATTAAATATAATTATAAATATATAATATGCTTCGAGCAATCGCTCTTCCGCAAATATCAAATTGTGTCTTTTATTAGAACTATAATGTTACGATGTACTAGAGCGCCATCTGTTATCAAATTATAAAACTATTTTAGAGGCGTATTATTCTTTTTAAAATAAAACAATATCTACTGTCCTTACTGCGATGAAAAAATTAAAGGGAGGGCCTGGCTCATCAGTGGTGAACCCTCCCAGCGGTTTCGCCAGTTTAATCTACCATACCGCTGTTATATTGCATTTTTGGAACTTCCTTTTATAGGTGACCGTTGTAAGAATCTTGGGATGGGTATTTTAGAAGAACTATGGACATAAGCTTTTAGGACAGCAGAATTAAATATAATTATAATTATAAATATAAATATAGTTCTTCTAAAATACCCATCCCAAGATTCTTACAACGGTCACCTATAAAAGGAAGTTCCAAAAATGCAATATAACAGCGGTATGGTAGATTAAACTGGCGAAACCGCTGGGAGGGTTCACCACTGATGAGCCAGGCCCTCCCTTTAATTTTTTCATCGCAGTAAGGACAGTAGATATTGTTTTATTTTAAAAAGTAGTAGTACATCGTAACATTATAGTTCTAATAAAAGACACAATTTGATATTTGCGGAAGAGCGATTGCTCGAAGCATATTATATATTTATAATTATATTTAATTCTGCTGTCCTAAAAGCTTATGTCCATAGTTCTTCTAAAATACCCATCCCAAGATTCTTACAACGGTCACCTATAAAAGGAAGTTCCAAAAATGCAATATAACAGCGGTATGGTAGATTAAACTGGCGAAACCGCTGGGAGGGTTCACCACTGATGAGCCAGGCCCTCCCTTTAATTTTTTCATCGCAGTAAGGACAGTAGATATTGTTTTATTTTAAAAATAATAATACGCCTCTAAAATAGTTTTATAATTTGATAACAGATGGCGCTCTAGTACATCGTAACATTATAGTTCTAATAAAAGACACAATTTGATATTTGCGGAAGAGCGATTGCTCGAAGCATATTATATATTTATAATTATATTTAATTCTGCTGTCCTAAAAGCTTATGTCCATAGTTCTTCTAAAATACCCATCCCAAGATTCTTACAACGGTCACCTATAAAAGGAAGTTCCAAAAATGCAATATAACAGCGGTATGGTAGATTAAACTGGCGAAACCGCTGGGAGGGTTCACCACTGATGAGCCAGGCCCTCCCTTTAATTTTTTCATCGCAGTAAGGACAGTAGATATTGTTTTATTTTAAAAAGAATATCTAAAAATATATCTATTATTTTTTTTATAAGTTTTTATAGAATTGTTTTAACAAATGTTCGTTAGACAAACCTTTACTCAGGTAAAACCCGGGCAAAGCCGGGTACATCCTCTAGTCTATATATATATAAAATTGAATGTCTGTCTGTGTGTCTCTATAGATTCGAAAACCATACATCCAATCACCGTGAAATTTTGGAATATTATTAAGTATATCCCCGGGAAGGTTTTTGAAAAATAATTTCTTGAATATCTCGAATATCCTTAGAGTTATTTGCAGATTTGTAGATTTTACTAAATGATGATGATTATTTATCAAAAGTAAGATTTTCTACCTATTAATTGCGCACAAGTCAAAGTTAGTTTAATCATTTATCTACAACATATATATTGGAAGAATAGATAAAATGATGATTTTTAATGTAGAAAATTAGGAAAGACAAAATTCAGGATATCACGGCAATTTATTTGAGACAAGAAAAATGATACAATTCCAAGGCAAAGATACTATTCCTTTAACTTCCAATTACCGAGGGAACCAATTAATATTGATTTTATTCAACTTATCGAGTATTTTTCAAGGGACCGAGAAAAAAATGTTCACTTTATCGAGAGATTCAAATTTACGAGTTTAAATTATCAAAATATATCTATTATTTTTTTTATAAGTTTATAGAGAATTGTTTTGACAAATGTTCGATAGACAAACCTTTACTCGGGTAAAACCCGGGCGAAGCCGGGTACATCCGCTATATCTATATAAAATTGAATGTCTGTCTGTCTATCTGTCTGTTTGTACTCTATAGATTCAAAAACCATACATCCAATCGCCGTGAAACTTTGGGATATTATTAGGTATATCCCGGGGAAGGTTTTTGAAAAATAATTTCATGAATATCTTGAATATCCTTAGAGTTATTTGCAGATTTGTAGATTTAACTCGCAAGCAGCGCCCCCATTGCGACGATAATAACAAGTTTTTTTATCTATAAGTTTTATTATCACTAAGTTTGTTATCTTAAAGATTATTTATCAAAAGTAAGATTTACTACCTATTAATTGCGTACAAGTCAAAGTTAGTTTTATCATTTATCTACAACATATATTGGGAGAATAGATAAAATGATGATTTTGTAATGTAGAAAATTAGGAAAGACAAAATTCAGGATGACACGGCAATTTATTTGAGACAAGAATAATGATAATTAATATTGGTTTTATTCAACTTATCGAGTATTTTTCAAGGGACCGGGAAAAAATGTTCACTTTATCGAAAGATTCAAATTTACGAGTTTCAAATTATCTAAATATATATATTATTTTTTACATATGTTATATTCAAATGGCATTTATGTAGGGATAATTTTATTGTTAATTTTCAATTTGATGTATTGTATACATTTGATCATTAATTAATTATTATTCAGGTATTAAAACTGCCTTTTTGTTCAAAGACAGCAACGTTTAAACGGGTACAGCTAGGTGGAGCAGATAATCAAACATAAAGTTATCTTGCCAAGTATAGATTCAGTAGGGATTGGATGTTTTCTAAAATTGTTTTAACTAATGTTCGTTAGGTAAACTTTCACTAGGGTAAAACCCGGGCGAAGCCGGGTACATCCGCTAGTATATATATATATATAAATGAATGTCTGTCTGTGTGTACTCTATAGATTCAAAAACCATACATCCAATCGCCGTGAAATTTTGGGATATTATTATGTATATCCCCGGGAAGAGTTTTGAAAAATAATTTCTTGAATATCTTGAATATTCTTAGAGTTAATTGTAGATTTGTATATTTAACTAGCAAGCAGCGCCCCCATTGCAACGATGTTAACAATTTTTTTATCTATAAGTTTTATTATCAATAAGTTTATTATCTTAAAGATTATTTATCAAAAGTAAGATTTTCTACCTATTAATTGCGCACAAGTCAAAGCTAGTTTTATCATTTATCTACAACATATATATTGGGAGAATAGATAAAATAATGATTTCGTAATACAGAAAATTAGGAAAGACAAAATTCAGGATGACACGGCAATTTATTTGAGACAAGAATAATGATACAATTTCAAGGCAAGATACTCTTCCTTCAACTTCCAATTACCGAGGGAACCAATTAATATGGATTTTATTCAACTTATCGAGTATTTTTAAAGGGACCGGGAAAAAATGTTCACTTTATCGAGAGATTCAAATTTACGAGTTTCAAATTATCAAAATATATATATATTTTTTTTTATAAGTTTATAGAGAATTTTTTTAACGAATGTTCGTTAGACAAACCTTTACTCGGGTAAAACCCGGGTGAAGCCGGGTACATCCGTTAGTATAAATATATATAAATCCTAAATATTTTTAGGAAATATCCACTTTCTACTGAATCGATTTTTATAAAGATATGTATGCATAATAATCGTTTCGGTAGATAAAGGATGTTAGGAATACTTTCTCTTGAGTAAAACTCGGGCGAAGCCTGGTACATCTCCTAGTACTTACTATAAGTGCCAAACACCTGTATGTATGAAATAGAGAGAGAGAATATTGTATAGTTGTAAATCAAACGCTTATTCCTTATCTAAGTAGATAAGAAATAACCGTTTGATTTACATTTATACAATCTTTTCTCTCTCTCTATTTCATACATACAGGTGTTTGGCACTTATGTTCATGATATAAATCAACATAACGATAACTCCTGCAGACCTCACTGAAATTTAAGAATACTTTATATGAGAGAGCTTGTATCACGGCATATCGGTTTGCAAAGGTAGGTTTGATGATTTTCATAAGATCATAGGTATATACTGCCCTGTAGGGCGAAGTACGGTGTCGTGAGCCCCGAGCCGCTACAGTAACCGTGAAGGCCTACAAGGAACTCTGAAATGTGGCTGACTAACGGGGCAATGACACCCCCCATTCCATGGAGCAGCAAAATCATAAATTGACGATCCATGCTACTACGTCCGAAGGAGCCGACACGCTGGGGCCTGCAATCCTGGAAACCAGTGGAATGGACAAGACACCACCATTAATAAATAACCGAGAATAATAAAATAAATGGACAAGAATTCCAAATGACTCAAAACAAGTACATGTACATTATTTTCTGATATAAAATATAGCATGGAAATAAAACGATAAATGACTAACAATGTGTACTCTATGGCATTCCAGCTCTCTTTCGGACACTTCCTTCCAAAGGTGAATCTATTGATTAAGTATTAAAGCATATATTTCAATATTATATTGTGGAATGGCATTACATTTCCGAAACTTAGCTTTTATGCAATAGGGAAACTTTATGTTAAGCTTTTAACGTTTCATAAAAAAATTGTAACGATTTTTTAACCTATTTTAGTTAAGTAATTGGAGTTTATATTATGAAGTGACTGGAGGGTACAGCAGGGTCCCGCCTCACATTAAAATAGTAGCGTCCTTTGTGGAAGAAACGCCGTTTTTTTTTTTTCAATTTTAGAAACTATATCACTAAGAAAGATACATATATGGGAATTTAAACTATAATAAAATTATTAACAAAATTCCTTGGAAATCAATAATCATATAAATAAAATAGGCTAACCATTCTTTACATAGATCAACACTTCACCCTACGTACTGCTTTCAAAAATATCAGCAAATAAATCTAAGGCAATAGCTTACTAAAATTTTTTAGATCATCATTATGTAAGGACCAGTCAACAAGTGAATGACTTTGAGACGAAGAGTGAAGCCAGTTCAATTTCTATGTAAATAACACAAGATGATTATTACCTTACCAAATTGGGAGAATCTGTATGGGGCAAGTCCCTAATAAAGGCTTTTGTGTGTGTGCATTCTTTGCATAGGGATGATTCATAGAGTAGACAAGCATTTATAATGTTTTGTACTTTACCGTAGAACGGACGCCGCCAATTATAAACCAAACTCGAATCAAGTCACAGCAAGCGAAGCGAATGACGAAACAGTCAATAGAAAAAATCAAAAACGTTCAACTATAGGCAAATATTAATAATCTTAATATTCTCTGGAACATATCATGCTCAGAACTGACAATAGAGGACCTATAACTACCATTGCAAAATTTGAGAGGACTTCAGGAATTGGTTTAACCATGGAGATAAGTAGTACCACCACAAATATCAATTAATAGTAAGCAAAATAGGTTTTCAACAATAAACAATATAGGTTGAAAACAATACGAATTTTAAACATTATAGGTTAAGTATGAAAACGTCTTTATTAAACAAAAATTAAGATAAGAAAAAAAGATAATGTGCTTTTTTTTTGCATATCCCTAGTACACGTGGTACAGGCCATGTAATCATGGTAGGTAGTTAGCGACTGCCTTTACTGTAAGTGCACCACATGTCTACACTTGTAAAAAGCAGAGAATTTTGAATTAATGAAGTGAATATAGCACATAGCCCCAAAGGTACATTCCTTTCATGTTGTAAGACATTTGATGGATTTTTACATTATTTAGCGATTTTTCGCTAACTTTCCCCGGCTAACAGAAAAGTACATCATGTTAAAAAAACTACATTTAAAATAAATTATATAAACTATTTTATTTATTAATACAATATATAAAGTCAAAATAATAAAATTTATATATTTACATTATATTTCTTTCAGTAGATATTATGACTTCTGCAGAAGCTGTGAAATTTCAAGTAAATAAGCTTCGCAATTGAGACAACCTGACAAATCCAAACCTTCCAAGTCGGTAAAACATGGGGTTAAGGTAATATAACATTTACTACATACGGCCATATTGCAAATAGAGCATTTATATTTCCAGATCCAGTAAAAACAAAATTTTGAATTTTGGCAACAAAAACAAATTGTTTCCTCCATTATATCTAGAAATAGAGAAGTAGGAACGGATGCGAGTTCGCATTTTATCATCTCTTTGCGTATATTTAAAATTTCATACAGAGATAATGGAACCGAAGAAATTGATAATTTGGTAATATTTTTCTGATTCTCTAAAGAACTTTGTGAAGAAGAGGTTGAATCTCCTATTTGTAATTTTGCTCTTGAACTGAAACCAGTGTTTGTATGAAAACCTAAGTTCTCGAATATGAATAGTTCAGGATCGGCTTTGATTAAGCGCCGTTTAGGTGAAGAATCTGTAGAAATGTTCTTCACTGGTTTAAGTTTATATCTTTGTAGAATGGGCTCAATGAGTTCTTGTAGCGGCAAGGACTTCAGGTTTCTGCATGAAGGATCCTTAAGTGTTTTCTGTGCTTGCATTAACCAAGAACTGATAATCAAATCTTTATCTTGAACCTTTTGAATATTAACTTTATCTTTTAGTGCATAGCGCTTACATCGAATATCATCTAGAACATTATTAAATATATTCTTAATGTAATTAATATCTGAGATATCTTTCTTCACCTTGGCACATTCACGAATTTCTCTATTGACTTTCATTATATTATAAGCCCATTTTTTAAAATTTGTTTTGTAATGCATGCATACATCTTCAGATTTAGATATCATTTCTAGACTTTTGGAAATCTTTTCGATAAAGGAATCCATCAGTAGAATATCTTCTACAAGAGAACGGAGAGTAGCCTTGTAATAAAGGTCAGGTTGGGCCTCATTTGAAAGACGCGCTTCGCATATCTTTATAATTTCATTCGCGGTTAATTCAGACTTTTCAATTCCTTCAGGCCCAGTAATACGATCAATGAGATTTTCGATGTCCGAGCTGATAACTCTTTCATTATCGCTACAAATACTTATAGAATATTCAAGAGCCTGTAAAAGTATTAAGCCAATTTCAACCAAAATCTCACCTTCTGGTATCTTTTTCTTGGCATCTGCAGACTCATCAGGCTTGGGGAAATGGATGTTACCATCTTTATCGACCAAGATACTCTCGAATTCACCGAGTGCAACTTCCTGCGACATCTGGAGACATCTAACCGCGCCGTAGCACACAGACCAAATCTGCTCTTCACTGAGGGGACATTCGGTGATCTTCAGCGCATCCAAGAGTCGGATACTCCCATTACCATCCAACTGTATCAATCTTTTTTCCTCCGTCTTCATCACAATACAATTTTCTTTACAAAATAACTCTTTTCAATGAATTAACCCAGGTTTACGAAGAAAACAAACAATCCAGAAGTCTAGATTATATTAATGGGGGGGGGGGGGAGAGATTAAATAAATATTTATAAATGATAACGCAAACTATATATTTTTGATGATAAATTTTCAATATATATATATATATTAATTTTTTTTTTAATTTTATATTTATTATAATTTAAAACCTTTAACACACTTCTTTGATATGTATAATTCATTTGAAAAGATTTCTATTTATTTATTTATTACAAAACACACGCTATAATCCTATGTGGATATTTGCGTGTAAGTTTTCAAACTATTTTATTTACATAGTTTCAAAAATATATATATAAATGATTTCTAGTTTTAGAGAGAGAGTGAAAAATATTTAAATTTACATTTTAGAGCAATATTTATATCTATATATATATAAATGAATGTTTGTATGTTTGTTTGTTTGTATGTCCGGTATACAAAGTCGCAGTAGTTCACTAATTCAAACAAAAATTTCCATACATAGGTAAAAAAATATGGGGAAGACGATAGGCTATTTTAAAAAATATATAAATCAATTATTAAAACTATATATTCAAATTATTCTACTTAGCTCACGAACAGCGCCTTCTATCAAAGATTAGATTAAATTATGCTGATGCAAACAAATAGATAATGCTAATAACAAACAATTATTTAAAAAATCTTATCTAAATATATATCACTCGGGTAGATATGCACACGGGTCAATCCCGGGGCGAAGCCCGGGTCACCCGTCTAGTTAGAAATAAAGTTTATTTACATAATAGATAGTTTTGATCAAAGAAAAATGTTTAATATATTATTATAGTTAACCACTAATATACAGGGTGTACCAGGTAAATTGGGAATTTCAACAATGGTATTTTAACTGAAATTTTTTGCAAGTAAAAATTAAAATATCCGAATGAAATTTGACACAGTAGTAGATAAAAGGATATAGTTTTTATTTATTCAATGTAGTTTCCATTATTAGCTACAACAGTCTCGAGGCGAGTGCGGAATGAAGCACAGGCCTTGGCGACGATGACCTTGTCCATTTGGGTCATCACCGTGTGAACTGCTTTCTTGACAGACTGGATGGTGGTATGAGGAGCTTTGTTGACATCTCTCTCAACAACGCCCCATACATAGTAGTCGA
Source organism: Cordylochernes scorpioides (assembly GCA_030710605.1). NCBI lineage: Eukaryota > Metazoa > Arthropoda > Arachnida > Pseudoscorpiones > Chernetidae > Cordylochernes > Cordylochernes scorpioides. The sequence goes on along the minus strand of CP092879.1, from coordinate 70,588,349 downwards.
GGAAATTGCAATCTGGAGAATTAGGGGGCCAAATATCAGGACCCCAGTGACTAGGGACGTTAAGTGTCAGCCACGATTGTGTCTTTTTTGCCTTATGGGCTGGAGCTGAGTCCTGTTGGAAGACATACTTCCTTCCTGCGGCCACCATGTCCATCCAAGGCTTCACAACGGTCTCCAGAACATTGATGTAAGTGTCAGCGTTCATCCTAAGGCCCTTCTCAAAGAAATGGGGAGGCATGACATCACCTTCACTGCTGATAACGCCAAGGACCATTACGGAGGCAGGAAATTTCGTGTGCATCACGACAGGTATCTCTGAGGGGTCTTTACAGATCCAGCGATCATTCCTGGGATTTACCTTTTGGTCCACGTCAAAGTTCTTTTCGTCAGAGAAGAACCTTAGCATGCCAAAAGAGTCGTGTTTCAGGTTGTTGAGGAGGGCAGCAGCCTTTCCTTTTCTGTTATTCTTCATATTCTCAGTCAGCAACTGACCTTTCCGAAGGGCATAAGACTTGAGACCAAGGTCCTCATGGATAGTTCTGACAATTGTCATAGAGCCAACGTCCATTTCCTTGGCTATGGCCCTCATGCTCTTCCCAGGGTTTCCATCAATCTTCTCCTTGACATTTTTGACAAATTCTTCGCCTCTTACCCTGTCCGATCGACGCGAGTGCTTTTTCCTTGTAGCTATCCCCTCTTTGTTACTGTCGGCCTCATCAAACTGCTTCTTGACACGATAAATAGTGGTTTTGGGCAACTGAAGAAAATCCACTATCTCTTTGGGGCTCCTTCCGGCGCGCAGAGCAATGATGATGGCAGCTCGATTTTCAAATTCTCGGTTACTCTTCATCACTACGCTGCGCACACATGTACTGTTGCATTTTACATGAATATGGCTACGTAATGAAAAAAAAAACAAGTTTTTAATCTCAAGTAGTTTTTGTTTTATGGACTGTCAAAGTTAGTCCCAATTTACCTGGTACACCCTGTATTATCTAATGATTTAAATATGGATTGCTCTATTTTCAGAATATATATATGTAATATTGTTTCAAATGATTCTGTCGACGTATGGATAAACTGGCAGTCGTGTACGTGAGGTGAGTGTTGATGTTCTTCCCACATGCGGACAACAAGAAGCAGAGGCAGGGCTAGATGTTAGCACAGAGAGTGATCGGGCACTGCCCGCGGGACAGAGGCCATGACACAAACCTGGATGCCTATTACCGAGACATGGAGTGAGAGACCGAGAGAAACAAAAGCGGTCTGCCGATGGACACCCTGTAGAACATATTGCCGCTGACCCCCTGCTAAAACCTGTTTACAGGGGTCGTCTATAAAAAGCCCCTGGAGTGGGCCCCATCTGGGCTGGGCGTTGGCTTTTTCCTCCCCTCTGGCCCGCAACTGACCGCTCTTTGGATTTTTATTTTAACGTCACCATTTTTAGTTTAAATACAAATAGGGGTTACAGGTTTTATTAATAAAGATATAGCATATATTGTAGAACGAAATTTGACAATTAAAACGCAAATGTTTCCTTTAAACCAAAAATCGAAATTTATTTTAGGGAGAAATAACGATTATTTCTAACCTGTGTCCAGGGATGGGAATATATATATATATATATGTTTGTGTGTTTGTATGTCCGGTATACAAATTCGCAGTAGTTCACTAATTCAAACCAGAATTTCCATACATAGGTAAAAAATAACGGGGAAGACGATAGGCTATTTTAAAAAATATATAAATCAATTATTAAAACTATATATTCAAATTATTCTACTTAGCTCACGAACAGCGCCCTCTATCAAGTACTAAAAGGTTATAAATACGTTTAAAATCTAAATCTTCTCAATATTTTATTAATAATAGTTCGCTTAATAACACATATAATATAAATATTTATATAATAACTGCTCTAATTTGAAATATTTGGTAGGTTTTATTTATTTATATATTTTCATTTTTAGATATAACTGATCTTATTCGCCGTTTAAAATAACTAATAATAGTTCGCTTAATAACACATATAATATAAATATTTATATAATAACTGCTCTAATTTGAAATTTTTGATAGGTTTTATTTATTTATATATTTTCATTTTTAGATATAACTGATCTAATTCGCCGTTTAAAATAACTGCTCTAATTCGAAACATTTGGTATGTTTTATTTGTGTTCACTCTATTTCTATTTATTTGAGTATTATAATTTCCATGTTTCAAAAACCTATTTCAAAAAGGTCGTTAGAAATATGTAATGCCTGAAATAGCTTTACATGCGAATATTTATGATGCCAAGCGTAGCTTAATGGTTAGGTGTGCGGCTTCGTATTTCCACAACCTTGGTTCGAAACTTAGCCTGGGTGTTTTTTTTTTTTATATTATTGAAGCAAAGTTTTTTTTACAGCACCAAAATTTCCATTCATAGGTAAAAAAAATACGAGGAAAACGATAGGCTATTTTAAATTATATATAAATTAAATATTAAAACTATATATTCAAATTATTCTACTTAGCTCATGAACAGCGCCCTCTATCAAGGTTATACATACGTTTAAAATCGAAATCTTCTCAAAATTTTATTAATAATAGTTCGCTTAATAATTAGAATACTTGATCTAAATCGAAATATTTATAGACGCTCGCTCGATTTGAAGATTTTATATCGTAACTAATCTGACTGTAAAGTTTGGAGCGGGACGTTTCACAAGAGTGACATCCACGGCGCCAATTTATAATTGTAACGAATAGTGTTTGAATAAAACATTTAATCGGGTAAACCCGGGCGTTCCCCGGGTCATTCGTCTAGTCTATATATATATAAAATTGAATGTCTGTCTGTTTGTCTGTCTGTACTCTATAGATTCGAAAACCATACATCCAATTTTAACTTCCAATTACCGAGGGAACTAATTAATATTGATTTTATTCAACTTATCGAGTATTTTTCAAGGGACCGGGAAAAAATGTTCACTTTATCGAGAGATTCAAATTTACGAGTTTCAAATTATCAAAATATATCTATTTTTGTTTTTTTTAAGTTTATAGAGCAATGTTTTAACAAATGTTCGTTAGACAAACCTTTACTCTGGTAAAACCCGGGCGAAGCCGGGTACATCCGCTAGTATACAATATAATAGCATATTTACAAAATATGGGGATGGTAGTAAATAGGAACAGTGTACATTTTAAAAGAAGGGTATAATATCATTAAGTATCGGCTCTAATTAATTGGAAGATATGTGAAATATACTAAAAGTGTCATTATTATACAGTTTAAAATATACTAAAGCGGTGCAGCAAAGAAGAGGAAGAGAAGATGTGGGCAAAGCCAGTAAAGAAGTTATGCAGCCCCCCCTCCACAAGGAAGTGTTTATTGACAGATTCCAGAGGAGGGGGCGGCAGCAGGACAGTCGCAGAGATAACGGCGAGGACGACAGACGCGACAAGTTGGCTAGGGGAAGTGTCCCGAGGAATGGGACCGTGCGGATCAACAAGGACGACGGGGCAAAGAAGGACGAGGAGGAACCTACCCGAGGCGAACATTGAAGGCAAGTTCATCTACTGTATATAGTTACTAATCTACTCTTTAAAGCTCTGAGAATAAATTTATAGTACTAAGCTGTATCCAAAACGAACCCACATTGTTTTCTTAGAAACCTTGAACGCAAACATCGACGGCTGAGAAGCGTCGTAACAATACTATAGAATGTTCCCCCGGTGATGTAGGTTTGTTTGGAGGAAATAAAATAACATGAATGATGACCTAACAAACCTATTATAAAATCAAAAGAAATAATTTGGGCTCAAATTAGTTAAAATCATTATTAATATATATAGGTATAAAATAAAATAGGATAATAATATAATGATGACCTCTCAATAAGATATAGAATATGATGAAAGAAAAATACATAAAAATAAATGATAAATTTGAGAAAATATGCAAGATAAAATTAGAAATGCCGTAAAAGTAATTTATTTATAGAAAAAAATTGAGAACCTATTGAATGAAAAATAACCTAAAGAAAAGCATAAAGCTATTAAGTAGAACTAAGATTATAAATTTGCGCAGAGGGTTGATGAGGGTATAGGAAATGTCTGAGTATGTTCCTGTAAAGAAATAGCTTAATGAGTTCTGCAATGCAGTACGAACTTGTGTTAATGAGGTATTGTTTTCATTAACAGAACGTTCAAGATGTTTCGTCTGCATTATTAGTTCAGACTAGCAGGGAGAGGTAGGTAGGTTGAAAAATGTGGAAATGGAAAGGTAAACGCAAGAGCTGTACTGCTGCCAATGATGATGGTACCCTGCTTGCATGATTAAAAAAAAGATGATTGGTAATGATAAAAATCATGAGACGGGTAATAAAAAAAAAAAGAATCTAGCTGGATATCCTAAACTCAGTATAGCGAGGAAGGATGTTTCCAGTTGTATTAATGAAATAAAAAAAAATCTGGCGAGCAAGAATCTCTTGAGGGGAATATATGAGATTGGGGAATGAAGAAAGGGAAGGTATCTGCAAGGGTTGTTCTGTTGACAATGATGATTTCACCCGACTTGAATGATAATAATAATAAAAAGAAAAAAATGATGAGTGGTAAAGATGAGAGTGATGAGCCGGGTGATAAGAAAAATAATCTAACCAGGTATCCTGAACTCACTATTGGGAATGATAAAGCAAGAAATGATTTCTCAGTTGGATTAATCAATGGAAAAAAAAAGAAAAATGTTTGGCGAACAGGAAGCCTTTGGGGTAATGCATGAGAATGTATGGGCAGGGTAGGTTAGGATACGTCAACGATAAAATGAGAAAAACGCAAATGTATTCAAAGTTTCCAAATGATATAAACAGTGGTTGAGAGAAGTTTTAAAATGTGTGTGATAAGTTTAGACATGAAAAATACTAATTGAAGAAAAATATATAATTAGTTGTTGATGGCTGACGGCATTGCTAATGATGGTTGAATGGCACACAAAATAATAGTAATGAATAATATAATTGATTAATTTTAAATATTTTATACACATCTAAAGTTATATTAATTGAAATAGCAATGGGGGGGTCAGGTAAAATGAAGAACTTAATGAATTTATAATAATAATGCTATTGTCATAAATAGGGTATCGATATATTTAGTAGTTAATTCAGTGCGAAAAAACGGAGATAGTGTCACATTAAAAGAGTTCTGTAGAGAAAATTCTCCTACCAGATGGATGTCTTGAATGGATATTGTGTAGTTGCTTGAGATGAGGCTAGGTGATCATTTTTGGCGGTGGTTGCCATGGGACATCATCGGTGCTGGTAAATGGGGCATAGCGAGGCTTTCTCGATGGATCTTGTCTGCTTGTTCGAGCCGATGGCGCGAGGTGTCTGTGGCGCAGGAGCTGTCGATGGAATACACGAGTTTTCAACAGGAATCCCGTGGCAGCCATCAAAAACACCAGGCAACAGCAGCAGATCAACAAGGCCAGATCTGCAGCAGCATCCTTCGATCAGGGCTGCTTTATTGAATGGTGCCCGGATTTCGATCACCTATGCTACATGAGGGCCTTGGAAGAGAAGCTGGGAAGGGGTTCCGTCTTCCAACTCATGAGAATGTCTGGCCACATGCTGGCCAGTCTGTCCAGTGTGGAGAAGGCCGAGCGCCTGATCGAGGACGGACTTACAATCGGAGACACCATCCTCAGAGCGTTCCCGTATAGGAAAAGGGCAGAAAAAATAATTATCGGGAACCTGCCCATCGCCGTAAAGGAGGAGGATATAGTCGCAACCCTGCGGCCATACTGCAGGGTCGTCTCTCTGGCCATCGAGATTGTCAACTGCGAGGGCTACTCCTGGGCCACAGGCAATAGAGAGGCCTTCATCCTCATGAATGATGGCATGAAGCTCCACCAGCTCCCTGGAAAAGTGGATATCAAGTCCAAGGGAGAAACAACACCTGCCTTCATCACGCACGGCGTGAAATGCAGCATGTGCCATCGCCAGGGACATCGGCGAGCCAGCTGCCCCAAGAGAAACAGGGAGGAACGCCCCACTAATCAACAAACACCCAGGCAGGACCCAGCGCGCCTTCCTCCTACCACTCAGACGCCGTCCTCTGCAGCACTCGCCGTGACTCCCCCAGCAGCGCTTGGCAGGCCTCAGGAGACCCCCTCCAAAAGTGTCTCGGCTCCCGCGGCGTCCACTCCCGTCCAACCAACGCCTGCTACAAGCGCCGCAAAATCACCAGCGGAAGGGGTGCCTTTCTCCAGCAAAGTTAGCGAGGCTAAGTTAGCTGTTCCTACCCTGCCCCTCCCTTCTGTTCCCAGAGTGCAGGAGGAAAGCTCTCGGGAGGAAGAAACGCCGAAGAAGGCATCTTTGGCTCTTGAGCAGCTGAAGCCAGTCCTTGAGCGACTCCCTGACACCATATTCAAGGACATTGAAGCGGCGGGCGTTGGGAGAGGAAAGGTGATTCAGGCAATCGCCAACAAAGGCCCTATGAAGGCGCTGATCGCTGCCCTGAATCCCGAGCAGGCGGCCTGCCTGACTGACTTCACCACCAAGTTGATATTCAATATAGAGGATAAGGCCTGCCACCTCTACAAGCGGCTCACCACCATCAGAGCTGCAGCTAATAGAGGGATGTCATGACCTTCCGCATGGCATGCCTCAATGTGCGCGGCATTGCCGTTCGCGAAAGGAGTGTGGAGTTGTGCTGCTTCCTTAAACAGCACGCAGTTGATGTCGCGTTCGTCCAGGAGACGAACGTGCTGGCCCTGAACAATGTCCGGGACCTTTGCCTGGGATACAGCGCCGTCTTCGCGCCATCATCGACACCCAGGGGATCCGGCCTCGCCGTCATCTTGGCGCCGGGAGTCAGCGTCCTCTGGCATCGTGTCCTGTGGCCAGGCAAGATTGCCATCGCCAGCGTCAAGATCCGGGGTCTCGAGACCCGCGTCATCAACTGCCACCTCTCCCACACTCCCGAAGAACGGCATCTCCAACTGCAGATCATCGCAGAGGAAGCCATCAGAGAAGATGCGTGGGCCCTCGGCGACATCAACATCTCTGAGGAGTCTTCGAGCGACATCGGGTCAGGAGCCGTGGAAGCCTTCGCGGAACTCCTGGACCGGACCGCCCTCGTCGACATCGCCGCCATCTTCGATGCCGCGCACCTGCCTACCAGGGTCGCCAGTTATGGAAGCCGGGTTGACGCCGCCCGTCTGGATCGAGTCCTTATACCATCAAGACTCTCTGGGCGCGTCACCCGTTACTGGACCCTCAATTACCGCAACTCGGACCACCGTGCCATTCTTCTCCAAGTGGGGGATCCCCCTTCACCGCCTGCGCCATCCATCTCCGCGCTACTGCGATCAGCGCCAGTCATCGAGAGGATTGAGGCGCTTCTTAGCGAAGCTTCGCAGGAAATCGAAGGCATCCGTACTGGAGATCTATGGGGAAAATGGGGAAAATTGAAGCGGGAACTCGTTGAAGACATCAAGTGCCTCTACGTTCCCCGCGTTGAAGATGAGGACTACGTCACCAGGGCAAGTCGGTTTCTTCGCTCCAGGCTCGAAGCTGAGACCGTGGAGGCGGACTACCCTTCACTGCCTGAACTTGGGCGTGCCCTGCGTGTCCGACAACACCGCCCGGAACTGACGACCGTCTTCGACGCCCAGGGGAACATCTTCGAGGGAAAGAGCTTGAGGCGCTACGTCTTCAACTCCTTCAGAGAGCGCTTCAACGGCTCTACCTGCAGCCCGGAGGACATCGCTGGGTTCTTGGAGGGAGCTACTGAGTGCATCACTCTGGAGGACAGTGACCCGCTTCATCGAGCAGATATCTCCTTGAATGAGGTGGAAGTTGCCATCAGCCGTCTGCCTCAAGGGAAAGCGGCTGGTTGGGATGGCATACCCTGCGAGCTTGTCAAGGGCTTCGAGGACTTCTTCGGTGGAGTCATACATCAAGTCCTCGCCGAATCCAAGCTTCGCGGGACTCTTCCAGAAACATCGAGGAGGAATATCATCTGCCTCGTCCCCAAAGCGCACGGTGGTTCGGGCCTAAGCGGTTATCGGCCCATATCACTTCCGACGGCGGACTACAGAATCGTCAGCAGCGTTCTTCTGGGTCGTCTACGTCGCCACCTTCCAGCTATCGTGCCGGATTGCCAGACATACGCAGTTCCGGGAAGATGTCCCTCCTGGAACATCGCGTGCGTGTCTGACGAAGTGGCCCAGGCCTTCAAGAACAAGACGCCGCTGGCAGTCATCTCCACCGACCTGCAGTCCGCCTTTGACAACGTGGACCGAGAGTTCCTGGCCTCCCAGCTACGCATCATCGGCCTGCCTCCGCCCTTCATGGAATGGCTCCACCTGCTCTACGCGGAGGCCGACGCTACCATCAAGGTGGATGGAAACTTCACCCGCCCATTCAAAATGCGCAGAGGGCTTCGGCAGGGTTGTGCCTGCAGCGCAGCCCTTTTCTCCATCTTTACGGGTCCCCTCCTGCGCCACTTGGAGAGAATCCTCGGAAGAGGGAACGTCCTGGCGTACGCCGATGACATTCTCCTGCTGATCCGCGAGGATTGGCAGTTTGAGAGAGTCAAGACCGTCTTTGACGAATTCCGGCGTGCATCGGGAGTCAGCGTCAACTTCCCGAAAAGTAAAGGACTGTGGTGCGGTGCCTGGAGGGACCGTGCCGACTCTCCGCTGGGCATCTCGTGGTCCGCATCCTCCATCACGGTACTGGGCTGCGAAATAACATCAGGCCATGGAACCTCGGTCCAGGAAAATCACCTGCTGGGCATCTTGGAGAGGTCGATCTCCAGATGGTCCCCATTTGTCCGCGGCTTCTCCCTGGTGGGGCGGGCGAGAGCGGCCAACTCGCTAGTACTGGCGGCGGTGCTCCACCATCTGCACGGCTACCTGCCCGGTGATGCCACTATCGCCAAACTGCAGGCCAGGCTGACGCGGTTCGTCTGGGGATCCTGCCATCGCGCCGCCTGGCTCCCGGAAGGTCTACTGGCACGTCCTGTGTCCGTCGGTGGCGTAGGACTGCTCGACATCAGGACCCAACTCCAGCTCGCCTGCTTCAAGGGGGTCCAGGCTGCATCCAGAAATGGAGGCAAGAACGCCTACTCTTGGCTGGTGGAGTCTGGAGCCTGGATGACCCCCTTGTCCTCGGGTTCCTGGTTGCTGCCTCGCCGCCGCCGGCTGCTGGATCTATGGGGGCAGGCCTCCTCCATCCTGGGCCTGAACCATCGGGTGTTGCCTGCTCCCACTCTACTGAACCTGCCCCTCGTCGGTGCCTGCAGATTCCTGGCGACGCCATCGCTTCGGGCTCCCTCTAGATGGAGAGGAGTTCGCGTCCGCGACCTGGCAGGCCCTGCTCCGCCGCCCATCGCCAGGCTTACAAGAAGCGCCTGCGAAGATGCAGCTGCTCTTGGGGCTTTTTGCCAACGCCTGGTGGCGGACAACGCGACGAGCATCTACAGGGAGCGGACCTTGGAGGAAGCCGTGGTGCTGCGCGGCACGGCCACGCCGTTCTTGCGCATCAGCACACGCACTGCGCGTCGCATGTTGGAGCGTCCCCGCCTGGCCGCCGTTCCCATCTCGCGGTATCTCCGGCGCTGGGCGCCTGTCGTCGACGTGCCCTCCACCAGCCTGGCGTCCTCATCTCTCCGTCGCTGCTCCTTCGGGGGCCATGCAGCGGACATCGCTCTGCGGCTAGCCCTGCACGCCCTGCCTCATCCGGGGCACCCGGCGTCGAGCCAGCCCGTCTGCATCGCCTGCGGCTCCAGCGACCTGTCGCTGGCTCATCGCTACTGGTCCTGCAGCGCCGTCCGCCCTCTCATCCGAGAGGTGTTCTCCATCATCGGGCGGCCGCCGGACCTGCAATCCTGGATCTTCGCGGTGAACCTCGAGAACCACGCCATCACCATCTCCTCAGCGGCAAAGCATGCCATCTACGTTTTCTTCGTAGATCGCGAGATGCGTGGTATCTCTGGGGACCCATTGGCGATCTTCCATCAAACTCTGCAGCGGTGGCAGAGGCGCCATGTACATAGTTGTATTTTTTAATCATTTTCAAAATCTTTTTTTATTTTTATTTATTTATTTATTTTTTTTTTTTATTATAACCATCATCCTTATTATTAGTGCGGACTGTGCACTTTACATGTATTGACAGGATGTCAATAAAAATATGTCAATTGTCAATTGTCTCTCTCTCTCTCTCTCTCTCTGCCCCCAGCTGCTACCATCTTTAGCTTTTTATTTTGACGTCCCCATTTTTAGTTTAAATACAAATAGGGGTGTACAGGTTTATTTAATAAAGATATAGCATATATACAAAATACGGGGGGTAGTAACAAATAGAAACAGTGTACATTTCAATAGAACGGTAGGATTTTATAAAGTATCGGCTCTAAATAATTGGAAGATATGTGACATATATTGAAAGTGTCATTATTATACAGTTTAAAATATACTATATATATGTCATATTGCAAATGATCATGTCGACTTAAACGGGTCTACTTTTGTAACCTCGAGTAAACCGACGTGTGAATAAACTGGCAGTCGTAGACGAGGCAAGGTTCTTCCCACACGTGAACAGCAAGAAGCAGAGGCAGGGCTAGATGTTAGCATCGAGCGGGTTGGAGACAGCCCACGGGACAGAGGTGGAGGCCATGACATAACCTGGATGCCTAACAACGATACAACGAGAGAGAACCAGAAGCGGCCTGCGTAGATGGACACACTGTATCACTCTCTGAACTGAGACTGTTGCGTTTACCCCGGGGCGCGGTCGCCTATAAAAAGCCCCGGAAGGGGGCCCCTTCTGGGCTTCGGCTATGTCCTCTGAATCTTTGCCTCGTAGCTGTCTCCAACCTACTCCTTTGCTGTTTTATTTTGAGGTCATCATTTTGAGTTGTAATACAAATATGAATGATACACAGGTTATATTAATAAAGATATAGCATATCATACAAAATATGGGGGGTGGTAGCAATAGGAACAGTGTACAATTTGATAGGCGGGTATGATCTTAAACTATTGGCTCTAACTAATTAGAAGATATGTGAAATATACTAACAATGTTATTATGTTACAATTTAAAATATAATGCATATTTTAATATCTATATATATATAAATCAATGTATGTGTGTGTGTCTGTTTGTTTGTTTGTTTGTCCTTTATGCCTGACCAAACCACTCATTGGATCGCCATGAAACTTTGGGAAGTTATTTAGTATAGTACTGAGAAGGTTTCTAGCAAATAAAATTTTTGAAATAACTTTTCGCCTAGAAATAATCAAGATAAATATTCTAATTTATCTGTTATAATTCAACAATCTGCTCTAAATATTATCATGATGATACGATGATTTTGTAATGTAGAAAATTAGGAAAGACAAAATTCAGGATGACACGGCAATTTATTTGAGACAAGAATAATGATACAATTCAAAGGCAAGATACTATTCCTTTAACTTCCAATTACCGAGGGAACCAATTAATATTGATTTTATTCAACTTATCGAGTATTTTTCAAGGGACCGGGAAAAAATGTTCACTTTATCGAGAGATTCGTTAAACAGACCTTTACTCGGGTAAAACCCGGGCGAAGCCGGGTACATCCATACAAGAATAATGATACAATTCCAAGGCAAGATACTATTCCTTTAACTTCCAATTACCGAGGGAACCAATTAATATTGATTTTATTCAACTTATCGAGTATTTTTCAAGGGACCGGGAAAAAAATGTTCACTTTATCGAGAGATTCGTTAGACAAACTTTTACTCGGGTAAAACTCGGGCGAAGCCGGGTACGTCCGCTAGTGTTTAATATAATTTAATACGTATTACATAACCTCTGATATAAAAAATGGATTATTAAATAATCAACTATACCAATTAAAGATAGATTTCATTAGTGTAATTTACTTGTTAAATTTTATATATTATTCTTTATATATAATGGAAAGCATTTAGCTTAAACTGGATCTGTTCATTTGACATTGTACTCTCAGATCTGCATTATTGGGCACCGGATTAAAATATTCTCAGGGTTGTGATCTTCTTGGTCGCATAAGCAGATTGGAGAATCAATTATTAAATTCTCTGGACAAATCTCTACACCCTAGATGACTCCACCAGAAATTTACAAAGATTTGCTGCTACCCCGAAACTACTGCCTTCAATGTAATGAAACAAGAATTTACCCCAACAACAAATCTGATTGTTCATGGTTACATTTAGCCAGACTTTGCAAAGGTATTTAAATAATACCCAACTTTCCCCTATTTTCAAGATGAAGACCAAACCGTGGACCACCTCCTCTTCACCTCTCTCTCTCTCTCTGCCCAACCTTCCAATACCAAAGATTCCTGACGGCCACCCTCCTAGGGATCACCAACCAAGTACAGCATTCCTAGAAAATCTCCTAAAAAAGAAATCTGCCTGACGCCACCTCATGAATTAGACTTCCACTGACATTGTAAATTAAACCAAGAAGACTTAGGTGTCAGCCCGGGTAGTTAGTGACTTCTGTACGTGGTCCCAGGAACCTACTGTGTTAACGAAATAAATAAATAAAGTAAGCAACTTAGTTTTATATTTAAAAATTTTGCGTTAAAATTATTTGAATATCTAACTTTCATTTTTTTATCACAAAATATTTCAATTTGTTATCGTTTTTTTTTTTTAAATAGGATATGAACGGTTCAAATTCTAAACTGTATTCTCATCTATAAACCAAATTGTTATATTTATAATTTTGATTAGTAAGTTTAATGACAAAGATAGTTAAAGTGGCCTTTAAACTCTTATTTATATATGTACTAGCAAATGTACCTCTGACTTCACCCGGTTTTTGCACGATTGAAAGTTTGCCTAACAAAATTTTGTTAAAAACCATAATTTTTTGTAAGAAACATCCACTTCCTATTGAATTGATTCTTGTTACGGTAAAATTATGTTTGATACTCTTCTCAAAGAAAACTACTGAGTGAATCATTAGAAATTTAGTATTTAGATAGCATGAGAGTAAAAATATACTCGAAAAAAGCCTGGGCATTGACCGGGTCCTTCGCTAATTCAAATATAATTGAAATGTTAAATCAATATCTGTTTCTCTTTTTCTCAAGAACTATCGAATAAATCATTATAATAATCCATTTTACGGGTATCTGAAGATAGGAATTATTGTATAGGCTATTCGAATCCAATATTAATTAGTCGAACAACAAAACTAATTAACATAAAGTCATGTAGAAAATTAGGAAAGACAAACTTCAGAATGATACGGCAATTTATTTAAGGCAAAAAAAATGAATCAACATCTATATATATATATAATTTAATGTCTGTCTGTGTGTACTCTATAGATTCAAAACCATACATCCAATCGCCGTGAAATTTTGGGATATTATTAGGTATCGAAAAGATAGAGGCTGCCTGGCCGGCATTCATATTTATATTAAAAATAGACACTTCGGCCAGTTGGAGTTTTTCATTTTCTCAACGTTTCGACAAAAATCTTTTGTCTTCGTCAGGAGAAGTAAATAAAATAAACATTTGGCAAGGCGTTAAAAATTGTTCTGAGGTTTGCAAGGGCGTTCTCACGTGATTCTTCGAATTTAGTACAACATCTAAAGCGCGAGTCAAAAACAAATATTAAACTCGTCAAAGACTATGATCTTGGAAATAAAAATATATATTAATAAAATGCAAATTTCATAAGAGGACATCACTAAAAACTTTCGTTACAATGCATCAATTTCGACCAAATTTTCAACATTTATGTAAAACGAGATGGAGCAGGTTTTGCTTAACGTCAAAATATTTTTCCCTAACATTAACATGCGTAACTTCGCTGTTATCGATTAAATACAAAAAATTCAACAGAGTTAATTTTATTTATATATAAATACAAAATTAAATTTCAACAGAGTTAATATTTTTACATACACTAGCTAATAATCTCAATCTAAAAATATAATATACTAGCGGACGTACCCGGCTTCGCCCGGGTTTTACCCGAGTAAAAGTTTGTCTAACGAATCTCTCGATAAAGTGAACATTTTTTTCCCGGTCCCTTGAAAAATACTCGATAAGTTGAATAAAATCAATATTAATTGGTTCCCTCGGTAATTGGAAGTTAAAGGAATAGTATCTTGCCTTGGAATTGTATCATTATTCTTGTATGGATGTACCCGGCTTCGCCCGGGTTTTACCCGAGTAAAGGTTTGTTTAACGAATCTCTCGATAAAGTGAACATTTTTTCCCGGTCCCTTGAAAAATACTCGATAAGTTGAATAAAATCAATATTAATTGGTTCCCTCGGTAATTGGAAGTTGAAGGAATAGTATCTTGCCTTTGAATTGTATCATTATTCTTGTCTCAAATAAATTGCCGTGTCATCCTGAATTTTGTCTTTCCTAATTTTCTACATTACAAAATCATCGTATCATCATGATAATATTTAGAGCAGATTTTTGAATTATAACAGATAAATTAGAATATTTATCTTGATTATTTCTAGGCGAAAAGTTATTTCAAAAAAAATATTTGCTAGAAACCTTCCCAGTACTATACTAAATAACTTCCCAAAGTTTCATGGCGATCCAATGAGTGGTTTGGTCAGGCATAAAGGACAAACAAACAAACAAACAGACACACACACATACATTCATTTTTATATATATAGAAAAAGCCAACAATGAAGAGTGAATGTAAGATAAAAAGCCAACAATGAAGAGTAAATGTAATATAAAAAGCCAACAATGAAGAATGAATGTAAGATAAAAAGCCAACAATGAAGAGTGAATCTATATATATAAAATTGAATGTCTGTCTGTCTGTCTGTCTGTCTGTCTGTGTGTGTGTGTGTGTGTCCTCTATGGATTCAAAAACCATACATCCAATCGCCGTGAAAATTTGGGATATTATTAGGTGTATCCCCGGAAAGGTTTACGAAAAATAATATCTTGAATATCTTTAATATCCTTAGAGTTATTTGCAGATTTGTAGCTTTAACTCGCAAGCACCATTGAGACGGAGATAGGCTTAGGTTTGCTGCTCCTGATGACCTTGGGTCTGCCCCACCCCGTGAGAGAATGGATTCGCCCGGCCGCCAGTACCCACCGACCAATCAGGGCAGAGTTGGTGTCACAGCTATGCCAAGTAGACAAGAAAAAAAGCCTCGCGGGAGCTTGCCCAAGATGACCTCGGGGAACTTCGTCCATCTTCCATAAACGACCATGAATTTATTCAACCTTATCGAGTATTTTTCAAGGGACCGGGAAAAAATGTTCACTAGATAAAACGATGATTTAGTAATGTAGAAAATTAGGAAAGACAAAATTCAGAATGACACGGCACACAGGGACCGGGAAAAAATGATCACTTTATCAGTTTCAAATTATCAAAATATATCTATTTCTTTTTATAAGTTTATAGAGAATTGTTTTAACAAATGTTCGTTAGACAGATCTTTACTCGGGTACCGATTAATATTGATTTTATTCAACTTATCGAGTATTTTTCAAGGGACCGGGAAAAAATGTTCACTTTATCGAGAGATTCGTTAGACAAACCTTTACTCGGGTAAAACACGGGCGAAGCCGGGTACATCCGCTAGTGTAATATAAAAAGCCAACAATGAAGAATGAATGTAAGATAAAAAGCCAACAATGAAGAGTGAATGTAAGATAAAAAGCCAACAATGAATAGTAAATGTAATATAAAAGCCAACAATGAAGAATGAATGTAAGATAAAAAGCCAACAAAGAAGAGTAAATCTACTTATATAATTGCCTTATTCTGTCTGTGTGAAGTTCACTGTGTGAAGTTCACAGATAGATTTTGGTCAGAATATAATATAAAAAGCCAACAATGAAGAGTAAATATGATATAAAAAGCCAACAATGAAGAATGAATGTAAGATAAAAAGCCAACAATAAAGAGTAAATGTAATATAAAAAGCCAACAATGAAGAATATATTTAAGATAAAAAGCCAACAATGAAGAGTAAATATAATATAAAAAGCCAACAATGAAGAATAAAGGCAATGTGACACGGGAAAAAATGTTCACTAGATAAAACTATGATTTTCTAATGTAGAAAATTAGGAAAGACAAAATTCAGGATGACACGGCACACAGGGACCGGGAAAAAATGTTCACTTTATCGAGAGATTCAAATTTACGAGTTTCAAATTATCAAAATATATCTTTTTTTTTTAATTAGTTTTTAGAGAATTGTTTTAACAAATGTTCGCTAGACAAACCTTTACTCGGGTAAAACCCCGGGCGAAGCCGAGTACGTTTTATAAGTTTATAGAGAATTGTTTTAACAAATGTTCGTTAGACAAACATTCACTCGGGTAAAACCCGGGCGAAGCCGGGCACATCCGCTAGTATATAATAATAAAATTATAACAAATTAAGTAAAAATAAATAAATAAAGTAATATAATAATAATAATCACAAATATTATTATATAGATTTATAACTATTATGTCCAATTTTTTATCTAGCTTATTAACTACTTTTTAAATTTAAAAATTAAGCATATTGTGTTGCGGAATATCTTCAAAAGTATTTATAGTTCTTTTCCCAAATTCTCGTGATACCCATCCCTCTAAAAATAATATTTCCTTTTTAAATTTTATATTCCTATGAAATATCTCAATATCATTCCAATCTGGCCTATGTCCTGAAAATAATGCATGTTCCCCAATTTTGCTTAATGCCCTTCTCCCCAATAAACCCTGTTGGTGTTCCTTAATTCTGGTCTCTAAATTTATCTAATAATATGTAGGAGAAACCGGCCGAAATTTAGAGACCAGAATTAAGGAACACCAACAGGGTTTTTTGGGGAGAAGGGCATTAAGCAAAATTGGGGAACATGCATTATTTTCAGGACATAAGCCAGATTGGAATGATATTGAGATATTTCATAGGAATATAAAATTTAAAAAGGAAATATTATTTTTAGAGGGATGGGTATCACGAGAATTTGGGAAAAGAACTATAAATACTTTTGAAGATATTCCGCAACACAATGTGCTTCATTTTTAAATTTAAAAAGTAGTTAATAAGCTAGATAAAAAATTGGACATAATAGTTATAAATCTATATAATAATATTTGTGATTATTATTATTATATTACTTTATTTGTTTATTTTTACTTAATTTGTTATAATTTTATTATTATATATTTTTATTTCCAAGATCATAGTCTTTGACGAGTTTAATATTTGTTTTTGACTCGCGCTTTAGATGTTGTACTAAATTCGAAGAATCACGTGAGAACGCCCTTGCAAACCTCAGAACAATTTTTAACGCCTTGCCAAATGTTTATTTTATTTACTTCTCCTGACGAAGACAAAAGATATTTGTCGAAACGTTGAGAAAATAAAAAAAACTCCAACTGGCCGAAGTGTCTATTTTTAATATAAATATTATTAGGTATATCCCCGGGAAAGTTTTTGAAAAATAATTTCTTGAATATCTTGAATATGCTTAGAGTTATTTGCAGATTTGTAGATTTAACTCGCAAGCAGCGCCCCCATTGCGACGATGTTAACAAGTTTTTTATCTATAAGTTTTATTATCACTAAGTTTATTATCTTAAAAATTATTTATCAAAAGTAAGATTTTCTACCTATTAATTGCGCACAAGTCAAAGTTAGTTTTATCATTTATCTACAACATATATATTGGGAGAATAGATAAAATGATGATTTTGTAATGCAGAAAATTAGGAAAGACAAAATTCAGGATGACACTGCAATTTGTTTGAGACAAGAATAATGATACAATTCCAAGGCAAGATACTATTCCTTTAACTTCCAATTACCGAGGGAACCAATTAATATTGATTTTATTCAACTTATCGAGTATTTTTCAAGGGACCGGGAAAAAATGTTCACTAGATAAAACGATGATTTTGTAATGTAGAAAATTTGGAAACACAAAATTCAGGATGACACGGCACACAGGGACCGGGAAAAAAATGTTCACCTTATCGAGAGATTCAAATTTACGAGTTTCAAATTAACAAAATATATCTATTTTTTTTTAAATAAGTTTATAGAGAATTGTTTTAACAAATGTTCGTTAGACAAACCTTTACTCGGGTAAAACCCTGGGCGAAGCCGGGTATATCCGCTAGTTTATCTATTTATCTATATATATAAAAATGAATGTATGTGTGTGTGTGTCCTTTATGCCTGACCAAACCACTCATTGGAACGCCATCAAACTTTCGGAAGTTATTTAGTATAGTACTGGGAAGGTTTCTGAAAAATAAATTCTTGAATATCTTTAATATCCTTAGAGTTATTTGCAGATTTGTATATTTAACTCGCAAGCAGCGCCCCCATTGCGACGATGATAACAAGTTTTTTATCTATAAGTTTTATTATCACTAAGTTTATTATCTTAAAAATTATTTATCAAAAGTAAGATTTTCTACCTATTAATTGCGCACAAGTCAAAGTTAGTTATCGAGTATTTTTCAAGGGACCGGGAAAAAATGTTCACTAAGTCAAAGTTAGTTATCGAGTATTTTTCAAGGGACCGGGAAAAATGTTCACTAGATAAAACGATGATTATGTAATGTAGAAAATTAGGAAAGACAAAATTCAGGATGACACGGCAATTTATTTGAGACAAGAATAATGATACAATTCCAAGGCAAAGAAACTATTCCTTTAACTTCCAATTACCGAGGTACCCAATTAATATTGATTTCATTCAACTTATCGAGTATTTTTCAAGAGACCGGGAAAAAATGTTCACTTTATCGAGAGATTCAAATTTACGAGTTTCAAATTATCAAAATATATCTATTACTAGACGAATGGCCCGGGCAACGGGTTTTACCCAAGTGCGAATATATTTTAAAAACGTTGTCTTGGGTGGTCGCTATAGACAGGGTGGTCTGTATAGACAGGTGTATGTATCACACAGCCGATAACAGGGTTGTCTAGAGTGGCCGCTGTAGACAGGGTGGTCTGTATAGACAGGTGTATGTATCACACAGCCGATAACAGGGTTGTCTAGAGTGGCCGCTGTAGACAGGGTGGTCTGTATAGACAGGTGTATGTATCACACAGCCGATAACAGGGTTGTCTAGAGTGGCCGCTATAGACAGGTGTATGTATCACACAGCTGATAACAGGGTTTTCTAGAATGGCCGCTATATACAGGGTGGTCTGTATAGACAGGTGGATGTAACACACTGCTGATTACAGGATTGCCTAAAGTGTCCGCTATAGACAGGGTGGTCTGTATAGACAGGTGAATGTAACACACTAATGATAACAGGGTTGCCTAAGGTGACCGCTATAGGCAGGGTGGTCTGTATAGACAGGTGGATGTATCACACAGCTGATAACAGGGTTGTCTAGAGTGGCCGCTATAGACAGGTGTATGTATCACACAGCTGATAACAGGGTTTTCTAGAGGGGGGCAGGGAGGACACGTGTTCGCCGGCGGCAGCCAATGGGCGCGCATTCTATCCGTGAGCTTCAGAATAAGGCAATTATATAAGTAGATTTTTTTAAATAAGTTTATAGAGAATTGTTTTAACAAATGTTTGTTAGACAAACCTTTACTCGGGTAAAACCCGGGCGAAGCCGCGTACATCCGCTAGTAAGATATAAGATAAGCAATGAAGAAGTTTCCAGAGTAACAAATCTCTATATATATAAACATGAATGTTTGTATGTTTGTTTGTCTGTTTGTCTGTCTGTATGTCCGGTATACAAATTCGCAGTAGTTCACTAATTCAAACCAAAATTTCCATACATAGGTAAAAGAATACGGGGAAGACGATAGGCTATTTTAAAAAATATATAAATCAATTATTAAAACTATATATTTTTAGTCAGAAAATGATGATGACGATATTGCTGTATCATCTTTAATTATCAGATACAAAATTATATCGGGAAAAATTCTAAAAAGCAGAGACCACGGGTGAAACCAGTTCATTATTTTGTATGCAGGAACAAAATTCTAACAGAAAAACATTCATTCGAGCAGAAAACAAAAGCCAGATCATCTTTCTATAAAAATATCGCTTCTCAGACACAAAGTTTGGAGCGTGACGTTTCACAAGAGTGACATCCACGGCGCCAATTTATAATTGTAACGAATAGTATTTGAATAGGGTACATTTAATAGGGTAAAACCCGGGCGTTGCCCGGGTCATTCGGCTAGTTATAAATAAATATAAAAAAATCAATATTCTGTATATATAAGATAAAATAAATACTTTGCTACAATATTTTGTAGTCATGAAATGTTAATTATTTTCTATTTCACCACTTTCGGTGAAGAGTAGGACATTATCTAAAGAACAACTACTAGTTGCAGAGTAAAAATGTATTTTAGAGAGAGGACTATTCTTAGATGAAAATATCTAATTGTAAAATTGGTAATTTTAGTATTAAACTGTCATTTGTAGTGAAGTGTCTGCTTAAAGGGAGTGTCGGTGTATCGAGGTTCAGCTATCTTACTATTTAAATGCATTTGGAAAGGACAAAGGATCCCTGTACAGAGAACCAAGAAGAGTTCTTGAACTTCTTTATGAGCACGACCTCCAAGATCTTGTCTAATTTAGACTAATAAAAGGATAAATAAAGAAAAGTGCATATTTTATTATCTAGAGCTACCTTCAGTATATATTTTATCAAATTTAATATAATACACACAAAAAAATCCTTTATTATGGATCAAGCCCCATACAGGATTCTCCCAGTATACCAATGGTTTTAATTGAACATATATCAAGTACTATATACAATTCAGTATTAACATGAGCCCAAAAAAAAAGGAAATCTATTTACACATGTTTATCATCTTTCTCGCCTTCTCACAAAATTCGTAAAAATCTATTGCAATATGTCTACTCTTCACCGTTACTGTTAGCAGCGTATAGAGTGATAAAGAATAGCGCTCGTATTATTAAAAAGTAATTTCCTTTCTTCATACAGATGATTGCAGGTAAATATATAGTTAGTTAGTTCTGACTCAAAATTATCTCCGCACAATACACATACGAGATTTTCTGATTTCATATTTTTAAATTAAATATAATACATATGGCAAGGGGCTTCTTTACATAATACAGTTAAACCTGTCTATAGCGCCCCCTCTTGGGACTCACCAAAATAGGGTGTTATAGACAGGTCACTTTTAATGTAAAATGTTTACATTTTAATGTTTAAAATCGGGCGCTATAGAGAGGAAGGCGCTATTTAGAGGAGGCGCTATAGACAGGTTTAACTGCATACTGAAACATTAGCCCTTTCAATGAATGGGTATAGAATAACAAAGTTTTAAGCTTTATCTAAATTTCATCTTAAACTATATAATAAAATATATAACTTTTTTTTTTAAATCGCGCATACGAAAGAAATTATCATAATATTTAAGCAATAAATGTGCCAACGTAGAAATCTAGCTACTCTCACGCTGCCAAAATTTTCCATTACATAATCAGGAGATTTAGTGTCATATCCCTGTAATGCAGCATAAATAAATTTTAATATCTTTTTTATTATATTTCAATTCTCTCTCTGTGGGGGGTCAATTCTCTCAAATTTATTTAGTAATCTTTGCGCCTATGTGTTGAAATCTTTCATATTTCTTTGTGTTTCCTTTAATATTCTCGACATTCTATTTTATTTTTGTTATAATACCTTGATAAAGGTTGGCGTTCAGCCAACTGATATATTAGTAAAATAAATGATATTTTGATCTAATATATGCCTTTTTAATTAAAAATAATATTTTATAGGACAATCTTGAAATTTTTACACCTTTCTCTCCGTTTGTTGTATTAATATCTTTGCAAACTTCTTCACTATTATATTTTTGGTATCTCTCTCGTTTTCTTTTTAATAAAATTTAAGTAATATTGTAAGGTGAATAAATTAGGAAAAAAGTGTCGGTAGACGAGTGGTTAAAGTCCTCGATTCCCGATAGCCAAGAACCGGAATCGAATCCCGCGTTGGACACTTTGTTTTAATCTTCACATATCATTCATTGTTGCAAAAAACTAGGTTTCTCTTTTTGAGCGGTTCCTAATAAAGTTATTTTGCAAAAAGAACAAGAAATTAAAAAATACAAATCTTCGAATGACAAGACAATTTATTGTTCATCAAAATAAATAAAAATTGTAAAATATTGAGGAAAGGCCAATCAAAAAACGGGTCTACAATCACAGCCTGTCCTGAGTCCTATCATTGAAGTATCACCTTGATAAATATAAAAAAATAACTCAGACATACTTGTCCGAGAAAGGCTATATATAAAATATTCGGTGGACGAGTGGGTAACACCCTCGATTCCCGACAGTCATGAACCGGGATTGAATACCGCGTTAAAATTTTGTTTGATATGTGAACTTCACATATTATTCACTGTTGTCAATTATCATAAACTAGGTAGCTCTTGTTGAGCGGTACCTAATAAATTGATTTTGAAAAGAAAAAAAAAGTTATATGAAGGAGTCGGTGAACGAGTGGGTAAAAACCTCGATTCCCGACAGTCATGAACCGGGATCGAATCCCGCGTTGGACCCTTTGTTCTAATATGTGAATAACCTTCACATATTATTTATTGTTGCAAATATCATAAACTAGGTTTCTCTTTTTGAGCGGTACTTAATAAAGTTATTTTGGAACAAGAAATGCTATATGATGACCTAGTGAGAGAGTCTACGCGTCATTTAGGAGCTGGTAATAATTGAAGATCGCAAGAAGAAAACCCGATTCAAGACCTTAGTAAGCCTACCAAAACAGAATTAGAGAGATAAACCTAGTTTAAGTTTTTTAATCATTTATATATACAAGGTAGGGTCAAAAGGTTCCCGAACTTTTTAAAAATTAATTATTTATTCATAGTATAGTAATTTGAACATCATTTTTTTTTTCAAAATAGGAGCCTTGGTTATCTACATGTTTTTTCCAGCGTGAAAAAAAGCGGTTGAAATGCTAGTTCAAAGTCAATTTTTCTAAGCTTGTTTAGCTCCACCGTCGCATTTTCAATGACTTCTGATGACTATGAAAAGTGCCCCCCTTTTAACGTCATTTTAAGTTTTGGAAAGAAGAAGAAATCACATGGGGCGATATCAGGAGAGTAAGAAGGATGCGGCAAGACAGATACAGAGTGTTTAGCTAAATACCATAGTCTTGAACAATAATGGCTCTATGAGCAGGGGCATTATCATGTAGCAATTTCCACTGTTTTTATTTAAAGAGTTGGTTTCTTTTTATTCTTATCGCATCACGAAGGCGCACAAGTATTTCTTTGTATGCCTGTTTATTAATAGTAATCCCCTCTTTAATAAATTCATAATGGAAAAGCCCCCTTCATAATCGAAAAACACTACAAGAATTACTTTTCCTTTGGACTTATCAAGACGAACTTTCTTCTTCCTAGGAGAACTTGGTGTGTGCCATTCGAGTGATTGTTTTTGATTAGTGGATCAAAAAGAAAGCACCATGTTTCATCACCATTTATTATTGTTTTTAAAAAATCAGAATCATTATTTGCAACTTCAATTAAATCTTTGCAAATTGTTTATCTGGTTTCTCTTTGTTGATCTGTTAAATTTCGTGGCGCAAAATAACCACAAAGTTTTTTCATGTTTAAATGTTCACCAATAATATTTTGGCAACTACCACACGAAATTCCAAGTATTTATGATATATTATCAATAGTAATTTTTCTATCAGCAACAATTAAATCCCTTACCTGTCCAATATTGCGATCCGTTGTTGACGTCAATGGCCGACCTGACCTTGAATCATCTGCGATGCTCTTACGGCCATCTTTAAAACGTTTATACCTGAAATAAACTTGCGTTCGGAACAATTTTTCGTCTTCATAAGCTTCATTAATTAATGCTAATGTCTCTGTGAAAGACTTCTTTAAATTTACACAAAATTTAATATTTGCCCTTTTCTCAAATGATGACATTGCAGAAACCGACGCGAGCCAAATATTTACAACAAAAATATGCCTAAAATGAAAACTACGCATGGGAATTTACTGGCGTTGCTAAATTAAATTATATTTTAGGCTTTGCTCTTTACAGTGAAATTGATTTTACGTTTTCAAAAGTTGTTATATATATATATATATATATATATATATGTCATAATATTACCCTTCCAGGCATAATAAAGTAAATCTACAGTCGACCAGAGAGAGACGTAATCGATAGAAGGCAACTAAGTTACGGCCATTTTGAACCACTGGCCACATTCCAGGGGGCGACCGCAGGGCGAACTGAAGGGGCGAACTGTGTCGCTCGATGCAGATTGTTCAAGTGCGAACAAAAAGGGTTTGATAAATATCTAGCAGTTAGTCAATCTGCATCCTGTGACGAACACACCATTGGCTAGATGGTGTGGGTCGGTGGATAGGCTAGAGATGAACTACGAAATATATTATCATAAATGAAGGGCGAAGATTAGGATTTTGAGATGACAATATAGAAGTTCGATAATTGATTAATCAATAATTCTATAAAAGGTCCTGAGCTGGTATAAGGTTGAAAAAGTTGTAAGAATGAGTGGGACATTAAGGGAAAGATAGATAAGAGTCACCAAGGGTTGGTTGTAAGCAAGACTCACGTGGTGGTTGGAATTCTTCGACGCCTGAATTACAGGGTGAATTTTGAGTCGTTTAGGGAAAGAAATTATTTTTCGTGAGCCGTGCTTACAAGTAGGGGAGGTCATATACAAATAGGTATACAAAAGTTTAGGTGCTGGAGGCATATTTTTATAGATAAATTGAATATGAAAAATCTATTGTTAATAGTAAAAATCGTAAAGCATTAATAGGTAGAATTCCATTTTTTTTAAAGAGTTACGTTAAAATGGAAATTATTTAATTAAAATGACGATTGTTAAATTCTACTGGTAAGGTAACTAATTAAATGAGTTACAAATATCTAGATAAATAGTATGGAGAATAAAATCATTGTTAATAGGCGTGGAGAGAATAAATGGAGCTAATTATGTAAATATTGGCATCAGAGTTTACAAGGAGTGAGTTCTTTAAAGAATGAATGGAAGGAGTAAAACAATTTCACTTACAGGTTATGCTGGTTTAGAGAGCAGGTAAGTTCATTGAGATTCGGGAGAGTTCTGTCTGTGACACTGTGCGTACCAGTGTTGTACATAACAGTAGCGGCAGGGATATGGCGGAGTCTTGTCCATGATGGTGGAAGGTGTCCTGCTCTGGCACGGCGATCGCTCTTGGGCAGATCTAGTGCTGGAAGAAGTGCGTGGCAGCTTCATCTCCGTCGTAGGTGAATACTTCTTCGGGATCACGGTTCAAAGGTTGGCGAAGAAGGGGTTGAGGGCTCGAAGGGGAGTGGTTACAGTTGAGTTGGGTTTGGCCGATCATCGTGGCTTGGCTTCTTGTTTCTTCATACTCCGGTATATGAGGGATTTGCTTCCCGGCCAGGTTTTATCCTGTCGACTTTCAATGTGATATGATCCTGTCGACTTTCAATGTGGCAATATAGTGGTAATAATGTGGTGGGGAAAGGGAAATAATCACACCACAAATTGGTAGAGGAATTTGGAAGCCATCCGAGAGAGAGAGGTAGTGCGAGGGGCTGTGTGCTGAACGACCGTCTGTCACCACCACCCCCCAACTATCCAAAAATAGGTCCTGAGGGTTCTAAGAAAAGCCCTGCGGTCGCCCTCTGGAATGTGGTCGTTTTGTGTCCCAAATGACCGTACTTTAGCTGCGTTCTATCGACTACGTCTCTCTCTGGTTGACTGTAGAAATTTTATTTTTTTTTATAGAGGAATTTGGAAGCCATCCGAGAGAGAGAGAGAGGTAGTGCGAGGGGCTGTCACTGCGGAACGACCGTTTTGTGACCACCACCCCCAACTATCCAAAAATAGTCCCGAGGGTTACAAGAAAAGCCCTGCGGTCGCCCCCTGGAATGTGGCCAGTGGTTCAAAATGGCCGTAACTTAGTTGCCTTCTATCGATTACGTCTCTCTCTGGTCGACTGTAGATTTACTTTATTATGCCTGGAAGGGTAATATTATGACATATATATATATATTTTTTTTTTTAAAGTTCGGGAACTATTTGATCCTACCGTGCATTTCAAATCTGATATATACATAAATCGATTTATTTGATTATAGCAAGCGATTTTTTGCCCCTACGCCGTCATTGCGTCTTATATCAGTCTTGTGAAATGTCCCGCTCCAGCCCCCCTCCACACACCAATCCCCGTCGCGCCGTGGAGGGCACGTGGTCACTGCACACGTCCTTGACATAGTTGGCAGAGTTACCGTAGTGAGACGCTGGTTGCAAGTTAAATAGGGAAAATTTGTTACTAATTTGTTAATAACTCCAAGGGTATTCGAGATAGAAGCCTGAATATTTGCCTATAAGTTTTTACAGATTCAACTCAATATACTGGTAAAATTTCAGCCAGATTAGTTACGTATTGTGGACGTGTATAGCCGACAAACATACATACATATATACATACATACATACATACACTGACTTTTATATGTTTAGGGATTGAGTTACGTTGTGTGTGTAGTTAACTAACACCTAAAATTAACCAACCCACCGTAGATATATCTATAAAGATGGAAGAAACTCCGTTTGCATTAGAAGTCCCCAACTCTAACTTCACTAGCCCCAAATACCCAAAAAAATTAGAAGATTCCTAAGCATTGAAAATTTTCTATAGCTTTTTTTTGCGCTCATAGATTTCATTGACTTCTACGAACAATTCGTTCAGACTTCGTGGAAAATCGTAATACAATCAAAACTCCTCTGAAGCACTCGAGAGAAAAATCTCCAGAACCCACAAAAAATCAACTACTATGCAAAATAAAGTCTGTAACCCTAAATACGGATCAAAAGTTTTCACCAACTCTAAATCAACATTAAAAAAGAAATAGCCAGAAAAACATAAGCAGAAGAAAATGTTGTAATGGAAATTAAAGTCACTTCAAACGAGAATCCAAAGCTTTAATCGCCTAAAGAAACGGTTTCTTCTTGGAAAGTTTGAAATTCGTGATATCAGCCGATCATTACGCTACAGAAACTGCTGTGCCTATTTCTTCGTTTTAAAGAGAATATAAAAGATTATATTCTATGTCTTATACCTGGCCATCACAGTCTGCTAAAAGTTTGATATTTATTATTCTCGCCTTGTAAAAACTGTTTAATGCAAATATGCCAATTTAGTACTTCTATGTGGTCTAGAATTATATTAAAATCGATCACAAATATTGAAAAGAAATATGGAAATTTGTACATATTCGACCACATTTTTATAGAATGATGGCCGCTCTTTACATCACAGAAACATCTTCATTTGATAATGCACAATTTGGATTATAGATTATAAATATAAGGTAATAAGATCAAATCCAAATAAATATCAATAATATATATATATATATATATATATAATAAATAACTATTTATTTATTTGGAGTGTGTGTGTGTGTGTTGTTCTTATTACACCGAGCTTAAAATTTGAAAATAATTGTACATATTATCCATTATAAATATTATAGGCTATGTTTATCTTTTTGAGTGGTACCTAATAAGGTTGAATACACATGAATACACATGAATACACTGGGCGATACATCCTTTTCATAGGGAGTGATTTATAAAGTAGACAAGCATGAATAATGATCAAAAAACTACATTTTGACACAGGTTTATGAGATTTTTTTTTTATTTTTACGATATATATATAAAAACTCAAAATATTTACATTAGATATATCTATATATCATTTAGTAGGTATTATGATTTCTGCATAAGCTCTAGATAAGATTCGCAATTGAGACAAGCTGACTTATTCCGGCCAACCAAGTCAGTAAAACGTGGGGCTAAGCTAATGTAACATTTACTACAAACAGCCTTCGTGCAGATAGAACATTTATATTTCCAGTTGCTATAAAATGAAAATCTTGATTTTTTGCAACAAAAACAAATATTTTCCTTTATCATATCCATATATAGAGATTTAGAAACGGATGAGAGTTCACCTTTCATCATCTCTTGGCGTATGTGAGAAATTTCATCGAAAGTTAATGAACCATTTGAAGAGGAAGAAGTTGATAATTCGTTAAGACTTTTCTGATTCTCTGAAGAATTTTCTGAAGAACATTTATCATCTATTCGTAATCTTTTATCTAATTTGATATATGTAAAAGTTCTTGTATGCAATCCTAAGTCCTCGAGTATGAATAGTTCAGGATCGGCTTTGATAAAGCGCCTTTTAGGTGGAGAATCTGTAGTAATCTTCTTCATAGGCTTCAGTTTGTAACGCTTGCAACGAATATCATCTATAACAATATTAAATATATTCTTAATAGAATTAATATCCAAGTTATTTTCAATCACCTTGACACATTCACGAATTTCGCTCTTGACTTTCATTATAATATCATCCCATTTTTTAAAAAGCGTTTCGTTATGCATTCGTACATCTTCAGAGTTGGAATTTATTTCTAGACTTTTAGAACTCTGATGAGTATTTTTGATAAAGGAATTCATCTCAAGCATATCTGCTACAAGAGAACGCAGAGCAGCCATGTAATAAAGGTCTGGTTGGGCCTCATTTGAAAGACGAGACTCGCATATCTTTATAATTTCATTCGCGGTTAATTCAGACTTTTCAATTCCTTTAGGCCCAGTCATACGATCAATGAGATTTTCGATGTCCGAGCTGAGCACCCTTTCTTTATCGCTACAGACACTTATAGCATAATCAAGTGCTTCGAAAATAATTAAGCCCATTTCAACCAAAATCTCACCTTCTGGTATCTTTTTCTTGGCATCTGCAGACTCATCAGGCTTGGGGAAATGGATGTTACCATCTTTATCGACCAAGATACTCTCGAATCCACCGAGTGCAACTTCCTGCGACATCTGGAGACATCTTACCGCGCCGTAGCACACAGCCCAAATCTGCTCTTCACTGAGGGGACATTCGGTGATCTTTAGCGCATCCAAGAGTCGGATACTCCCATTTCCATCCAACTGTATCAATCTTTTTTCCTCCGTCTTCATCACAATACAATTTTATTTACAAATAAATAACTCTTTCAATAAATATCTAATTAACTCTCTCACGTTGCTGAATAAAATATAAACGTTTCATAAATCGAGGCTACATCAAGTGAGAGAATATATTAAAAATGATTACAAACAAAATTATATATTTTCAATGATAAATACATTTTTAATATATTTATTTATTTTTATAATTGAAACCTTTTAAACATTTTTAAATGCAAGTTATTTATTCAAAAGAGAAAGTTGTAAATATTTTTATTCCGATTAACCTATTGAGATTCACTTACTTGTGCAATTATGAAGAAATTAAAGAAAAATATTATTATTTTAAAATCATTCTGAAGTTAGCCATAGAAATACAGTTATATTAAATCCACCTCAATCCTATATCTATGGCCAGCCTCCCAGACTCAACTTCAGCATGGAAATTTCTGGTCAACTGGTTCAACTCAGCAATCAAAACAGGACGCGAGTAAAAGCGCTCAACACTAGTCTATACTAGTGAGCTGGAATCCCCGGGTAGTTAGCGCTCTGCGCTCCAGGAACCTTGGTTATTAATATGTCTCTCTCTCTCTCTTAAACGCTCTGAAAAAAATAACGGTTGATGTACCTATATTTTTGGGATTAGTATAAAGCACAACTATTGTATAAGTTTATGGTAAGTGCATTGTAAAATTATTGAACACATTTTAAGATATGGACGTGATTCTTGTGTGTCTGCTGTCGATTCCGCTAATAAAAATAAAATATTATATTATTATAAATTATCTTATTGTAAAGAAAGAGCTAAAAATATAATGAAGGATAATGAACGGTAGTTGCAAGAATGGCTTGGTTGTTCGACGGCACGCGCGCTAAAAGTATCGGATGTGAATTACCGGCCGCGCATGCGTAGTGGGGAGTTCTATTAAACTCGCGCTAGCGTAGGCAGGGTATGACCCCTGTATATAATATATTATAAATTTTATAATATATATAATATTATATAATGAATATTATAAATTTTCACGTGATATATAATGTTATGATGCATTAGCGCGCCATCTGTTATGAAAATTCGAAACTATTATAGACGCTTATGATTCTTTTAAAAATTGAACAATTTCTACTGCCCTTACTGCAATGGAAAAATTAATGGGAGGGCCTGACTCATCAGTGGTGAACCCTATAGCGGTTTCGCCAGATTAATCTACCATTCTACCATGTGGTTAGACTTAAATAACCTCTATAAATAAAACCCTTTATAACGAAAACTCTCTGAAACCTACTTCTAAGCCCTTTCAATTAAAACTGATTTTTCGAGAAAGAGGGTTGTCCAATATATTGGAATATGTATAATATTGATGTTCATTTAGTGGATTTTATTTGTTTTATTATTCATTTAAACTTATATATCTCTATGTAATGGCTGATGGTCTTTCTAGTGACTCTCATCCTCTGGTCTAGCAACGCGGCACCGATCCGCGGATATTTTTTACCTGTTTGCGCAAATTTTCACTCTTTCCGCGTCAAAAAAAAATATATATATAAATTCTTACTTTAAATTTACTACAGTATTACATCTAAGAGCTAACACCCTCGCTAAATGACACCTCTCTAAAGGGCAGCTCCCATAGCCAAAATGGCTACTTTTACTTTTTAGTAACTCCGGTTAAAGAACCCCTTTATTTATCCTAAAAGATAGAGTGGTTCTACTGCAATAATAAAAATGTCAAATAAAATTTTTAAGGTAATGTCTCAAGATATATCAAGACAATATAGGAAACCAAATTTTGCAGTATTCTCATCAAAACCTCCAAATGGTGTAGTGGTGGTGATGGTAAAGGAGATATCGATTAAGGATAGAAAGTGTGTTTTTTTAGATGGTTTGAAATATTTTCTTGATCAAAATTAACTTTATTAATTGCCACTCAAAAATAGAACCCCAGTGTTGTTGATGAAATGAAAGGCGGTGTAAAATGGAGTGGTTCACCAGGCCTGTGTTTGCACTATTCGAGGAAAATGCAAAATAGCCCAAGTTGTTATAAAATATAACTTTATTTTGCCTATCTGCAATATTCTTGATTCTTAATAAGGTCTTATTTACATATATGCATTCAATTCCAACTTCTCTAATTTTGTCTTCTCCAGCTTTAGCCTTGACTTCTCTATATTAATTTATCTTCAACTTCTTAGACTTCTTTAAATTTACCTTTAACTTCCTTGAGTTCTTTGAATTCTTTAACTTCTTAGACTTCTTTAAATTTACCTTTAAAATCCTTGAGTTCTTTGAATTCTTTAACCTCTTAGACTTCTTTAAATTTATCTTCAACTTCTTAGAATTCTTTAAATTTATCTTCAACTTCCCTGAGTTCTTTGAATTCTTTAATTTCTTAGACTTCTTTAAATTTACCTTTAACTTCCTTGAAGTCTTTGAATTCTTTAACTTCTTAGACTTCTTTAAATTTATCTTTAACTTCTTAGAATTCTTTAAATTTACCTTTAACTTCCTTGAGTTCTTTAAACTTTAACTTTACTTCTTTAAACTTTAACTTCACTTCTTTAAACTTTAACTTTATACTTGATCCACCCTCAGTCACACACCTAACTCCGATCTGATACCTTCTCCTCTGCGCGCGCCTATGCCTTGTCCTCTCTTCAAGATGGTGTAGCCTTCCTTACTAATAAATCATTGTAAATATTCTCACTATTTTATATAAATTTTTTAAATGCATAATTGACAAGATGTCAATAGAAGTGTAAAATGATATATATATCTCCCTTTAGCGGACACCTCTTCACAAAGGACAATTTTCATTTTCAAAATTACCATCTTTCAATTTAACAACTCTCTGGTAAGAGGACACCTCTCCCTAAAGGACACTTTGGCTCTGCAATTAGGTGTTGTTTACAGGGAGGTTCTACTGTATATATATCTATATATTAAAAATAAAGAAGGCATCTCCTGACCACGAGCACATGTGCTTTTTAGATGGCAGAGCGCCATCTAGTGGAGCAAAAATAAACTAAATAAATAGACGCTCTGCCATCTAAAAAGCACAAGTGCTCGTGGTCAGGAGATGCCTTCTTTATTTTTAATATCAACACCTGACCCACTTATCTTTTATTTATTTTTTCTATTATTTTTTCATATCTATATATATATATATATAAATGAATGTATGTGTGTGAGTGGTCTGTTTGTCCTTTATGCCTGACCAAACCACTCATTGGAACGCCATGAAACTTTGGGAAGTTATTTAGTATAGTACTGGGAAGGTTTCTAGCAAATAAAATTTTTGAAATAACTTTTCGCTTCAAAATAATCAAGATAAATATTCTAATTTATCTGTTATAATTCAACAATCTGCTCTAAATATTATCATGATGATACGATGATTTTGTAATGTAGAAAATTAGGAAAGACAAAATTCAGGATGACACGGCAATTTATTTGAGACAAGAATAGTGATACAATTCCAAGGCAAGATACTATTCCTTTAACTTCCAATTACCGAGGGAACCAATTAATATTGATTTTATTCAACTTATCGAGTATTTTTCAAGGGACCGGGAAAAAATGTTCACTTTATCGAGAGATTCGTTAGAAAAACCTTTACTCGGGTAAAACCCGGGCGAAGCCGGGTACGTCCGCTAGTATATATATATAAATGAATGTATGTGTGTGTGTGTCCTTTATGCCTGACCAAACCACTCATTGGAACGCCATGAAACTTTGGGAAGTTATTTAGTATAGTACTGGGAAGGTTTCTGAAAAATAAGTTCTTGAATATCTTGAATATCCTTAGAGTTATTTGCAGATTTAACTCGCAAGCAGCGCCCCCATTGCGACGATGTTAACAAGTTTTTTATCTATAAGTTTTATTATCCTAAGTTTATTATCTTAGAGATTATTTATCAAAAGTAAGATTATCTCAGGATGACACGGCAATTTATTTGAGACAAGAATAATGATACAATCCCAAGGCAAATATACTATTCCTTTAACTTCCAATTACCGAGGGAACCAATTAATATTGATTTCATTCGATTTATCGAGTATTTTTCAAGGGACCGGGAAAAAATGTTCACTAGATAAAACGATGATTTTGTAATGTAGAAAATTAGGAAAGACAAAATTCAGGATGACACGGCACACAGGGACCGGGAAAAAATGTTCACTTCATCGAGAGATTCAAATTTAGGAGTTTCAAATTATAAAAATATATCTATTCTTTTTTTTATATATATTATATATATAAGTTTATAGAGAATTGTTTTAACAAATGTTCGTTAGATAAACCTTTACTCGGGTAAAACCCTGGCGAAGCCGGGTACATCCGCTAGTATATTATATCTATATATATAAAAATGAATGTATGTGTGTGTGTCCTTTATTCCTGATCAAACCACTCATTGGAACACCATGAAACTTTGGGAAGTTATTTTGTATAGTACTGGGAAGGTTTCTGAAAAATAATTTCTCGAAAATCTTGAATATCCTTAGAGTTATTTGCAAATTTGTAGATTTAACTCGCAAGCAGCGCCCCCATTGCGACGATGTTAACAAGTTTTTTTATCTAAAAGTTTTATTATCACAAAGTTTATTATTTTAAAGATTATTTATCAAAAGTAAGATTATCTCAGGATGACACGGCAATTTATTTGAAACAAGAATAATGATACAATTCTAAGGCGAAGATACTATTCCTTTAACCTCCAATTACCGAGGGAACAAATTAATATTGATTTTATTCAACTTATCGAGTATTTTTCAAGGGACCGGGAAAAATGTTCACTAGATAAAACGATGATTTTGTAATGTAGAAAATTAGGAAGGACAAAATTCAGGATGACACGGCAATTTATTTGAGACAAGAATAATGATACAATTCCAAGGCAAAGATACTATTCCTTTAACTTCCAATTACCCAGGGAACCAATTAATATTGATTTTATTCAACTTATCGAGTATTTTTCAAGGGACCGGGAAAAAATGTTCACTAGATAAAACGATGATTTGGTAATGTAGAAAATTAGTAAAGACAAAATCAGGATGACACGGCACACAGGGACCGGGAAAAAAATGTTCACTTTATCGAGAGATTCAAATTTACGAGT
Source organism: Cordylochernes scorpioides (assembly GCA_030710605.1). Classification (NCBI taxonomy): domain Eukaryota; kingdom Metazoa; phylum Arthropoda; class Arachnida; order Pseudoscorpiones; family Chernetidae; genus Cordylochernes; species Cordylochernes scorpioides. The sequence continues at coordinate 70,554,138 of CP092879.1, read as the reverse complement.
TTCAAATTATCAAAATATATTTGTTTTTTTTTTAATAAGTTTATGTAGAATTGTTTTAACAAATGTTCGTTAGCCAAACCTTTACTCGGGTGAAACCCGGGCGAAGCTGGGTACGTCCGCTAGTTATTCATAATTGACCCAATTAAAAGAGATATTCCAAATACTTGAATTGTCACGCTAAAAATTGCTTAAACGTTCAAATCCATATAGATAATACACTAACAGAGTTTTAAGCAATCTCCTCCAAATATACTGAACTATACATAGCTATCTATATACCAAATATTTCGTTATTTTTTTACTTCGTGTGTAACACCTATTTTTATTCTCCAAATATTTATTAGTTATATTTATTCTTTAATTTATTCAATTTTCCAATCGTAGATTTTTTGCTTTAAAATTTTACTGTATTCATTTATCAGCCCCAAATTGATTTGTTTTAAAACATGTGCGTTCTAATTATTGAATTCTATTATTTTTTAATGGTAGATACTTTTCATGCTTTCAATGCAATTGTTAATTACTGTTATCATATTTGTTCGAGTATAGTTTTATTACATATTTTCAGATTTTTATTTTTCACAAGCAAAAATCTTTTAAAAGTCAATGAATATTTCAATATATCTGTTTTATTTCGATAATCCGATTCCTATACCATCACGCAGCATATCCATATAGATACATCAGGCTGTGTTGGGTACCCGGCACACTGGAATCAATGGCAATGAACTAGCAGACAGTGCAGCAAAAATTGCCGCTACTTCTGTCCTACCACACTCATACTCCACCCTGCCTCGATCTCATGCTCGAAACCTAACACGTAAGGCTGCTCTATCATCATGGACTTTATTATATCCCCAAGACCATTCGACCAGATCCCTCAGGAGAATTGTTTCCACTCCAAGCCATCTCCTCAAATTTCTACCAAAATTCCGCCATGGAGAGACCACCACCACCATCCTCACGGGCCATGGCCATGTACTGGCAGACATTACACGCGTACATCCCGAAACAGACCCTACCTACATCCACTGTTCAGAAGAGCCTCAGACAGTCGATCATCTTCTCTTCAGCTGTTCAGCATTCCTGAGACATAGGATAAAAACAGCTATCCTGCTTGGACTGACCCACCTCAATCCTAGATCTATGACCAGCCTCCCAGAATCAACCTCAGCAAGGAAATTCCTGGTCAACTGGTTCAACTCAGCAATCAAAACAGGACGCGAGTAAAAGCGCTCAACACTAGTCCATACTAATGAGATGGACTCCCCGGGTAGTTGGCGTTCTGAGCTCCAGGAACCTGGGTTATAAATATCTCTCATTCTCATATAGATAATACACTTACAGAGGTTTTAGTATTAAAGTTTTAATCAATCTCCTCCACAAAGATACTAAACTATACATAAAGATTTATATAGTAAAAATTTCGTTATTTTTATTTCATTTGTCATACTCATTTTTATACTTTAAATATTAGTAAGTATATTTTTTCAATTTTCCAATCGTAGATTATTTTGCTTTAAATTTTTCTTTATATTTATCATCACCAAATTACTTTGTTTTTAAAAACACGTGCGTTTGTGTAATATTGAATTTTATCAATTTTTAATAGTAGATATTTCGTGTTTATAAATAAATTGTTGATTACTTTTCTGCTTATAACCAGAATTACTTCTCTGTAGAAATTTGTCTTGAGATTCTACTCTGGATGATCAGGATTAATCCGTGTCTATCTGTCGAATGAATATACATACTTTGCAAAGAAGGTATTTTTGAACCGTTTTTGAAATGCTGTTTCTAAGGAATCAAAATATACCCATTGCAATTTTCACTATCTATACAGTCCAACCCCATAAGCGAGTGCAAGTAACCAAACGGGGCTCTGGCACATTTGTAAGTGAAAAGTCGTACTGCTTTTCACATGTGTAGACATGTGGTGCACTTACAGTAAAAGCAGTCGCCAACTTCTACCCACCATTATTATCATGGCCTGTACCACGTGTACTAGGGATGAACAAACCAATGACCCGACCTCATGCGAAATGTTTTCATCTACTAGGTTTTAACTAGACCACATTTTAATTCAAATTATTTTTTTTATTTATTTTTTTTCCAGCCGGCAACGCTGTTGAAGTTGGACGTGCGTCGCCTCGTTCTGCAATTATTGGTAAATATTAACTTAATTTCATTTAAACTATCTCTAAATTCATATTAGTGAAAATTTATTGAAATTTATATTGAGAAATAGTAGGGTGCCGCCTTTGCGGTACCTGATTAATTAACTTTTGCTTTGAAATTTGCATAAGTCAAGTTTAAATATGGTCGATAAAATTGAAAAACGTACTGAGGAATGTAGGATTCAGCATAAGATCATCTCGGAACAAATTTCTGACACATTAAAATCTAAGTACTCATCTACAAATAAAAGCATAAATCAAAATGATCTTACAATTGTTCAGGGTTTGCTAAAGCAATTGAATATATTGATGGATACAATGGGAGACATCGCTGTAATTAATGGCTCTATCTGTGATAGACTTGGAAATCTGGACGAATCAATAAAGAAAATATCTCCTTCAAGTCAATTTTATAATAGGTCATATGCTCAAGCTACGAGAGTTACTAGTGAAGACGATAAAATAGTTATGCAAAATCAAAACGTAACGGATAAAACAAAAATATTTAAATCCAAGTTAAATGTTTCCCCGGCTGATGTATTAGGCGAAGCAAATAATGGTATTAAAAAGATGAGAAATGAGAGATCTAAAGTCAAAATAAATAAAATAATAAAATCAAAATCTGGCGTAATACACTTAAAGTTCATTCACAGGCGAAAATTTGAATACATTGATTGAAGAGTTTTAAAAGATTGATGAAGTCAATCAAAAAGCATTAATTTATGCACCAAAACCACTAGATCCTACAATTGTTATTAAGTCAATTACTAAATCTACAGATATAAAGGAATTGCCTTCGCTTTTATGCAATACTAGACGAATGACCTGGGCAACACCCGTGTTTTACCCTATTAAATGTACCCTGTTTCGCCCGTGGTCTCTGTTTTTTGGAATTTTTCCCGATATAATTTTGTATCTGATAATCAAACATGATACAGCAAAATTTTTAAAATAGTCTATCGTCTTCCCAGTATTCTTTTACCTATGTATGGAAATTTTGGTTTGAATTAGTGAACTACTGCGAATTTGTAGACGAATGACCCGGGCAACGCCCGGGTTTACACGATTAAATGTATATTACATATGGAAGATGGACGTAGTTCCCGGAGGGCACCCGCGAGGTCACTCTGCCCCCGCGCAACTGTCCAACCGGGAGCGCCCCGCGCCGTCAAAATCGTCACGCGTTCTAGAGGGCGCTGCCCGTGAGCCCCACCGGCCGTCAGCCGGGAGATCTCATTTACTCGGCGGGGGGGGCCGGCGGGCAGGGAAGTCACGTGCTGCGCCGGCAGCCAATCGTCGCGCGCCACCGTCGCCCGCCTGAGTGTTCTTAGAGGGCGCTGCTCGTGAGCTAAGTTGAATAATTTGAATATATAGTTTTAATAATTGATTTATATATTTTTTAAAATAGCCTATCGTCTTCCCCGTATTCTTTTATCTATGTATGTAAATTTTGGTTCCAATTGGTTCAGTAGGTTTTGAGTTTATCGCGAAACAGACAGACAGGAATTGACTTTTATATATATAGAGATGAACCCAGAGTTAGAAGGTCAAGAGAAGATAAAGGTTCTGTTCGCTATGAGATCAAATACTGACGTACAGGATGTTGTTCTCCGCATTTCCCTGGCAACATACCAAATTATGAAGAAATTACAGACATACAGTATACTGTATACAGACATACAGGTTACATATATGAAGGATAAGGGGCTTGTACGTCAATGTCAAAACTGTTTTAGTTATGGTCATAGTAAAAATTCATGTACCATCATAAAATGTAAAAATTGCGGAGACAATGACCAACATGTTAACTGTCAATCCTTACCGAAGTGCATAAATTGCTCTACACATCCAAAATATAGGAATAGCAGTAATCATCGTTCTAATGACAAATTATGTCCTGTGTTTCTTCAACAAATGAAATATGAGATACAAAGAACATGTTATGTAGATTTAGATCATGATATTGTTACTTTGGATTAGAATAGATTTATTCTTGTTTTTTGGTTAATGTTCAAATTAAATATTCTACAACAAAACACGCGGAAAAGCAATTTGGTTAATAATGAAATGAGGGAATTTATTTCTAAAGAAAAATATGATATGATTATAGTTTAAGAACCATATAGTATAAATAATGAAGTAATATTTAATATGCGTTCAAAAATATATTATGCAAATATAGCGGGAGTACCAATACATCGTTACAAACCCTTTCTAATCATGTAAATTAATTACAGAGTTTTCAAATTTTCATTTGCAACCACTATATCAGTACAAACTACTAAACGGCAAATTATTCTTTCAAATATTTATATACACCCTAATAAAATGGATACCTGTCATGTTCAATTCCTTGATAAATTAATTAAAAATTTTAACACAAATCCATTGATTTTAGCTGGAGATTTTAACGCTCGAAGTCAGATGTAGTTTGGTAATATTATTAATCAAAACGGTAGAAGACTTCAACCTATAATTGATTTTCACAATATGCTCATACATAATAATCGAAACAAAACATGTCGAGGATTGAGTATAATATATCTTACTATTACTAATAGTCATGCTCATGTACTTGTTAATAGATGGAAAACGTTAAATCATCCGCTAATTACAGACCATCACGCAATCTCATTCGACATTAGTCTGGAAACACACAGAAAGTTTATTACATGAAAATAATTCTACATGGTATTTTCAAGAAAAAAGAGCCAATTGGCAAAAATATGAGCAGGCAATCAAGGTGTCTAGGATAAATGAGGCAACAATGAAATTAGGCAAAATAGTAAATATAAACGATATAAACTGTGTAGTTTCTCTCATAACTGACATATTAATTGAAGCTGCATATGCATCTCTACGAGTAAAACCAAAATATTTAAATAATAATCCATTTAATTGGTGGACGGATGAACTGGAACTTTTTAAAAATCATTTTAAAAATGTTCGAAATCTATATTATTGGGGTAAACGGTCTAATAGACAGCTAGTCTATATAGATAATACCGTAACAGAGTTTTCCATTGTAAAGTCCTGAACTATCTCCTCCGAAGATTCTGAACTACACATAACGATCTATATACCAAAATTTTCGTTATTTTTCTTCGTATGATAGACCTGTTTTTATTTTCCTAATGTTAACAGTTATTTTTATTTTTTAATTTAATCTATTTTACAATCGTAGATTTTTTGCATTTATCATCATCAATACCTTTGTTTTGAAATGCGTTCATTTGTCTTATTACTACAACCAATCGTGATGAAACTTTGGGAAGATATTTTGTATACTACCGGGATGGTTTCTGGCTATTTACTCTTTAGAAATAACCTTTCGTTGCATTTTTATTTACGATAAAACGTAGATTCACTCGCAATCAGCGCCCCCTCGCGGCAGACGTATGGCCTTAAATAGCCTCGCATGAGCTTATTTGTAACGTCAATGTTAGCCTATAGGTTAGGTACACAGCTTCGTACCCCGGCAACCTAGGTTCGAGGCTCAGCGTGGGTGTTTTTTTTTTTTTCATTTCTTTTATATTATTGTAGCAAATTATTAAAAATATTATTTCATTTAAAATGTAGGCTTTTAAAAATAAAAATTAACATACACAATTTTTTAATAATATTTGTAACAAACCTAGGTTCGAGGCTCAGCGTGGGTGTCTTTTTTTTATTTTCGTTTCTTTTATATTATTGTAGAAAGGTCTGTTTTTACAGCATTATTATATTTTGATTGGTTTATTTTAAATATGTTTGTTATGAAGGCTCTATGTAATACTATTTAGAGCACATTTTACATTTTAAACACCTAAGCCCCCCTCTTTTTAATGTTGTAGCAAAGTATTAAAAGTATTATTTTATTTTAGATGTTTGCCATGAAACTTTGGGAAGTTGTTTAGTATACTATCAGGACGATTTCTGGCGAATTATTTTAGAATAATATTTATAACAATAATTATAGCGAAATTAAGACATAGTGATTATATTCTGTGTTTGTGCATATATTAATATTTAACAGAAAATGTTAGAACGTTCTATTAGAATATCTCGAAAACAAAAAACAATACATATAAACGAGTTCACTGACATTTATTAATGCAGTGATTATAATCAATGATTACAATGAAGGGCTATATTATCGATATATATAAAAAATCACTTTCAAATTTTAACGTAACGTTCCATTCTCAATCCCGTAGGGCTTTAGATCGGCTAAAACATTTTTATCTTTATAAGTGAATATTAACTTTACTGTACTGAATAGTTTAGTATAATGTTAATTTAACATATTACAATTTAGCCACAGCAACGCGTGGCCGGGTTCGCTATTTATAATATATATTTCTGATTCATTTGATTATGATTATAATTTGTAAGTACTTTGTTATAGTTTTTCATTTAAATAGAGCTCAATTTTTGTGTATGTTTTCTATTTGCAGTATCTTTCCTAATGTCTTTGGCAACGTTTTTCTTTCTCATAAATAGGCTGAAGGTTATATTATTTTTCGAATTGTAGATTGAATTATTACTTTTATTCTATAATAATTATCTTTTATAAGTGTTTGTTATAGTTTTTCATTTGAATTTAGCACAATTTTTGTATCTGGTTATCTTTTTTGGCATCTTTTCATCTCTCTTTGGCATCTTTTTTTTCTCATTAATAAGACCTAATCCAAATAATTTAATAGTGTGTGACGTTTCAGCAACAGCATCAGACAAAAGAATAAATGAACTAAAGAATAAAATCTCATTTTTTCTTTTGTCTGATGATGGTGACATTTGGATTAGGTCTTATTTTTTTTTATTAATTTGTTATAGTTTTTCATTTGAATTTAGCTCCATTTTTGTGTCTTATTTAATAAATGAACTAAAGAATAAAATCTCATTTATTCTTTTGTCTGATTTTTGTGTCTGATTTTCTTTTTTACAGTATCTTTCATAATGCCTGATTTGATTACTTGATCTGTTATAGTTTTTCATTTAAATTTAGCTCCATTTTTGTGTCTGTCGTTTTTTTTTCTTCTCATAAATAGGCTGATGCTGTATTTGTGTACTCAATTGTTGCTTTTTGTGTCTGGTTTCTTTTTGGCAGTATTTTTTTGGAATCCTTTTTTTTTTTCATCAATTGTTTCCTCACATGCTTGGAATTTTCTTTTTATGCCTGTCCTGGCTTTCAGTTTTATAGTTTTCCTCTGCTTGGTTCTTATTTTACCTTTTTTTTTCAGCGTCTTCTGTCATGCCTCGAAAAGGCCGTGGAAGACTCACTCCCCTAACAGCTAGGCGTGCTAATATGACTCGCCGCAGACACAAAACCCCAATTGCTATTTCTCTTGTTTACTTTTTTACCAATGCCTATAATTTTTCACCTGAAATATTTTTTATTTTATTTGTTATTCAATAAATTATTATCACTTATTTTTGGTCTTCTTTTTACTTACTTATTTTACTGGAGGTTGGTGGAAGGATGGTCTAAGCCGTTGGTTTTCGACCGCTACGACCCGGGTTCGATTCCCGCATTGGGCACTTTTTTTCTGAAAAATTAACAAAAAAAATGCTCCAATGGCTTCCGATTCTTGCAAAAGTCCAACCCCACCAGCAAGCGCAAGTAATCAAACGGGGCTCTGGCACATTTGTAAATGCAAAGTCGAACTGCTTTTCACATGTTTAGACATGTGGTGGACTTACAGTTAAAGCAGTCGCCTACTCTACCCACCATGATTATCAAGGCCTGTACCACGTGTACTAGGGATAAGCAAAAAAAAATATTTTACTCATTGATCTATACATACAATTATTTGCATACAATTATTTACATACAAATATATGCATACAATTATATACATACACTTTTCTACATTTTTGCACTCTGCAGTCTAATATGTTGTTAATAATAGGGGTTTTAGACAAATATCAACTGTTGAAATTTGATTTTCCAAAATAGTTGAATTATCGAAAGTGTCGAATTAGTTTGTCATATGATAGGCCGTAGGTCGAGACATCCAAAAATAGTCGAATTATCGTGTGTTGAATTAATTAGAATATATTGTATTAAAACAATAATAAACAATAAGAGGAGCTTCTTGTGTAGATTTCTTTATTACCGCAAGCTTTCGAACAGAACGTTCTTCATCGGGCGTGGATAGTAAAACGTGCTAACATGCTATTAGAGGAGAAAAACTAATATATACACCAATAAATTTACATATTGAAGAGAAAATAGCGTAAAAAGAGAATAAAACATAAATATTTAAAATGAAATTTACATAATACAAGCGTGACGACTAAAAAATAAGCAATAAACTTGAAAGAGACTAAAAACTAAGGTAAAATTATTATTAAAACGGCGACATCCCTACACCAAAAGAACACAGAATAAAACAGTATATGGAAGTTAAAATCTACCAGACCAAGGAGGGTCCCACCCAGTGCTGCAACCATCTTTGAGATATAAGAGGGGGGGTGGGGGTGGGGGGGGGTGAAAGACAAGCTATTTATAAAGTATCTGGTAAATGTCTGGGAGGTCTATTTTGCGGTTACAACTATTGTTTTGTGTGGAAATAATAGATTCTAGGCAGAGTCGGTGATATTTGTTATGTATATGCCGGTATTTAACTTGAGGATGGTCGAGATCAAAACTATGGCCTGTTTGTGCTATATGCGTGAAAATTAAGGATTTGGGATCTTTATTGCGGATGTTACGTCTGTGCTCTGAAATACGGATGCCAGTAGTTCTTCCTGTTTCTCCAACATAAGAAGTTGGGCAATCCAGGCACTGTATGGAATAAACTGCGCCGGTAGAGTTTATGGGTAGGGTGGGTTTATCAGATTTGGTGATGTGATGTCTAAGGATGGTGGCTAAGTTGGGGGGACTATTGTAGAGAACTTTTATGCCGTATGGTCGTAGGACTCTGGAAATGGATACTGCGGCAGGGGAGAACGGGAGCCAACAAGTGGCCCTGTGAATTGTAGTGGTTCTTTGGACACGTGGATCAAAAGTATGTTTTACTATGAAATCTATGGGATAACCAGCGGTTGTTAATAAGGAATGGATTCTAGATCTTTCTATTGTTTTAAAAATGGGTAAGGAACAATGGGTAACAATTCATTTAGTTAAGGTCCTGACTGTATTAATAAATATAGAATTGTTGTTTTTAATGAGGTCTTTTAAATGAATTTATTCCTTTAATATGTTGTCATATCTGCAATTTTTTTTTCATTTCCAAAAAATTTATTTACACTTTCACCAATGCCTATAGGATCTTTGCGATGGAACAGGTATGGTGTTCTAGCGCATGTGCTCTCATGTCCTTGAAGCACATATACTGACAGTACCCAAAGTTGAACACACTGTATAATGTCTGAAATATATGACTATAAAGAGGGCTCAAGGCCAAACCTTTGCTACAAGAGCCTGTGTTTACGCACAGACGACTTTATGTTTTTAATGAGGTCTTTAAAATGAATTTATTCCTTTAATATGTTGTCATATCTGCAATTTTTTTTTCATTTCCAAAATATTTATTTACACTTTCACCAATGCCTATAGGATCTTTGCGATGGAACAGGTATGGTGTTCTAGCGCATGTGCTCTCATGTCCTTGAAGCACATATACTGACAGTACCCAAAGTTGAACACACTGTATAATGTCTGAAATATATGACTATAAAGAGGGCTCAAGGCCAAATACAAAATACAAATACAAATATATGCATACAATTATATACATACACTTTTCTACATTTTTGCACTCTGCAGTCTAATATGTTGTTAATAATAGGGGTTTTAGACAAATATCAACTGTTGAAATTTGATTTTCCAAAATAGTTGAATTATCGAAAGAGTGAATTAGTTTGTCATATGATAGGCCGTAGGTCGAGACATCCAAAAATGGTCGAATTATCGTGTGTTGAATTAATTAGATTATATTGTATATATAAAAATATAGAATTGTTGTTTTTAATGAGGTCTTTTAAATGAATTTATTCCTTTAATATGTTGTCATATCTGCAATTTTTTTTCATTTCCAAAATATTTATTTACACTTTCACCAATGCCTATAGGATCTTTGCGATGGAACAGGTATGGTGTTCTAGCGCATGTGCTCTCATGTCCTTGAAGCACATATACTGACAGTACCCAAAGTTGAACACACTGTATAATGTCTGAAATATATGACTATAAAGAGGGCTCAAGGCCAAACCTTTGCTACAAGAGCCTGTGTTTACGCACAGACGACTTTATGTGACTTTTTCAAGTGTGCGAACTTTGGATAGCATACATGTAAAGTTGAACCCAAGTATATATTAAATGTAGTTTTTAATGAGGTCATTTAAATGAATTCCTATTATAAATCGTCTCCTCTGAAATATAGTTTGTAAATTTATATTCTGATTTATTTTATCCTTTTTTTTCATTTCCAGAATATATATTTACACTTTTCACCAATGCCTAAAGTTTCTCACCTCAAAGAAAGTTTCTCACCTGCCGGTCCCAAGCCAGGATGAAAAAGGAGGAGGGGGAGCAGTAACAAGCTCACTAAAAAAACCTGGGCTCAGCTGGCCCGGCTGATAGTACCTTGTAAGGGCTCCTAATCCAGGGATACATTCTTTTGGAGCTAAGTCAGTGGCCTGCCACTGAGTAGTGCTCCCAGTCTTGATGACAAAGGCAGACGCATTCTACTTCACCCAATCGTGATGGTTGTTAATTTCAAGCTTTACAAGCTTGACACTCTAATATGATTGAGTGAAGATAAGAAAGGAGAAAAAAATATATATATTTTTTTTTGGCAATAATCTATTTATTATCAATTAATTTGATTTTGGTCTTTATTTATTATTCCCCTGCTCTATACATACATTTTGTACATTTACAATGTCAACCATTTTCTCTGTAATACATTTTTAGCAGTGAAGTTATATTTGAGCAACAAACAATTGTTGAAATTTAAAATGGTCGAATTATCGATAGTGTTGAATTACACTTTGTTATATGATAGGCTGTAGGTCAAGACAACAAACATGGTCGAATTATCGAGGTTATATTGTATATATAAAACTAGAAATGTAGTTTTAATGAGGTCCTTTAAATATTTTCATTCCTTTTATATGTTGTCTTATCTGCGATATAGTAGCATTTTTTGCAATTTTATTTGCTGATTTGTGTCATTTTTTCACTCTAAATATATTTATTTAAACTCTTCAACTAATGCCTATAGTTTCTTTCCTGAAATTGCTTAGCAAACATGCGTTGGTTGTATTGTTATGCTTCGGAGATATTTTAATCCTAAGCAGGGTCTTTACGAATGGTACACGTATGGTTACACAGTGCATGTGCTCTCATGTTCTTGAAGTAGTGTAGATGTGTTGTTTGCACTTTTATTTTCTGATTTGTTAGTATTTTTCTTCTTTTTTCATTTTAAATAATTTTTTAGGCATAGGAACCAATGCCTATAGTTTCTCACCTGCGGGCCCTTCGAGTAAACCCGGGGCGTTGCCCGGGTCACTCGGCTAGTTGATGAAAAAATGTATAAAGAAATACGAAATAAGTATATGAATATTATTGAAAAAACAAGAAATGTAAGCTGGAGGGTATTCCTGGAGGAAGTTGAAAATACATCTCCTTTTGGTAATACTTACAAAACTTTTAAACAAAAATTTTCTCCTAGGTCTTTTGATTTACCAATTCTAAATGTAGCTCAAGATGTGCTCGAATCAGAAATGAAAAATCTTCTCTCTTCTCTATTTCCGAAAGACTGTCAATCTTCTGACACAAACTATCACAAATTAATCAGAGGCAAGAGTTATACTTTTTCTAATGATAAAATAATTTATTTTGATAATATTCAAATCTGTTCAAAAATTGAAAAACTCAAAAATGGCAAGGCTCCAGGAATAGATCATATAAGCAATCAGATGATCAAAACGGCAGTTCATCATATATCTCCTGTGTTAACAAAATTGTTCAATGCTTGTATTGGACTTAATTATCACCCGGAGGCCTGGAGAAAGTCAGCAGTAATGAGTATAAAAAACCTAATAAAGAAAATTATAAAGATCCGAAAGAGCCTACCGCCCTATAAGCTTGTCTTCTAATTTAGGTAAAATTTTTGAAAGTCTAATTCATATTGAACTTTTGAATCATATTAATAGTAATAATGTTATGCATCCTTCTCAACATGGATTTACACAAGAAAAATCAACAATCTCTGCTTTACAAGAAATAACTAAATTAAGTCTTCAGAAAAGAGAAACAGAAAATACGGCAATAGTAACAGTGGACATCAGCGGAGCTTTCGACAACGCATGGCATCCGGCAATTCTCCAACAATTGGACAAGGCAAATTTTCCAGCGGTAATTATAAAAATAATTAATTCTTACTTTGAAGACCAGAGTGTAGCGTTTAAATATACTAATGTGTGAAGTGTATAAGAAAGATAAATAAGGGATGTCCCCAAGGTGGTATTATTTCTCCTATTCTTTGGAATATATTACTTAATGATTTCAACTTATCTTTTAACTAAAGTTTTGCTAGAGTAATTGCTTTCGCGGATGGTGTGACATTTGTGGTATGGAGTTCAAACATCTATGATCTTCAGTACAATATTACCAAATGTCTAATAAAAATCAAAGACTGGTGTGAAAAGGTAAAACTTTCACTAAGTCCAAACAAAACAGATATACTCTATCTACATAACTATGAAAAATTCCCCATTAAATTTGATGGAAAAATAATTCAACCATCAGAAACTGTTAAAATTTTGGGAGTTATTTTTAAAAATCATAGACGAAGGAATAAGATTAATTTTGGATCACATGTTGACAATATAATTATGAAAGCTACGAAACTTAAGAATATATTATTCTCATTATGTGCACGTACTTGGGGCATTGATACTCGGCGTAGATTGATCTTATATAAAGCTATGATACGCCCCATAGTAAGCTATGCATCAATCATTTGGTTTCCGTTTATCACTGCAGCAAAAAGATCTAAGTTGAATTCTCAATACAATATCAAATTCTTATTAGATGCATTTATGATTATAGGAGTTCATCTTCCTACATTACACACATTCTAGCGAAAACTCCTTTATTGTCCGATTATCTTGAATTATTACAAACCAAGTATAATATGACAAATTCTCTCACAGATCAAACACTCAAAAAAACCCTTCAAAAAGAATTAAGTAAACTATATCTGGATCTAAAATTTAAGTTTTATCTTTCTCAATCTAATGAACTGTTCAAGAAATTCTTTACAATTGCTGTCCCAAATTTCATTTCTTCTGATAAATTCACTACTTTATTCTTAACAGGCAAATGACCCTTCTTATGTTTCCTATTCAAACTGAATGTTATCAATGATCCAACATGTGAATGCCGCTTAGATATTGAATCACCAGAGCATCTTCTTTTAACTTGCCCTCTGACTAATCAAATTGTATGCAAAAACTTTGAAACATTACCAAATTGTCTTAGTGTATATACTCTATCTCATGAGAACTTTGTTAAGTTTAGAACTATTTGTACAATAATTTACAAAACACTACTAATCCATCGTGTAAATAATTAATCACTAGCCGAGTGACCCGGGCAACGCCCAGGGTTTACCCAAAGGGCCTGCAGAGACTTTAAAAGTATAGATGGTGGCTTAAAAATCGCAATGGGTATATTCAGATTTCCTAGAAGCAGCATTTCAAGTAAGGATAAGTAAAAATACTTTCTAAGTATAAATTCGTTAATTCGACCATGTTTTGATTTCCAGAACCTATGAAATTACAAACAGTAATTCGACAATACCGATAATTCGACCCCTTGCGATAATTCGACCTTGATTTGATTTCCCAATCTCTGGCCTATCAAATAACAAACGGTAATTCGACAATATTAATTATTCACCACTTCTGATAATTCAACCATTTTAAAATGCAAATTTCGACGTTTGATGTTTACTTACAACTTTACTAAAAAAAAGGTATTATAGATGCGAGCAACGAAACATTTTGAACCCATATAATGCAAATTCATATCCTCACTTATAGGGTGTCAAGCCTAAAGGATGCGAATTCATGTCCCTGAGTTCTAAAAATTAACATAAAATTGTAGGCTACCAACGCGAATTCGCGTCTACTGGGATCTTTTCCCATACCTTCTTGCCTATTTATCAGTGGGTTGGGTTGGGGGGGAATGTCAGCTGTCCCAATGTACCTGTAAAATGTCACATGCGACCGAGTTCAAGCAGCCATTATTTTTATTTATTTCAAGCTATATAGATTACATTAAAAGAAAATATCATTTTTTAAACATGTTATTATATGAACAACTCGATTTTCATACGGCCCACTGGACCATGTAACTCTGGAATCATAAGTGCAAAAACAGACATCCCTAAAGGACTCCTTTAAAATATCTTTATGATTCTTTTTTAATAATATTCTTAAACATTTTTAATTTTTTTTTCATATTTATTAACTTTTCAATATAGAAAATAAGATAACATAAAAGGGATAAATTCATTTAATGGACCTCACTAAAAACTGCATTTCTAGCCGAGTGACCTGGGCAAAGCCCCAGGTTTACCCTAAAGGCCTGTGAATGGGCAGGATAACCATATGTATGCCATTGCAAAGATCCTAAATCAATGTATAGAGCACTGGGGAAAATAGGTTTTTTTTTTTTTTTTTGCTTATCCCTAGTACACGTGGTACAGGCCATGATAATCATGGTGGGTAGTTAGCGACTGCTTTTACTGTAAGCGCACCACATGTCTACACATGTGAAAAGCAGTTTGACTTTGCACTTACAAATGCCAGAGCCCCGTTCGGTTACTTGCACTCGCTGGTGGGGTTGGACTTTTGCAAGAATCGGGGGCCATTGGAGCATTTTTTTTTTTTTTTTAAACAGAAAAAAGTGCCCAATGCGGGAATCGAACCCGGGTCCTAGTGGTCGAAAACCAAACGGTTTACCCAGCCTTCCACCGACCAAAAGTCAAAATAATAATAAATATTTTATGAATGAACAAATAATACAAAAAATTGCTTTCAGGTGAGAAACTATAGGCATTGGTGAAAACTTTAAAAAATTATATTGAAAAAAAAAAAAGAAAACAAATATTAAAAGAAAATTCAATACAACACAACTATATAGCAAATACAGCCATTATTTCTAGCCGAGTGACCCGGCAACGCCCCGGGTTTAGCCTAAAAACATGTGAAGCGCTAGATAACCATATGTGAGACATTGCATAGATCCTGAATCAATGTATAGAGCACTGGGGAAAATAGGTAAATAAAGACCAAAAATCAAAATACTTAATTATAAATATTTTATTAGTGAACAACTAATACAAAAAAATCCTTTCAGGTGAGAAACTATGTTGTTGATGTTTCTTATCCCCTTGTGTAAAGATTACACGAATTCCATGATCTCATGGAATGGGGTATAGGGGTGCAGCTTTCGTTGATCATGGCACCATGATCCAGGCACACTTTGGTGAAAGTCTGACTTTGCCTGTGATTTGAGGCCATTCCAAATATGAAAGCCTTTGTTTCTGACTCTAACATGAGCACAGACGCAGCTCCTCCGTATCCCTGGAGTGGAACCATTGCTGAGGTCCATCAACTGGGTCAGTTGAACTCAGGATTTTTAAAGAGGGAGTGTCCCTCCTGGTTACAGCATCAAGTCTACCAGAACAAGACTTGATACAATCGTGTAGAGAGTTTACTGTACCTCCCAACAATGTCCACTGCACCACAGGCCAGTTACAGAGGGGTAAGCATGGGAGGTGTGAGAAACTATAGGTATTGGTTGATGAGGCACAATTTGGATTGTAGATGATAAACAAAAGATAATAAGACCAAATCCAAATATATAAATAGTGTGTGACGTTTCGGTAACAGCGTTGTTACCATCTTCAGACAAAAGTACTGAATGGAAAAAAGGAGCCTACAGCACCCGGTGTTCCCAGGTGGTCACCCTCCCAAGTACTGACCGAGCCCGACGTTGCTTAACTTCGGTGATCGGACGAGAACCGGTGTTTTCAACGTGGTATGGCCGTAGGCCATAGTACTTTTGTCTGAAGATGGTAACAACGCTGTTACCGAAACGTCACACACTATTTATTTATTTGGATTTGGTCTTATTACCTTTTGTTTATAGGCATTGGTGAAACTTTAAACAAATTTTTTGGAAATGAAACAAAAAGTAAAAGAAAACAAATCTTAAAAGAAAATTAAATACAACACAACAATAAACCAAATTAGACAACATAAAAGGCATACATTCATTTATTTGAAATGAAAAAAAAATTAAAAGAAAACAAATCTGAAAATAAAATTGAATACAACACAACTATATAGCAGATAAGACAACATAAAAAGGAAAAATTCATTTAAAGGACCTCATTAAAAACTATATTTCTAGTTTTATAAATATGTGGGTTCAACTTTACCCGTATGCTATTCAAAGTTCGCACACGTGAAAAAGCCACATAGAGCTGTCCATGAGTAAACACGGGCTCATGTAGCAAGAGACCCACTCTAGCAAAGGTTTGGCCTTGAGCCTTATTAATAGTCATGGCAAAAGCCAACCTTAGTGGAAACTGACGCCTCTTCAGAATGAAGGGAAGGTTGGTATCTGAAGGAGCCAAAGATATTTTTGGCACCAATACAGTTTGTCCAACTTTGGTCCCTGTCAGTATTTGTGCTTCTAGGACATGAGAGCGCATGCGCTGGATAACCATACGTGTGCCATTGCAGAGACCCTGCTTAGGATTCAAATTTCTAAGGAGCATAACAATAGCACCAATCTTAAGGTTTAACCGGTGTGGAGGCATTCCTGTGGGAGTAAGGCTATTAAGGAATTCAGTAGGGTAGTTATTTTGTTCCTCCACATTCTCACACTCGACACTGTCAACACTGAGAAAACACTGACTCCTGTTTGGTAAGCGATCCAAAACTTTTTCATTAATCTCTAATGAATCTGTGTTTTTTGGCGTTAAAATCACAGACTGGCTAAGGGCGGTAATATCACCATAGGAAGAACCAAATATTTCCTGCACCAGGTCAACCCCATGAAAGATACAGCTTTCTGGAAGAGAAATGAGGCCCTGTTGGTCTGTAGGTAGATCACCATCACCAACTTTAAGTAACCATTGAGAGAAGCTCTGTGCATCAATACCTGCTCGCATATTCTGAGTAAGGCGCAAGATCACAAACAATGGCCATAGCTTGCTTTGCTTAATGCAAGCAGCAACAATTTCAGCTCTTGAAGCTCGAGGTACCACAGGTAGCACTTGGCGAAAGTCACCTCCAAGAACAACAACCTTTCCGCCAAAAGCAAGGTCACAATGCATAATGTCCTTTAGGAGACGATCCACAATTTCAAGTGCTCTGTAGTGGGCCATAGGAGCCTCATCCCAAATAATTAAGGATGATCTACGAATAAGCTCAGCCTCAGAACTATTGGCCGAGATCGCAGCTACAGAATTCTCAAGCAAGGGAATCGGCAGCTTAAACCTGGAATGGACAGTCTGGCCACCTGACAAAAGGGTAGCCGCTATTCCAGTGGAGGCCAGCGGAATGACAATTTTTCCAACGGCTCTAACACAATGAATTAGGGTGTTATAAACATAAGTCTTGCCCGTACCACCAGGCCCATCAATAAAAAAGCAACGTGGATTTACATTGAGGGAATCAACAATTGTGTCAACAATTGACTTTTGATCTGGTGTAAGGGACCTATACATTTCTGTCCCAATTTGCAGCTCTGCATTAACATCAAGGTGTTCCTCTCCTGAATCAAGAAGTGGGGTTAGGGGTGCAGGAAGTCCATAATGGTGGCAACTGAGGCGATTTTCTCTCAGCTGGAATTCAAGCTCTCTGAGAGTCATCTGTTCAGCAGCTGCGTCAGATGTTGCACTAGAAAAGTCCTCACTAAGATACCCCTTGTATTTGGTCCACAGTGATACAGGGTCGGTAGGATTATTGTAGATGAGAATTGTCGCAAAGAGCTGCCGCAGTTGACAAGGCATTTGGAACAAAGCCGCCTCAGCTAAGCATGCATCCCATTCAGAATCATCAGCCAATAATCCACGGCGCTGGGCAGCCTCTTTAAAAGTGGAGCAAACAATATCATCCACAGTTCGCAAATCTTCAAAACTCTGAGCACCTGCAACATGTAATAGTAGAAGCCGGAGGTGGTAACGCTCAGAATCTTTAGGATTCACTGAACACATACGTCCAATGCACAAAGCCCCACCCCGAACTCTAGCACTCCATTGATTCTGCCTGAAAACATAAGCGGAAGGTATGTCTCCATATAAAAGTGATCTTGCGGATACATTAACACAATTGAGCTGAAACCAGGCAGTCAGAGTTGTGCGTCTGCATGAGGCATTTTCAAGAGCCTGTTCTTCACTACCTTCAACAAAATAGACAGATTGAAAATTAGGTAGATGAACAGCTAAGCGACATATGGTATGCGAGTGAGCATGCAAGCGATATTCAAACATTCGCCACATTGCCTCAGGAGCACTTACATACCGAGCGTCAAGAAAGTTTTTGATTTCATCATGTGCCCTGCTTTCCATATCTAATTCTCCAACAGACACTTCCACCTCAGCCCTGTCGTGTCCCTTATATACATACTTGAAAAGATATTTGACACTTTTCACAGAGGCACAGACCTCCACATTAATGTGAGCAATGAACCTAACCAGCAGATAGGGGTTATAGGGAACAACCCAGCGGTTATCCACCTCGTGAGTGCCCACAACAAATGTCTGGCCGTCATCTCGACGTCTGTAGCGAGGATAGCCATTATTGTTAGCCTCAGTCAGCTGCAGGAATGATTTAGGGAAGTCTTTAGTACACTTGCCATCAGACATGCATGGTGAGTGAAGATTGAAGTTTCCACAAGGACCATGGATCATATGTTTACGAACCATGTCATACAGCTGAACCTGCATAGTAGGGCTAGGAATTTCTGCACAAACCAATCTGTCAATGGCATCCCTGTCTCTAGGCTTGTCTTCTTCTCTAAGCATAAACAGCATGTGGGCATGCGGTAAACCGCGTTTTTGGAACTCAACAACATGCACCCGAGCAATGACCACTCCCAATACATGCTGACTAACAATCTCGTGCAGTAATTGTTGTAACTTGAGATTGAAAACTCTAGCCACCAGATCCGGTCTATCAGAAGGATTCTGGTTAGGAAGAAGATTTTCAACAATGTCAGTCCAACGTGGGTTACAGGTAAATGTCACGAATAGGTCAGGTCTTCCAAACTTTCTAACAATGGCCATTGCATCCTGATAGTTTTGTTGCATGGCCCGGGAACTCCCAGGAAAGGAAGATGGAAGAATAAAAATACGGCCTATTCGCACACCCCGAGAATGTTCCTGCTCATGGATATAATCCATCAGACCTTGATATAACTCCACCCTAAGCAGGGACTGATTTTGGCGAATATAGTTCAGGCGATTGCCCTCTGTTTTAACATAGGCATCAACAACATATTGCTGAAATAGTCTCCTGCCATAGTGAATGGGCGAAAAGCCAGGTCTGATGGCCAACCTATAACTATAGAACTGAAGCATGGTAACATGGTTTCTAGTGCTTGTGCGCATGTTTTCTTCATGTAAGATTCCTATTGCCCAACCAGGATCACCGGCAGGAAATAAAAGAGGGTATGTCATTGGGTCACAGTTAGGATTAAGTGGAGAAATACGCACTAAACCACAATCATGCGGAAAAACAGCAATATCTCTGTTAGAAGGTACATGGCCATCTTGATCAACAAAAATGGCCGCAACTTCACTTACACTTGGGGCATTATATCGGCGAAGATCTCTACAATGATTTTGCCGGATGAGCATCTGAACCTGACACATTTGCCGGTTCTCAATGCGAGCCCGGTGTTCCTCAGCTAGTTCCACCTGGTGCATCTGCCTATAAGCAGAAGTATACGGATTCACACGCCTAAGCACAGAATCCAAAAGAGTCAATATACCAGGAAGCAGGAGCTACCAACAGTTTCGCCAGGGAAATGAAGGGCTGAGCAGTAAGGGCAGACTATATCGAGGCCCCCAATAATATATTCAGTGGGAACAGGAGAAATAGGATTAGGGGCGTTGTTCCCGTGGCGAGTCCTATAAGCGAGTCTTCCACGGCCTCTGCGAGGCATGATACAGAAGCCGCTGAAAAAAAAAAGCTAAACTAAAAACCAAGTTGAGCAAATACATGTCAAAATAAATTTAATGTAAAAGATCTCAATATAAACAACAGATTAAATTGCACAGCGCAAAAATGTAGAAAATTGTATGTATCATATAACATTTTATCATATAACAAATTAAGTAATCAACAATTGATTATACAAATAAATAATTAGCCTCTTATTGAGAAAAATAAAGATGCCAAAGACATTATGAAAGATACTGCAAAAAAGAATTATGAAAGATACGGCAAAAAAGAAAACCAGACACAAAAAATTGAGCAAAATGTAAAATTAAAAACTATAACAAAGAACCCACAAATTAATTTAATCAGAAATACAAAAAAGACGCTGAAAAAAAAAGGTAAAATAAGAACCAAGCAGAGGAAAACTATAAAACTGAAAGCCAGGACAGGCATAAAAAGAAAATTCCAAGCATGTGAGGAAACAATTGATGAAAAAAAAAATGTGCAAATAATAAGTATATAAAAAAGCAAAGCCCAATTCTAAACCCAAATATTTTTTTTATGAGAAGAACATCAACATATTGCATGATTATGGCAGTCCTTAGCTTCCCTGACAAAAATTCACCAAAAAAGTTAAATATTCCAAAATAAGTAAGGCACTTTTGCAGCCCCCCTGACAAAAATTCACTAAAAGAGTTAAGTAGCCAAAAAAATATTTTGGTATATATATTGCTAAATGTGTAACAAACATGTATATGAAAAAGCAAAGCTTAATTCTAAGTTTTAATATTTTTTTCAATATACAGAAGAAATAAGACACAAAAATGGAGCTAAATTCAAATGAAAAACTATAACAAACAGTTATAAAAGATAATTATTATAGAATAAAGTAATAATTCAATCTACAAATCGAAAAATGTATATATTTAAATGAAAAACTAAGTTTCAATATTTTTTTTTAATATACAGAAGAAAAAAGACACAAAAATGGAGCTAAATTCAAATGAAAAACTATAACAAACAGTTATAAAAGATAATTATTATAGAATAAAGTAATAATTCAATCTACAAATCGAAAAATGTATATATTTAAATGAAAAACTATAACAAAGTACTTACATAATCAAATTAATCAGATATATATATTATTTCAAAACACATTTCTACGGAATTTCTACGGAATTTCAAAACAAATGATTGATGATGATAAATGCAAAAAATCTACGATTGTAAAATAGATTAAATTAAAAAATAAAAATAACTGTTAACATTAGGAAAATAAAAACAGGCCTATGACACGAAGAAAAAAATAACGAAAATTTTGGTATATAGATTGTTATGTGTAGTTCAGAATCTTCGGAGGAGATAGCTCAGGACTTTACAATGGAAAACTCTGTTACGGTATTATCTATATAGATATATAAGTAAATAATACTAGCACAGCACAATAGTCCTTTGGACTTCGTGCTTTTGTAACAATAAATAATATTGTTATTATTATTTAAGACTCAAATTAAACATGATATCTCTTTTCAGCTTCCAAGACATTAAATTATTTATTGACCTACTATACAAGAAGTTTGATAAGACACAATTTGGATTATCATGGCCTGTACCACGTGTACTAGGGCTAATAAAATACTAACTCTCTATAGTCTTAATGTGTCTTCACAGGTCCTTCAGGTAAATCCAGGGCGTTTTCCGGGTCACTCAGCTATTTTATATATAATGTTTTATATGCTATAACCATAAATAAGGGTATATGGTGGTAGAGGTACAAGCCATGATAATCATGGTGGGTAGTTAGCGACTGCTTTTACTGTAAGCGCACCACATGTCTACACATGTGAAAATCAGTTCGACTTTGCACTTACAAATGTGCCAGAGCCCCGTTTGATTACTTGCACTCGCTGGTGGAGTTGGACTTGCGCCATATTTTAAATACGTAGTACGATGCGATTTACATTAAAAGTGACCTATCTATAGCACCTCCTCTCAATAGCACCCTATTTTGGTGAGTCCCAAGAGGGGGCGGTATAAACAGGTTTAACTATCTTGAGATAATCAGTTTATCTCATTAATTTATGTTTTGAGTTAATCGCTATTACCGAAACCTATAGTCTAACACAAACAGGCTATTATTTGATTTGTGTTGTGTATTTATCAATATAGAAATACAGTAAAATATCCCTGTAAAGGACACCTAATTGCAGAGTCAAAGTGTCCTTTAGGGAGATGTGTCATCTTACCGGAGAGTTGCTAAATTTTAAAAATGGTAATTTTGCAAATGAAAATTGTCCTTTGTATAGAGGTATCATCTAAAGGGAGGTTCTATTGTATGTATTAAATATAAAACGTTATATTTGAGAAATCGGATTTTCTAGTTATTTCAAATGTTCATATATATTTGTGAGAATCTACTTATATATTTGCCTTATTCTGTCTGTTTGTCTGAAGCTCACGGATGGGATTTTTCATAACCATCGGTGGTTCAGTGGTAGAATGCTCGCCTGCCACGCGGGCGGCCCGGGTTCGATTCCCGGCCGATGCATTTTTTTTTACAATTTTTAAAACTCATTTATATATTATACAAGAATGACATCCACGGCGCCAATTTATAATTGTAACGAATAGTATTTGAATAAAATCATTTAATCGGGTAAAACCCGGGCGTTGCCCGGGTCATTCGTATATAATCTACTTATATATTTGCCTTATTCTGTCTGTTCGTTTGTCTGAAGCTCACGGATGGGAATTTTCATAACCATCGGTGGTTCAGTGGTAGAATGCTCGCCTGCCACGCGGGCGGCCCAGGTTCGATTCCCGGCCGATGCATTTTTTTTTTTACAATTTTTAAAACTCATTTATATATTATACAAGAATGACATCCACGGCGCCAATTTATAATTGTAACGAATAGTATTTGAATAAAAGCATTTAATCGGGTAAAACCCTGGCGTTGTCCGGGTCATTCGTATATAATAATTGTATAAACGAATGCAAGACAAAATCACCGCAAATGTTTCTTTTTTTTTAAGGCAATTGTCGTTATTTATCGTTAATTTTTGTTTCGATTTTATTGAAAAAAAAACGATATGGTGCCTTTAAAAAATGATCTTTATTACTATGCAGTTTTCTATTTAGTCAATATACCTAAGTTCATGTTGCAAATGTAATTATCTCTATCGATTTAGTAGGTGAAATGCAAAAAGAAAATCGACATGATGAAATATTTATGAAAATTCACATTTTTATTTTTATATTTTCAAGACACACACAGTTTGGGGCGGGACGTTTCACAAGAGAGACATCCACGGCGCCAATTTATAATTGTAACGAATAGTATTTGAATTAAAACATTTTAAAAATACACAGTTTGGAACGGGACGTTTCACAAGAGTGACATCCATGGCGCCAATTTATAATTGTAACGAATAGTATTTGAATTAAAACGTTTTTAAAATATATACGCACTCGGGTAAAACCCGGGCGTTGCCCGGGCCATTCGTCTAGTATACTTATAATTTATAGCTTTAGTTTCACATACAGCCTACTTATTTATATGAAATGCAAGCCGTTCGTTACGCTACAGATATATGAGCGTTTATTTTCTTCGTTTGAAAGAAAATATATAAATTATATGGTTCCATCCAGGCAGATTTCGCAAGGGTATTGAAAGAAGACCCAACTTGCCCCCACTTCCAAAATGAAGACCAAACCATGGACCACCTCCTTTTCACCTCTCTCTGCCCAACCTTCCAATACCAAAGATTCCTAACGGCCACCCTCCTAGGGATCACCAACCTAATTACAGCATCCCTAGAAAATCTCCCAAGAAAGATATCGGCCTGGCGCCACCTCATGAATTGGACTTCCACTGACATTGTAAATAATACCAAGAAGACATAGGTTGTCAAAAGGACAGCCCGGGTGGTTGGTGACTTCTGTACGTGGCTCTGGGAACCTGGATTACCTAAATAAATAATAATATAAATTCTAATATAATCTATTCCTTGTCATAAAGAAGTTTGAATCTTTTAAACTCGCACTGTAATCTGTATTGAGCAAGTGTACAAAATACCAGGCTTTTATGTTGTCCAGGAGTATATTAAAAATTGCTCACAAAGTTCGCGAACAGACATGAAGGCAAGTTAAATAAAAGCTTTCAAGTTACCAGCGGTATCTACCCTTCTGTTAAGAGGTAGAGCTAATTATAAGATGCGAAACACACTTTTTTATATATACTAATTTATGAAATATTTAATGTATCAACAAAAAACGTCGGTGGACGAGTGGGTAACACCCTCGATTCAGGACAGTCATGAACTGGGATCGAATCCCACGTTAACATTTTGTTTAATATGTGAATAAACTTCACATTCATTTTCGCAAATATCATAAACTAGGTTCCTCTTGTTGAGCGGTACCTAATAAAGTGATTTTGCAACCGAACTTTAATGTATAGTTAATATATCAAAAAGAGGGAAGCATGATCTGATTTATGTTTTGAGTTAATCTCTATTACCGAAACCTATAGTCTAACACAAACAGGCTATTATTTGATTTGTATTTTATATTAATCAATATAGAAATACAGTAGAACTTCCCTGTAAAACACACCTAATTGCAGATCCAAAGTGTCCTTTAGGGAGAGGTGTCCTCTTACCGGAGATTTTCTAAATTGTAAAAATGGTAATTTTGCAAATTAAAACTGTCCTTTGTAGAGAGGTGTCCGCTAAAGAGAGGTTCTACTGTATATATTAAATATAAAACGTTATATTTGAGAAATCGGATTTTCTAGTTATTTTAAATGTTCATATATATTTGTGGTAATATACTTATAATTATTTATAGCTTTAGTTTCACATACAGCCTACCTATTTATATGAAATGCGATAAAAGTGATTTATTTATTATAGACAAATATATACATTTACATTGTGCGATGGATGATCTCTATGGAGAGAGAAGCGTAAGCACCACGGATCCGCACTGTACACAGGATGAAACATCTTGGCCCCTAGGATGTTTGAACCCCGAACGTGAACGAATAGTGCATTTCATACATACTGCCTTCTCACAAAAGTAGCATCTGATTTTCAAAGGACCATAAATACTGAATCTTGATTGTCTACAGCTAAAACAAACTTTTTCAGTTACAAGATCTTCATAGAGAGAGCCTGAAACTTTTGTAAGTTCATATTTGCATAACTCTTTCCTTATGTGACAAATATCATTCCAAGTTATTGACTTTGGTTGTTTAACAGGTTCTTGGACATCTTGTATATCTGAGAGTGCGTATATTCCACTCGCAAATTTCAAATCGAAATGGTCGGGATCTGGTTTAATCAATTGATGTTGTTCAAGCGAGGTATTCTCTTTTGATTCTTCTCCTTTTTCGAAATGTGAGTCTGACATTTCATCTAGATTTTCTTCAGTCTTCTCTTGTGAAACTTCATCTTCTGACTTCAATGATTCTACTCCACTATCAATACCTGAATCAACCAAGCTAACTTGTTCAATATTATCCTCCTTCATTTGGCTTTGAGATGAACATTCATTTTTCAACGACATATCTTCAGAATGTACTTTTGCAATAGAAAATCTCGTGTTTTCTGAATCAATTAATATATTTAAAATATAATTCTGATATTTTACAATATGATTATTATTATTCAATAAGAATTTCTTTACTTTTGATACCAAATCTTCTTGTACATGCTTGTTAGAATTTAAGAGAAAGGTGCTACCATGTGTGTAGAACCTGTAATTCTCAGGACCTTCGTAATGTAGATCCTTTTGCAACTTATCTACACGCAAAAGTACGCCTTGGTTTACATTAGAAACCCGAGTCTTCATAGACAACTGAACAGGAACTTCCTTCGTATCAAAATGACCCTTGCATCCTTCCTGATTCAATTTATTGTTTCCTCTTGCTTCCATTGGATAATTGATTAGGATTCTATACTCTAAAAGTATTTCAATATTATTCTATTTTACACAGGTTCCTTGAATATACAAACATGGCTAATTATTCTGATTGAAAAGGAAATATATAAAATGCATACATTCCAATTTTCTATGATAAACGGATAAAAACATTTAAATTTCAATTTTAAATAAGTTTATATATATATTGTATTAAATTTTTGAACTATATATATTTAAATAAAAAAAAATTCTTGTATAATTATTGCTTTAAAATGTAAATTTAAATAACTTACATTCTCTCTTCAAAGCTAGAAATAATTTGTATATTTAAAAAC